>KB671843.1:16784-192836 GCA_000349105.1 Anopheles epiroticus
TGGTGGATTTCCCTCCAACAAATCCAGCCTGGTAGCTTCCGACGAAATCTCTAGCAAGGGGCGCAAGTCTGCAGAAGAGTATACGGGACAGTATGCATTGCCTGGTTATTTATAGTTTAATTATAGTTTAATATTTGCCTATTCCTAATCGATATCTTATAGCCACACATTTACACACATAGAGTTAGCTGATTTATTGCGCACCAAAGGCCAAGAACAGGTTGATATTATTTTGGAGCTGTAGATAATGATCTATAGTCCTGACATCCGAAGGACATCCGAAGGGTTCGTTAAAGTTTTCAAAATGACGTTTCCTTTTTTAACACGATATAATTTATTTAAAAGGTACGATTACAACGAATGTTCCATGGACAAATCGTACTAAATTGACGCTTCGTTTGTCAAATTAAAAATAATTCAAATTGTTGGGACGGATTTTAAAATAATAAAAAAAATCAAACTTCAATGATATACTGTGAAAATGTGATAAAATGGCTAATTGTCCACCTGAAAACGATTTTTACAAACAAATATGAATAGATACAGGCAGTGTTATTGCCCAAATTGTTCAATTTCGATTACCGCGGTTTTCACCGGTTCCCAAGCACCGTATATCTAGGAGATAGGAGGGAGGGGGAGCATGTACAAGTAAATTGTCAGTAAAAATCGTACCTTTAATCATAATTGGTTTCAAGGACTCAAAAAACTACTAGCCACACATTTCTAACTATGCCAAGGAACAGATCTACACTTGACAAGTTAAATCTAATACTGATATACGCAGTGATCCACGTCGAAAATATTGCACTAGATTCTACCGGAAAACTGTTCGAACAACAGTAGTAACGCCAGTGATTCTAATGAGTTTTAATTCTTACTAAATAACAAGGAAATTTTTCCTCATTTGGAATGTTATCAACCAAGAATTTAAATGTAAAATTATTGAATCCTGTGCGAAAATATGTCTAAACGTTTTTATCTTCCGACCAATATACATTTAACTACACTCTTGTAGCTTCATTCGAGGATACTTGCGCTTTCATAAAGAATTTCAACGCTTAGTTATCACTTTAAAGAAAAAAAAACAGAAAATCCGAAATTATGAGAACAAAAATCAAGCATGTTCCAAGTGTGGCCAAGACCATGATCAGTTTAAAATTAGGTAAAAATAGGTTATTTTACTGATATTTTCCAATTAAATTTTTGAATGGAGTTATTATTATTTTATGGAATCACGTACACGAATATAATTGCATTCGTTTTGTCATTTAAAAATATTCAATTCTGCCTGCTAAGCTGGATATTAAAGTTGTTCCCACATTCCTTTTGATCATATTTCAATTGCTATAGACAGACTGCAATAAATGGAAATAATACTCAGAGGAGATGTGAAAAAGAAAAATTCAAAATCGCGCATTAGTACATCCCGACTGTCATTATAATATAATGTGGTTCGTGATTTATGCTCTTTCCTTATTCCCGATTTATAATATAGAAGTGAAAAAAACACTGCAATTTGTTCAAAATCTAAACAATTGAAGCCCTTACCTACGATTCGTCTCATCCTACCTGTCCATCAACCTGATTTTCCCCGTTCACATGCAACGCACCATTACTACCAAAGAAAAACCTTCCATTACAAAATGACAGAGTGCCCGGGACGAAACACAACAATGGTTCTTTGCTTGTGAAAATAATTGCTCCCGAATGACAATTTATTTGTCCTTCTTTTCCCCGCTCTGCAGCGCAATTTTTGCCCCGAGATGACAAAACTCGATCCCATCTCAGTTTAGAATTATTCTCCTTCGGCAGACAGAAACAAAGCTTCTTTCCCTGTTTCTTTAAAGTTTTTCTTTGCTGTTTTGTCCTCGTGTTTGCCTCTTCCCTGCTCTGCTTGTCGCACAAACAGTCCGTTTTCGGTTGAGTTTCTCCTTTTAAAAAAGATAAAGTTTTAGATTTCGCTGCCATATCGTTTAGGGTTTTCGGGTTTTGCGTGTTCCCCATTCCGATCCCTTGCAGGTGTACAAATTTACAAAAAAAGGGAGTAGTGAAAAACGATAGGAACAAAACGGGAGTGTGTAAGGATCGATCGAGGGAAGGGAAAATCACGGGAAATTAGATAGGACCAGCGAATGAAACAATATAGCAAACAGCAGAGAATGGATGGAACTGATTTATATTCAACACCGCAGACAAGCGAACCGAACGCGAACGGGTTCGAAGGGAAAAGGGATAACGAAACATGGAACAAGGAACCGACATCCTCTGCTCGTCCCGTTTCTTATTTGATCGTTTGATTTTCATATCCTCGATAGTTGCTGACCTCCTCACTTCCAGCTAATGGGAGAAGCCTGGAGCTATTAATCGGTGATCGCTTATACGCCAGTGAGTGATTTCCAGGCGTCCTTACAGCTTTCCCTCACCTCTTTTTCATGCTTCTGGTGCGTTGGAATAGTCTATTATCCAGAGAAGAGAGATTTAAGAATAAGGTCGACTCGAAAACCGGTCATCCTTGCATCGTGTTGCCTACAATTAAAAGCAACTCCAATAAACTTGTGATCTGTGCGAGGAACTCCTAAATGAAATCCTATTTAACGTTCGGGATACGGGATCCTCGCACACACCAACAGCATCTCAAAATTCGACGAAATCATCGTCAATCAATCGAGGGGCACGAATCGAATCGGAAAACCCCTCTCGTGCAAGAAACCGAAGCGCAACGAAACAACGAAAAAAAAAAAATTTAAATTAGACTTTTCAACGGGAATCCTGACCTGACCCTCGGGGTGGAAATTAAAAGGCCACAGCATATAATTACGTTAGCATGAAGCGGTTGTGGCAGGGCTCCGTTCCTGCAGTCGCAACATGATCGAGGTGTGGCCTCCGTTAGAACTTGAAAAAACCTTGAGAAGGATCTACAGGAAAGGGATTGTAAGTTATGTGTGTTAAAGCGAAGGGAGACCCATAAGAAAGAGAGAACGAGAGCTAAGGGACGCGTATAGGTCATCGGGACAAGGGCATGGTGTCCGTGCTGTTTATTTCCTGCCCTTTCCAACACGTGTCCTGCATGTGACCGAAACCCCGAGATTGATGAAGATTGATGTTACGTCACTTCCCATACAGAGGAGGGTATTGGTGGAAGGGATTCCTGTTTTCTATTATCTGGTTGTTAAGATGTGTGAAAGGAAAGGATGCATTGATTTTTTTTTATTCGTTGAAACGTCCAGACTCAAGGCCATAAATATGTGTAAAAATTAAATAAATTATTTTTTAGTTTTTTGAAAATAGATTATTTTTTATTTCTGAAATAAATGTACTAAAATCCTCATTAGATTAATCTCCATGTTAATTCTGCAATAATTAAAATAATATTGGTTCAGGTTAATTTTTAATTTATGGCGCTCTATAGTTATTTTTAAAACTGTATACATAACTATACATCAATGAAACCGGAAGAAACCAGAGGTCCCAAAAACCCAGGTCCCTCAAAAAATATCTTATATGAAGGTTTCTCTCACTATGTGTTTTGCGTTTCAGGTATTAAGTTGAGTATTGACAGAACAGTCATGAGGCTGATTCGCTCGATGTGGATGGGATAATGAAACATTGAATTTCTCGCAAACCTCAGATAAATATTCTGATAAGAAAGTTTGGCTGCATTATACGCATGCTAATAATTTGGTAAGAATTGTCTTAAAAAATAAACATGAAACAAATCAATTTGTTTCGGTTGATTCGGTTCGGTTCGGTTGCTTCATACAATACAATAGTAAGACATGTTGTTGCACCTTTTCTACAGAATCGGGCCTAGGTGAAAAATAGTTCACCAAATATAATTCTCATCGTTGATGGAAATTAATCAACAGTGGTCTGCGAAGGACTTTTGGTTTGGGAAAAATTTTCTCACATGTTCTTTACAGTTCTATATAGTAGAGGTCACTTCTATACGAACCAACCGGTCACAAAAAAATCTCGCTAAACAAATAGGGTCCAGTTGATCTTATGTTTAATTTGGTAAACCCAATGCAATTGTGTTTGAGAAAACTTCCTATCGCAACACCGCGTTTGCTACAGCAACAGGTCCATTGCTCGTATGTTAACATGAGCAAAAAGAGTTTATTTTATTTAATGTTGTTTTTCAGTATTATTTGCAAAAAAAAATAACTCAAGAGTATTGTTATTGTTAAGTCTTTTAAAAAAAAACTAAAAGCTCTATGAAGTGAAAATGTAAAATGATGAAAATGTGAAAATCAGCCTGTGAACGGTTAATTGGAAGCTACAACAGCTTTTCCAAATGTTATCAATATATAAAACGAAACAGAAACATGTTTGATATATTTGCACATGTTTCATGACCAAATCTAAAATGAATTCGTTGGGGTTTTAGAACTTAATGTATCCTGTGCTTTTGTACAGTCATTGTAATCGAATTTTTGGCCGAAAGTCATCAATTTGTTCGTCAAAGCACAAATTTTTAATAGTAATCATAAATTTTTGACTCTAAACTCAACAAGTTTAGTCTTTAAGTAATGTATTTTTATTTTATTTGCAAAAAAATAAAAATGTATGCGTTCTCTCAAAATATTGGTACGCAGAAGCAAAAACTGGCGATTGAGGGTCAAATTTTGACGGCAATGTGTATAAAAAAAATCATTGGTTTTTTATGTGAATCCACCATAGATTAATATAAGAATTTTGTTTCAACCGGGAAGATCGTTATTTTCATGTACTGTGAAAATTCACTTATTCAAAAAATTCGATGGGAGGATTCGATTCGAGTTATGTGGTTGAGTTGAATCAAAATTGGTGAAGTATCTATTTACTTTAAGATATAATTTTTATAATGTTAATCTCTTCTGCTTCTTCTTCTTCTTCTTCGGTCGCACAACAACCCAGTAAGGTCAAGGCCTAACCAGAGCACGAATATGCTTTTTTAGCTCCCCCTTCTGTGACTGAGTGTACCCCATTCCATATCCTTAGTTAATCCTGCTTATGGGGAAGGGGTTGTGATTTAGTGTACCGATATAGCAGGATAGTCAATCCTGCGTATGGGGAAGCGGCAGTGGCCCGAATGAGATTCGAACCGACGACGGGCCTTTTGACAGCCCGATGCCGTTACCACTAGACCACCGAGCCTGCCCCCCAATTGTTAGTTTATCCCTAATGTAATTAAATTAGAGGGAAAAAAAATGTTATAAGAGAAAATTCTCGCCCAGATAGAGTTTCACAATCATTGTTATCCAATTCAGTCTACTAGAGATATTTAAGTCCTTTTATAAATTTAAACTTGTCGAGTTGCTGACTCCTGCCCCGTTTGAGAGAGGAGTCTTTCATATCCAGGCTTCACTGTATTTATTCTGCACGGACGATCGCGTCACGGAAATAAATATTGCTTCTTGTTTGCTGTGAGCTGTTTACGATCGCCGTTGCATTCGCCAAGAGTTTCCATCCGTGCCTCTTGCCCTTCACATACCCTTCCTCCTTCATGCATCTTGCCGGCGTTTAGCAGCTCTCGCGGGTCAGCTGTGTGTTCTGACCGCTCTCCGTCAGCCAAGGGGAACCACCCGGGGCCGGGTCCAAGGTGGCTAATGGTAAATAAATAAACCGGACACGTCATAACAGCGCGCATCCTGCTGTAACGTGCCCGCCCCGCGGCCAAGCGACTGAATTCAATTAACAATTTAAATTAAACATTATCGAGAGCCACGGCAAGCCATCTTTCGCCGTAGAAAACCGCCCCGGGACCAGCCCGGGTAGAACGCAAGTCCGCGTCACGCGTCAGCCGAGCCGCCGCCGCCGGTTTACAAATGCGCGACATGTTGTGAACAGTACCGGGCGAATGTTAAAGCCTCTCCATAGAAGAAGGAAGGTCCCGTCAAGCCACACCGGACGGCCACAGGAAACTTCAGAACGATCGCTTCAGAATGGCCATTTGCTGAGAGTAGAATTCGTTTTTAAGACCTCGTCAACACTTACCCATCTCTCACCACTTTTATGACCATCTCTCGGTGGAGGGCTGACTAGATGAAAGGGTGGAGAGGGAAAGAGCGCATAGGTTGGGCCACATCCGCGATCGGTCCGGTCCGGTGTCCCATGGAGGGATGGAGTCTAATGAACCAATAAGAATTCTGACCGTGGAAAGTCCATCGCGGTGCCGGGGCCCGCGAATGTGCCGCGGACGATCGGATTACGCACCGTACCGCGGGCTTTGGAAGTTTGGGAGGGTTTTCTGTTTGTTTCGTTCGAACGATTCCTCGAACCCGCTGGGGTGCTGACCAGAATCGTAAACGAAGGCGAAACGTGTGGTGCGTACCGGGGTTTCTTTGTTTTATGATTATTTTCTGTGATGAGGCTTTTGTTTTCGTCGAGAATGGAGAATTTTGAGAATGTGGATTTGGTTTTTTTTTTGTATTGCTGAATCGAATAAAATGTTACATTCTATGTGAGGCACAGCTGAAGGAAGCAACAGGTTCATTCCGACGAACGTATGCCAAATTCCCTGATTAGGTAATGGGTTGAAATATTTATTTTAAATTAAAAAACAGCAACTCGTGATTATTTACTTTTTAAATCACAGTTTTTTTCGTTCATTTCGCTTTATGTTTTCACGAAATGCTTTTTTATATTTTTTATTCGGTAATAACGTCCTGTTATTTTTCTCTTTTTTCTGAAGTAATCACCAGGCCGTTTTGCTATTTGTATTCTTTTTTTAACCATAATTTAAATATTTAAACCATTTGTGACACCTTTAGTTTCTTGTAGATGAACACATTTAGTACGCTATAAGATTGACTACCTTTTTTTTCTTCATTTAAAAAACATAGTTTTCATTTTTACATACTAGTCATTTAATCAGAATCGTACAATCGATAACACAGTTTGAATTAGAGACTGCTCCTTTATGAGATAAGACTAGATAAAATATTGTTTTGTCAATAACCTGAAACATCATGACCTACAGGTAATATCTGAGTCCATCTTAATGAGTATATTTATACAGACTGTCTTTAACAAAAGGTCTTTGATTTTGGATGATTTTTCTAACCATTTTTTTCTAAATTATAAATGTTTACTGCCTTTACACAATCATTAGACGTAAGTACCAAAGTTTTTTAATAATTAATTTAATTAATACAAATATAAACAGATCTGTTGTGGATGAACTTTTATTTCGTGAGTCCTATATGATAGGTTCAACAAGCAGTTTAATTACACACATATTATTTATGATCGATCAGTTCTAGCAGTACTAAGTTGTAGTTTTTTATCATTATGTTTTTATCATTATGTTATTTTATTATTATGTGTTTGGTCATTGTTTTTTTTTTGTAGTAACGGCCAATATTGTTTTTTTGTTTTCATTTAATTTTTTTCTTTTTCATTTAACAATTACCTGGAAGGGACAGTCTAAGATTAAAAGAAATTAATCATAAACGAAATGCGTAGTTTCCGTAGCCACTTGACCAACCCATAACCCCATATAAACCCCATAAATTGTTCACCTTTTATCACATAAATGGGTAGCTTAACGTTCGAATTTTGGTAGCACCTTTAAATGATATTACTTTTTCCCTATTAGCATTCCAGATATATGTGAGTTTTTGAGGGTTTTTCAAAAACCAAGACCGATACCTTGGTCTAATTATTCATGCAGTACGTCAATAGTAAAACGTCAAAATTCAGTCTCACGACCTGTAAACCTTAACTTTTCCGAATCTTTTAAAACAAAAAAAAATGAATCTGATAACAAAAAAATAGAAAAAACCAAAGTCAAACTCATTCAAACGTATGGGCATAACTTAAACGCCACGCCAACGTTGACAGTTATGTCCCAATATGGTACCAATCGGACCAAAATTGCCGAATTGAACACTTATTAACACGCACGTGTCGTACAATCCCTTTTACAAAACTTCCTTCGTTCTAACGGCCATTTAATTGGGCAGGCCCACTTACAGAACGGCAACCAAAGCTCTCGTCTCGTTTGGCGCTTTTAACTGTGCCGACCGCCAGCAGCCAGTCATGCGCTTGTGCGCTTTCAATTACGGCGTTACGGCTCGCCAAGTTTCCACCGGCCCTCCGAAAACCCGGTAATGTTCCGCTTCTCCACGAAAGTAAAACGAACAAAAAAAAAACCGTGCTGTGGTGCCATAATTTTAAGTGAACCGAAAGGCTGGCTGGCTGAGTGGAGCGCATGCAAGCTCGCTCAAACACGGAACCGGCGTGCGCGAACATGTGTACGGTCAGGCGTGTTTTGCATACCCGGCCAACCGCGCAATCGTTTCCGTCGGGTGTGAGTGTGGCATTTCTGGTACCGTTACGGTCTAATCGAAACCGACAGTTCCGAGTCCGTCCCGCACGCGCAGCCACCGTTCCGGAATGTCCGGATTGAATGATGGACCTTTCTAAGCGGAAGTTCCTCGGCAGCATGCTATGAAGTGTGTGAATAGATGCGGGTGAGCTTTTGTGGTGTTACTTGAGTATGATTCCACTCTCAAATATTGCTCTCTTCTTTAAACTGCTATCTCTCCGGGTCGGAAAATCTCTCTAATAATAATATCAACAGTTTTAACTTACTTACAACAGTTTTAACAGCTTCTTTTCTCTTCACTCTACTAATGTGTAATGATAGAGAATTTTTTTTTTAATGTTCAATGAAATTAGAGACGGTTTACCTTCAATTTTGTATTTTTTAACGTTCCCGTAGGAGTAAAACTTTAAACTTTAGCGTCAGTCAATTAGTCAATTGGGTTCAGAGTTGTAACAATACTGCAAAAGCAATAAATACATAAAGTGAAAAACTGAGCAACACTCTGAAGAAAAAATTAAATAAAAACGTTTTTTAAACAAAATGGCGAGTGAAATAAATAAATCCGATAGAAGAAATATAAGTATGCAACTAAGAATAAGAAACGAGAGCACAAAAACAATAATACAAAATACTTTATCCATACTAAATAGTACAAAATAATGCTAAAACAATAAACTATAAGATATAACAAAAATGTTCTAGCTGTTAGAAAAAGAAAACGAACCCTATTTTGCAATAAGAAAAATACCGATTAAGTAGATTAAATTGGAGACCGACAATGAAAAAGAATCGTATAGAATTTACGAAGGCATTTTGCCATGTTTGTTGCATAGTTTTTGGTTTCCGATGTTCAATTCTATGCTGATCAGCATTTCACCTTTTTCAATATAATTTCTTTTATTTCTTATTCCTTTCAAAATGGGTTAACAAACACGTCAATGGACATAGTACAGTGGTTTCCTTAATTATGTTATGAATGGCTTTTAACATTTTAATTAGTATATTATTTTTTTTCAAACGCCATAAAAATGACTAAATTGCACATTTTAACATAACGCTACTAGATTTTTAATTTAATTATATTAGTTTTATGCTATTCCTTAAACAAAATTAATGCCTTAATTTTGGTATGTTTCGTGTCCCACGGGAGCATATGTAAAAATGTCCTTTACTATCAGGAAGGAAACGAATTTCGAAACTAGCATTCAATGTTTGATTGTTATTCATCGATCATTGATTCACACCTTACGAAAACCCTATGAAAAATCGAAACGGATCTATAGCTTGTTGAAATGCAGAAAATCATATTGACTAAATGGAAAACTATCGTAAAGGCATGTGGTTGTAAAGGTTATGAAGACAAGCATAAAGCATTAATTCTCCAGAAACGAATGTACGAATGGAATTCGTTTGAGTTTGAGTTTGAAAATAAATAATGAAATAACATCAGCAAATAAAGCAACAAAACAAGCGAAAACAGCCCAAATACCTGAACGGAAACCCCTTGACTTATGTCACATATTGTGAGTGAAAAAAGCAACTTCAACAACCCTCCGGGCCCACTTTTTTAATGAAGTTTAGCGAGCAACGCCACCTAAAAGTGAGAGTGACAAATCGCTTATGGCAGCATAATTGAGGAGTGCCGTTTTCCCGTTCCTCGACATTTGCAATCGTCATCATCGCACCCGATGTTTGTGTGTGATACAATTGACAGGAAACACATTAACGCGCCTAGACACGCGATGCCTAGACGTACAGCGAGTAACGTTTCCCTCGCAAGGTTTTTTTTTTGCGCCAACATAGTTGCTCAATAAAAAATCGGCTTGCGCTTTGTGGTACAAGTGTACGCTCAGAAAGCAAAAACGACATAAAATAATTATGTTTATCTACGAAACAGTGATCACAAAAACCGAAGTGTACACGTTGAGGTTGCTGAGATTGACGGGGCACCCCTTTTTTTTGCAAGTCGGTCCGTTTGTTCGGTTGGTCCAAAGTGTCCAAATAAACGCCTCACCTCGTAAACGGACGCGTGTATCCTCCAAAAACACCTTCCCATAATTCTGAACGTGTGCCGCAGCATCTTCTGTGTTTGAACGACCTTCGCCAAGGTGTCGTCGGTAATGGGTTATCGGTTGGGTCCGTACTGGAAAGATGAACAAGTTCTGATGATCACACCGTCTCAGATCTCTTGCACATCTGGGAATTTGCATCGTTTTACCCGTGCCGGAAGGTGCCGGGCGCGGTAAGACGCGGTCTGTTTTGTGTGTGTAAACAGCGTCTAGCAAGACATTCAACAAACGGATACGGTCTTGAGATACAAAGAGAATCGTTCTGTACGAGGTTTGCGCGCGCGCGCGAAAACTCAAGGCAAACATGGCAAAAATGTCAAACAAACCGCTCGAATGACAGAGGGCTCAGCTGATCACGCCGACTGCTAGTGCAAGAATGGATCCGGGTTGGTACACCGTTGGACGCACAATCTCTTCGTCTTCCGTGTACACTCGTGTTACGCGGCTTTGTCTTTGGTTCTGTTGTAAATCCACCCTCACGCTTCTTCCGCCCATGAGAGGGCAATGGTTTTGAGAAGATTAATTTGGTAAATATTTCTTATGAGCATTAAATGTGATGTATGGCACTGTGCGCGGTGGCGGAACATGCGGCAATACAGATTGTTAACTCGGATTGCAATCTTTACGGAACGAGTTCCATTTGTGTTAATCAGCAAAGTCGAAGGGGGGTTTTATGGATTATTTCGATTCGGGGATTTGAAAGACCTATCATTTGTGGTGCACATTTTTATGCGAATTAGTCATTTTGTTTGCATTTAAAAGTAATACAACACTAACTTCAAATTTGTTTGTGCTAAAGAAAAAGAAAAAAAAAAACTATTTTTTAAATTCGGATCTCCGAAATACCAAATTTGGTTGCACTTGCAGCAAAGAGAAATAGAATACCCTATACTCAAATATCAAATTTTAGATCAATGTTGGTGTGCGATTTGTAGCAGCGCACTGAACACCTACAAGTGATCCTACATAATAACAGGCTTAATGGTTGAAATTTTAAGAAATTCGCATTCCTAAATAATTACCTTTTCTCTTGAAAGGCTGTGATCGTATGTTTTTATCAGATTAAAAAGTACAAATATCTAAACCTAATACTAATATCGACTTGCTCGTTACCAGGCAACAAGAAAATTTTGCTTACTTTGATTTTACGAAATAACGTTAACAAGCTGCACTATACTAAACCGCGCAGTCCACTTGTTCAATTCAATTTAAAAAACTGGATTATATAGTTAAGTTTAGGTAGTTTACTATGACCTGTTACGCGTCTTGGTGTGGATATACCTGCTTTATTTAGAGTTCGTAACTATCTTTACACCTAAAATGAACGTCTTCTTGAGATTTCACTCATTACTCATGTTGTGTGTTATTTTTTTCTATTTACGTACTATAGCTACTGATACTTTAAATAACCTTTATTAACAATCTAATTATTGCACTAAACTTTGTGGCACATAAAGCTGATCTTACTAAAATTATAACATGGTTTTTAAATTTTATTATTATTTTACTTTTTTTTATCAGAGTCCTTAGAATCATCTCATTTCCCGATAATGGTTGTGGACGTCGACCTGGCCATTGCAGCAGATATGATTTTCTGATTTTCTTGCAACAATTTGGTGACTAAACCAAATCACTTGATTTGGTGAATTCATGAAAATTTGAGTAAAATTTGCCTTCGGATTTGCATCATTTTAACTCTCTTTCTTAAATATCGTTATAGTAATTTGACGGGTTTAACTATATATTGTATTTTTTATTGTGTAAATATAAATTTAGTGTAAATTTTTACTTTTAATTGAACGGAAAAATTTAAATAATAGAAAGAGATTGATTTATTTATTTATATTACTATTTTTTTACACATAATTTGCTCTATCAATCAAATTGCATCACGATTGCAACATTTCCTCTGCAAAGAAATTTCTAATACAAGCGTAAAGATGACCAATTTTTTTCCTACTTCTAATTTTTCGTAAAAAAAAACATTCAAAACCTAATTATTATATAAACATTGTAGTCACTCCCGCAATTGGACTAAACAAAACACAGACCAGCCGCACGTTTCGATTATGATGTGCCGACGCACCCCCCCCTAAATGAATGCTTTCATCTTCCGTCACCTAGGGGGGCTGTGTGTGTGGCGCTTGGCACTTCCGATTTCGATTTTTTGAAACGTGAAAATGGGCCATTGTTAAACCCGGGTACCCGGTACAGCGAACACACGAAATGTATAACGAGCCGCGGAAAAGCTGTTTACTTCAGCCCCGCTTGCTGCCAACCGTTTTTTTTTTGTTTGGCGCTCTTTCGTGTTTGCGCACTTTCGTGGCGGAAAATGCGGGCCAGGTAGGGCTCCACAACACACCATTCCGGGGACATGCCTGCTTTTGGACCGAGGAAAACAACTCCACCAGCGACCAGCGCACATGACAATGTAATTTAGTGTTCGCGTCAGCACGAAACCGGAACAACGATACACAATTCGGTAACACACATGACCCACTTCCGGAGCTGGGCCCAGGGCGCGCGCGTCCGCATACGCACACACCGGACCGCCTGTATGATGGAATTCTACCGTAAGCCGGAAAATGATAACAAAAGAAAATGCCTCTTCCCCCCCGGGGGGGGGGGGGGGGTTTGGTAGTGAAAGTGGTGAAAAATGGTATGATTGATCGTGAATGGGTGGTCAAGTGTTCCGCACTGTGTCGCATCTAATTGGGTTGAACAGAACAACAAATGCTCAATTTAGGCATGAACCGTAGTGTAAAGCGAGGATGGAAGCCGGATTGTTCTGAAAAGACTTGTTTGCTACTGTACGGAAGCGATCTCTCTGTCGGCATTGAGCACGGGATGAGGATGGGAATTACATTGAATTAAAAGTGTCATTATGCTGCCAACGTAGAGCTGCTGGAACGACATTATTGTCCGTTAACTGCTGCTCTGTTATGTTCGAGCAGCACATTGTTGCTTATTGATTTTGGAACATTAAATTATAGTTGCTTATTGTTCATTTTCAATGTGCAAAGAAATTATAACTATCCAGCGCTTTAAAAGAGAAAAGATAATACGTTTGCGTTTAGTTTTACCATTTACAAATAAATCTTATAGAAAGTCAAGCATCACAAGTTCAAGTGACTGGTGCTGTAGTTCTTGAGTGAAAGGGTAAATGAAATTTGAACGATTTTTTTTTAAGATTTATGCATGCCAGTCTTGCAAAATCCTTCCTCTTGCACGATCATTCTCTTGAAAATTATTTGACATAAATACTAAATATAAAAAAACTACATTTCATACGTTTGTGTGAAACTATAATTTTTAAACATGTTTTAACACCGTTTCTCGAACTATTTTACGAGTATCACACCGTTTTTTTTTTAAGTTTTATAAAGCAACTTCCTAAATGAACAAAATCAAAATTAATTTTCAGTAAGCTACTCCCAAAATTTTATGAAACTGCTTTACTGTAAAAAATTGCTTCGATTTACGAATGGAAAGCCATATAAATTTCTTTTTCAGTTTAATGTACATTTCAATTTTAAATCACTCAAGTTTGATTTGTAAACGTGAAGTGCTGTTCAACATTATCAAATTATAAAATATAAATTAAAATTTTAATTGAAAAATAAAAGTTTAAAATAATAAAAAAACATAATATTATAAAGCATACAATAAAATTGTATATTGGACCCTAATCGGTCTCCCATTTAGTACCTCTTTCAATGAGCTTTTTTTGCATGGTCTAAATTGTAAAAAAACAAGGGTAAAACATTTGCTTAATAATCAATTAATAGCATCATTTGCAGGATAATGAACCTATTTTTCTTCTAATAACTATTTCTTCTAATTTCTAATACACTTTAGGAATCAATAACTTAATTTTTCATTCACATTACATGAAAAATAATTTCGCAAAAAACGTTTTTTGTGAACTCATGAAAAATAGTTTCGCAACATTACATAAAAAATAGTTTCGCAAAAAACATGTTTTGTGAACTCAATGATGCACTGCAGAGGATTAAATGTTTATTCAATACTTCTTCTCTTCTAATCTAAAGAAAATGATGTTTAGTTGTTTTATCATTTTTATGGAAACGTTAACTAGTTTTTTTAATGTTAGAATAGTTAAAAGAATCAACTTTTACAAAAACTTTGAAATTCCAGAGATAATAAATTGATCAATTGTTCTTTCATTTGCTGCCAAACATTTATCTTCATGCTCGAGAAATAGAATAATTACTTTGAAATATTAAATATGTTCGTATTCCAAGAATGTTACTACTGTAAAATGAAATTAATACAGATATATTATACGTTGACAAAAAAGAGGAGATCTCATTGCCGAAACCCGGGATTGAACCGGGGACCTTTAGATCTTCAGTCTAACGCTCTCCCAACTGAGCTATTTCGGCTGGTTGAAGGGAGGCCGTGTGGATCGGAACAGGTTACAGTAGGCGAAGATGCGGAACAGTCTCTTATCATCTTTATGCTTGCTTGCTTGCTCGCTACACTATCGCCCCAGGTTAGTATGCTTGATTGTGCTGTAACTTATCAATTTTTTTGTTTTGCTTTTTAATTTCGACATAAAACTGAGATAGTTGTATTTTATTTACTCTTTTAAAAATTATCTCATTTTGTGATAAATTTGAAACTGTTTTATGGGTTCATAGTCACATTCTACCATTGAAACAGCAGTAGTGTTTGTATTTATTGCACTGATTGGGGAAAAAACAATCATCATTAATTAACAGAATGTGTGCCTTCAATCAGAAGCAATTGCTTACATTTGTTTTAAATTAATGTTTTACGGTGCTTTAGCTTAGGTTTTGTAATTTTGGTAGATTATTTTTCCCTTTCTCTGTCAATTGAATCTTTCCAACGGTCGCGGTAAACCTAAGCTGTGAGAAAAAAGGAATGCTTTCCCTGACGCCACCAGCATAAATACGTTTTTATTAACCGTTACAGAAAACACAAACCCGTCGATCCCCACACACCATTCGACGTCCGTGTACCAAACACACACACGATACGGATAAGCGACCCTCTTCAGTGCAAAAGTGCGCTCAAGTAGTTCGACTTTGTTTTTCAAACCGGAAAAATTCACGGACAGTATTTCACCGTTCTCTCTGCTCTGTTACGATGGAACGCGGGAAAACCGGTGTGCTTATAGGGGTCTCCTTTCGCGCCGAGGTCCTCGAGAGCGCAGGACAATTGGCCGCCGCAACGCGTGCTGGTCACGTGTGAACGCTTTCGGTTGCGTTTTCCCCGCACGAGAGAGTTGAGCCCACCAGCCTGATACGGGTGCATTAAATACTTCCGATCCTTTTGCACCCGTCTCTGACTGGCGGTGTCACACGGACCCCTTCCGTAGCTGAACTGCAACTGCATCTCGCAAGTTTATGCGGGCTTATGGGTTCATTTATTTATTACCGAAACCGCTCACAGCACGCGATGAAGCGTGTTCAAATCTGAATGGGGAAGCGGGAATTCCTCACCACTCGTAAGTACCTCTTGAACCCGAATCGGTTACTGTAGGTCGTTACTGTTCCGGGCACGGGAAAATTCGTTACCTTTCAGGTTGAACTCTTCTCCCCGACCATTCCCTTCGTTCTGCCTGTCCAGGGTGGGATAGTTGATTTTCCCACTTTTCATCAATTTACAGCCATTACAATCCTCCTCGGAGCCATCGTCACCCCTTGTTGCCCGATACGGGAGGGCCGATTTCGAAGGGGAAAAAGAGTCCTAGGGGTGCGGACTCGTGCATCAGTCGAGCCTTTGGGCAAAAGGGAAGGGATGGGGAAGGGTGTTGCGGCTGTCGTTGTGAGCGCGATGCCACTGTTGACATGCCGGTACATAAGGGTCACAATTAGCGCATTAAGTGAGGTTTTTGCTTTGCTGCCGGTATAATAAACTAACTAAACAGGCCTTCCCTCCTAATTGATGGATGCGCGAAGGGGTGTGTAATGCGACCTTCATCATTATCAAATGATATAATAATGGTTGGGTGCGGGATATGCGTTGGTTTGCCTCGTCGTAAGGGAAGTGCAAAAAAGCGTTACCGCCGTGCTGGGTTTATGATTGAAGAATGTTTGTTTTTTGGGAAAGAAAATGTAATATCATATTTTCGCCTTTCATTTCGGCGACCAGTTTGAGAATATATTTAACCCATTGTAGCTGAAGTGTAAACAAATTTGATCTAAATTACACTAAACTTTACATTACATCTAGGTGTGTGCCTGCATGGGTAACGTTATTTTTGTGTTGAAATTCTTGAGAAGTTGAGTTACCTTTTATTGAAAATATTGCATAAACAAAAGTTTTTTAGCAGTTCTACTTTTTCCTACAGTTCTTGTGCAGGACATCTTCTTCTCTTTTTCTTCTATTTCTCTCTTTTTTCTATTTTCAATCTTTTCTCTCTTCTATTTTTAATTACAATTTTGAATTGATAATTTTTATTCTTACGACAGCGGCTCCATGAAGCTTAAACTTTAAAACAGTTCAAAAGGCACACTACAATATTTTTTGTTTAAACACAAAAAATGACAGTTGAAGTGACATTGACGCTTAAATTATCAAGAATATAAGCATATCCTTTGGGTTTAAAATCCTTTAGCAACAAAAAAACTTGCTACGAATTTATTGTTATTTTATTTGATTCGTTTAAGACCTCTTTAAAACTTAGTTTTAACTCTATAAGAGTTTCTGTAAGACTATGAATTTGTTTTTTTACTCAAAACACATTAAAGTGAAACCAAGACAAAACCGATATGGACGAGGGGACGAGGGGACAAGGGAACAAGGGGGCAAAGGGGTAAAGGGGTAAGGGGGTAAGGGGGTAAGGGAGTAGGTGGGTAAGGGGGGAGCAAGAGGAAGGACTTTTTTAAAAAAAATTATATTAAACCATCTATATTTTTTGGTTTAATACAAGTTAGTTTAACTTGATAATTAATTTAAGCATTTTTATTTTTGTATCAAAATAATCCCAAAAAAGCTAATCGACAAATTCATCTTAATACTTAAAACAAGCCACACAGGAAGTGAGTACCTTTAGGAACCACTGATCCTGATCCCACTGATTCGAAACATCCTTTTTGACTATTCTAATGAAGGAATGTAATCCATTTAGTAACATTGGCAACTGACATTCTCAACAACAAAATAAGCGTTTAGCTGAATATGAGTACAATAAGTGAAAGAATGATAAAGTAATTGCAACAAAACATTAAAGATGGCTTTTATTAAATTATCCAGCAAAAACAAATCCTATAAAACAAACAATACAAACGATATGTTGACGTGTAGAAAATAACTTTTTTTCATTTCCGTTAGGACGGTCAGGTCGTATTGCTTAAGAAAAGCACTTTTTATTTGTGGATATTTCGTTTTGGAAGAAGTGAAAAATTATACCGGATCGGAAGTAAAACTAGGAAGTCGCTACTAATTTTGCTTCCGACTAGTAATGTGCGTTCTGATAGTATTGCACCAACGGCTTCGGAGCCGGTTCCAGAGTTTGCCCCGACTCGGCTCCAACTTAACAGAAATAAGACTCGGGCATAGACTCGTTGCATGTTTTGTTTTATTAGGAAGTAAAATGTTAAAGCTCGAAGTTTCGGTACCGTTCGTTTGGAATTGACTCGGGAGCTATCTGAATGTTTAAACTCCCTGTTCCATTTAAGGAATAAAAAGTGCTTAATCAGTATGGGAAAAAAAATTCTATCATCAACCGACGTGCAGGAAAATTTTGGAAGCGAGCTAAAAAGCTACGTAAGAAGGATTAGTCATTGCTACTCCCAGCTACTATTGCTGTTAACAGCGAAAGAATAGTTGAAAGTTTTAAAAGAAAAAGGTAAAACATATAACATTGTAAGAACATAGAGCAGTGGTTCTTATTCTAACCTAGCAAATGCCAACGATTAAGCATGTTATGCTAGGAACTGTATCATTGCAACTCAATGTTCTGCAATAGATCCTAAATCTCTCAACATTCTCTTTCGCCGTGCTCTTGAAGGACACACTTACCGCTGGCTGATGATAATCAGCATCAGCTTGATGATTGATTCTTCAACGGCGCCGTGAAACCAAAATCAGCCCGCGAAACGTGTCAAGTGGAAAGATGTGCTATTAGCCTACCCAACCGGCCCCAGCCAGAATCGTGCTCCGAACGGTGTGTAGGTGTCGTCGATGGTTCGACCAGAGGTCTAGCAGTGCCCCGATCTTAGACCAAACCAGTGGTGGCTTTCGTGCTTTTGCACTAGGAAAAGGAGATTTCCGACACCAGTGATTGATGGACTTTGACTTAATTCGCTTATTCTGATCGACGGCGCACTACTCAGCGTTGGGGAACGCTCGTCACCTAATCGACACGAGGCGTCCAACCATCCGGTGCTTTCAACTTGCCCAACCATGTCTCGCTCTTAGGCAATCTGCGTTTCAAGATCAAGCTGGCTAGAAGGTGTTTTCAAAGTGTCTTGTGGGGGGGCTAGTTAAACCCCCTCCTCGAACGGTTCGTCCTGAGTTTCGGGCACGTTTTGATGGGCTACCACAGCACATGGTAATGAGTGAGAAGTGAAGATTTCTCACTGTCAACGCGCGAACGTGCTTCGGTTCGGGTGGTTGGTGGGTACATCCTGCTTGATCTGGCGTGTGATGTTTGGTGAGAAGTTGTTAAAATTTGACCGTTGGCTGAGCTGACTTTAAATGATGCCAGAATTCCTTCGCGGAACTGGTTTTAAATGGGGAAAGAGAACATCCGTCTGACATTCGGAAAGAATTCATCAAACGCGAATTCTATTCTACTAGAGCGGTGTGGTGGGCATTGGAAGGCTCGTGAGCCACATCGGGCTCTTTTCTGGCTAGATGGTGACTGTTTTCTTTTTCTCTTTCTTTTCTGATCTGTTTTTGCTTTCTTATTTTTAACTCCAGAGAACTCCAAACATTCAATCAGTTGATTTTGCACTTTTTTATTGTCATTGAATCGTGAATTGGATCATCTCAATTCTAGTTTACCTTCAATATGTCTTTTTTATAAAAATGATCAGTCTCATTCGGTTATAGCAAAAAAAAAAATAAATGCAATCCTTTAAATCCAAACAATCCTTCTACAAAACGTTTTTATCTTCATTTATTATCAAGCTTGATATCTCAAAGTTTTAGTAATAGGAGAACTGATAATTATTTTTTTTGCAAAATTTCTTCACAATGAGCATTCTTTAGAGATCTAAAAACAAAACGGAAATTGTTCCTGGGAGCTGGATCTGGCTTTTCCAGGATGGGCTGAGAAGCAATTGAACGCCTTATACATGAAGTTTTGCGTGTAAATGAATGAAAGAACTCGTTATTGTTTTTGGTCAAATGTGATCACTTTAAACACAAAATTTGCGTCACTTGGATACTTAGGCTTTGGATGAAGAACTATAATTATTCAACGTTTTAAGTTGATAAAATGTAGGTCATCACAGTTCTTTTATTTCATGAAAATTGCTTAGTTTATTAAAAAAACTAGTTCTGAACTACAACGCACTAGATGGAAGTATGAACATGACTACACAAATGGAGTGCAGTAAATGAAAATTACATCAATTAAAAAATATTTCAGCGGCTTAAATTCCTACTTTGTTCCTATTTCCTACTTTATTCTTAATTATTCTTTTCTGAAAGCCTACTACCTATCTTTTATTGTGTCAAAAGTTTACAGAAATGCTCTTAAAATTGTTAAGATTGTTGTCCTGGTTTCATCAGGATCGTGTAATGGTGACTTTAAGGGCACTTCTATAGTCTAGTTCTTGTCAAGCCAGTCCACAACGATCAATAAGGATTTAACAAAACAATTAAACAATTGTCCTAGTCAGTCTTGTCAATTGTCAATTGTGTCCAAAAGTTCTTAGATTTCCAACACAATAATTGATCAGAATCAAGACCTGGAGCTTAAGAATTGTTTTTTGGGTTTTATGCGATCTTTCTCAAAGTGGATAGTTGTAACTATGTTTGTTTTATAAAGCAACTGTATTAAATCAATCTTGTTACAGCATCCTCATGATATTTACTCCTTCCGTAGAAAACTATCAACATTTTAATAAGTTTTGGCTCTGCATACCACAAAGTTTGTCGATCGCTGTTCCAGAGCAATAGAAACAACAATTCTTCTGAGATTGTCGATTGGATCATTTTTTTCCTAGATGTGTAGGTTGTTACATGGATTTAAGGATCGTTTAAATAAATTCAATTAAAGAGGAACTATAACTTTATTAACCACTAACCTTTTTTTCCTTTTTTGTCTCCTTGTACCTTTCAGACAGGAAACGTCCGAAAGCCCAACGACCGGCTTAACCTTGGGCGCAAAACAAACACCTTCAATCCAAGAATCCGCCGTTCGGTGCGAAGAGGAAGCTGGAAAAGGAACCAGGAAACATTCACACGTCACCGTTGCCACCGCTGCCGCAACGGCACGACACGAAAGAACTTTCAATTTCTAACGTCCGCAGTCACTGCGCGCGATGTTTCGCCAATCCCGGCACCGACACCGATTAACGGACAAGCCCGGCGGAGAAGCGGCTAGGGAAAAAAGATTAGTGGACCTACCATAAATAGAGCTCTACCGAGATCAGGCGGCGAATCAAATTCTGGCAGCGGCCACTCATCAACCTGCGGGCAACCTCACACCCCGTGTCCCGTTGACAGTATTTCCTGTAGTCGTGACTAGCCCCACACGATCGTCCCCATGGGTTCCCTCTCGCTGTCTGGCACACGACACACTCTCCAACACTCCATCGTCGAGGGCATAAAATCGTCCCCGGCCCCGAGCGGAGTTGAGTTGCTCGTGTGATCCACACACACACACGGTTGCCTCAAAACCCAGTGAAGCAAACGATCGTAAAGCTGTCCGGTGGAGCTAGAAAGCTTTGCTAAAGTGTGATCGTTGCCTCACCTCTACCAAGGAATTCAATTCCTTTGTCGATTTTAGCAGCATGAAACGAAACTAACTAACCTCTCACCTAAAGGACGGAAGAATAGCATGTCTGGTTGGGCCATTTTTATTGCTCGCATATTCAACGACACCTAATTAACGATCGATTAATCATCGTGGGACGGGAGTGTTCATGTTTTACAACGGCTGAGCTTACAAGATGTTCTCTTTTAACTCTGTTTTCCTTTTCTATCTCTTTTTAGGAGTTTGATGTTTCTCAAGGGGACGAATTTGAAGATTTTGTTTTTGGAGAATCAAAGAATTGAAGAACAGCATCTACGATCGCTTTTTATTGATCGATTATTGAAGCAACTCCAGACAGCGAGACGTGCAATGAAATGAGCTTTTAATTATAGTCCTGACCTGCCCTACCAAACTAAGACCTATTTCCACGGCGCCTGGAATGAGTTGGACCAGAGAGCAATCGTTTATTAAATGTACACCCATTCCCAGCGCCAAATCCATTCAACCTTGGCGAGGAGTGATTTTCAATCAATCATAATCCAACGATCCTTAGAAATATCTGTAACGATCCTCTTTTGCTACAAGCTGTTCTCGCTGGAAATCTCCATTTTTGGGAACCCCCCCCCCCCCTTTATTTACCTTCCCAAGCAACTGAGCTCGATTGCGATCGCGTACTACACAGCCACAGTGTCCCCCTGTCGGGTGCTCACATTACGCTCAGCCAACATCCGGGGGGAATCTTTTTGCTCTCCGTTGGCCTCGCGGGAGGTTTCGGAACGGTGTCTCGCCGCCGCCGCTTGTGTCACCGACAAGTGCACCCTAATGATCCGATCCGTCGCGCCAGACCAGTTTTGCTGTTGATGTTTGTCTAACGTCCCTCTGCTCCTCACCGATCATCAACTGCCGCAATCAAAATCATTTATTAAAACGAAGCTGTCAAACAGGTTCCACACCTCTGCGGTGATGTTCAGAGACCCTCACGGTGCTCTTTGAAGAGCGCGCTATTCGAAGACCCTTGTCAATTGTGGTTGTGGGAAGCTGAATGTGTTAAACGGAACAGGGGAGAGGAATGGCAAAAGTAATTAGGAGCCAATTGATAAGTCACCAAGTAGTTAGTTTTAACCAAAGGAATAAGATTTGATAAGTTGTACAGAAACAGCCATTTGAGGACTTTTCATTTATTTATTTTTTTATTTAAGTTTTTCCATCCACTTTGCATGCCCCGTTGGCGCTTACACGCCACCTCCTGTCTCTCGCTTTCATAAGTAATTGGAGGGTGCCATCGGATTGACGGCACCCGGTAGCAGGAAGTGGCGTATTATAGACCGGGGGAGGCTAGTGAAGATAAAAGCAATTAACTCTACAAATCGTTGTTTACGCCGATGGGACCACGTGATCACGTGATCGTGTGATCGAACATGAGTTGCGAGTAGCTCTGTAATTGTGGACCTTAAGAAACTAATGTTGCCGTTACTTTTCATTCAGTTTTTACGCGGTGTAGTGTTTTGTTTTGCAAACACTAGTGTGTTTGCCTGTTTGAAATATGAACTTTTTGGTTTTTATTGTTTAAACATGACGACGCATATGACACTATGAACATGTTAATTGGTTTATTAGAAACATAACTATCTGAACTATTCTGTACTTAAGGGTGCTGTGCACCTTAAGACAAAGTGTCCTCAATATCTCGACCAAACAGTTGGTGATATCGTGTAGCACATTTAACATGACAAAATATTACAGATATATTACAGGTAGGAGGTGATAGGTAGGAATCTAGCTATAATGTTATAACTTTTAGTTAGATTTTAATCTTTATTTTTTCATTTCCATAGTAACGGCCAGGCCGGTGTTGCTTAATATTAATCTTTATGTTATAATCTAAATGAGAGAGGATCGTTTGCTACACATAATTTCATCGATCTCTGTTAGTAGTTTATAGGAATTCGACTAATCTGAAGCACGTACCGTCGGAGTATCTTGGGTGATTCTATAAAAAAGGATTTAAAATGCAAAATAGTGTTAGTTTTAGGCTCTTTTATCTATCTAAATATCTATTTACTGATTTTATGGTTACTACGTTTAGAGTAAAGTAAAGTAAAAAACATCTAATTTGACGCACAGTACTCTATATTAAAATCCCTGGAACTATATTAAACTTAAGTCTGGTAAAATGCACTGATCTTTTGGCCTCATTTTAACCATTTTTTTATTAACTAAAGGCATATCGTAAAATATTTACAGTCGTACAATTGTTCATTTTATTTTGCTAATTTTTACAAGGTTTACTTTAAGTGACTTTTATTTTGTACTTTTACATATTGCACAATAGAGTTCTACTTTTCCGGCTGTGCGGGCTCAAGCTTAAAGTTTATTTAACAATTTGTTCTAATGTATCCTGTATTGCTTCCTACGAATTAATTCTAAATTTTTGTAACATACTAACAAACATAGTCTTTCGTTTAAGATTTATAATTAGTATACAAGAGTAGTATAACTTGAATACGATAACCTGAATACGGAGGGGAGATTACTACAAGGGAGAGAACTCAATACGGTGATATTTTATTTTTTAAACCTATACATCAAAAGTCCAATACTAGACATCAATACATAACGTATGGGCAGTAGTTGTTACAATGAAAATTCTTGGTAAATTAAAGTATTAAAGCAGTTAATAAAAAAATATTTAATTTACTATTTTTTTCTAATTGCGTACGAATTTTTAAAATTTTTTAAATTGTTTTGTATTTTACATACACTTAAGAGAAACATTTTAAGCAAGATTTTGTTCTTATCTTTTGAAGTCTCTCTTCCCTAGGATTCATTGTAGATTAGAGCATTCTGTTTGTAAAAATTGGTAAATGTAAAACGTTTAAATCTTTCATCGAAGGGAACGAATGTATCTGCGTATTTGCTATTCTTAACGAATCTTTAATACACGAACAAAATATCCATTTTATTCAAGCAGCAGACGTGTCTCCCAAAATTCTTCTTTTCTTAAAAAAGTCATTCATAAAACGTCTTGAATTTGTATGTAAATGTATAAATTACACACATGAAACTCACAAAAACTCACAACTCTCACAACTCACAAAAAAAAGGTCCTCTCAAGAAGGTATTATTTAACACTCAGCCCAACAGCTCCTCGATTTATGTTTACGGTCAGCGCTTATCATCATTCTTCCTTTCCGTTTCCCGTTTTTCCCGCACGTAATCACCAGAAGAAAATTACTCTCGCCACGCCACATCCTCAAGGGCCACACAGTTAACCTTAACGGTAGTCTTGAGCTTCAAGAACACGCACTCTGTGGGCAAACTTTCACCTTACCCTTTTCTTTTGGGAGGATGCTTTCCGTGCGTTTGTGTATCCTTTTTTTTGTTTCGTCGAGTACTTCGAAGGAAGTGGAAAAAGTGGAATGAAACAAGACAGGAATCTTTTTCTACCCTTACTGAAGGCTTGCGCGATTGTAGCATAACGGCGATCTTCATCCTAAAAAACCGTCCCCGCCCGGTAGAGAAAGAGTGGTGCGTTCTTGCTTGATCCTCTTTCGTTGCCTTTTTGCTCCCCTCGATCACACCTCGCTCGGAGGATATCACGCACCTCGTGCACACTTCGAACACGTGTTCCCTTTCGTAATAATATTATGCCATCCATCCCGCACTCCTCCCTTGGTCCCTTCTCGTCCTAACCACCCGCCCGGGAAGAAAGAACGATCAACAAGGAGAGGATCGATTCATATTCGTCGATTATGCTCACCATGTCCCTCTTTTCCGGGTGTCCGTTTCATTGCTTTTCGGGAAATTGGAAACAGAAGAAGAAAAAAAGCGTTTATAAAGATTTACAAAGAGAGAAAGGGAAGCGTAGAAATATGGTGAAAAAGAGGACAAAGAGGGCAAGAACAAAACAAAAAAAAAACGCACCAAAGAAGCGACAAGAAGAACGAAGCGAAGGAAAAGGAACGGAGGGGAAAACGCAACGGCAGCGAGACCCCAAGCAGTGAGCCAGAGTGTGACGTTATGGCCCGGTTGTTGTGTCCTTCATTTTCCCTCCTACCCCCTCTCCCCCACTCTCCCCCCTGGCCCGTTCGTCCTGATCATGCGCATCGGTTCGGCACCATCCTCCTGCCAACGGTGAGGTGATGATGCGTGGGAACGTTGAGCATGTGCAACGTTGAAACCAAAACCGATTCCCTTTCCCTTCTTCGGGCACTTCGGGGTGTAGCTGCGGATTTGTGCCCTAAGTTAAATAGAGAGAGCGAGCATCCCCCAATAGGTTACGGGCCCGGAGCCTGAGTTTGCAAAGTATGTGCAGCATTATCGGTCACAACCAACATCACCAGCAGCAAAAGCAACAGCAGCAGCAGATTGACGGTTCCCTAGTCTTTAAGATGCAATTTCTCACTTGCGCCTCTCGCCACCGTAAACCACCGAACTCGGGTGGTGCACCCGGTCTTTTTTTTTGTGTGTGTCCTCAAAAGGCAGCGAGAAGAGGAAAACTGAAAACGAAGGGATCAAGTGAACGAGGTGGCAAGAAAAGATGGTTCTGATCCCGGTAGGAGAAGGAAAACTGAAACCATACATTTTTACGAGATGCCTGCTTTTGATGCTTTGATGTGTGTTCGACGGTGGGGAAAAGCGGGAAATGGATTTTCCCACACGCAGCGGTTTCGTTGTACAGCTGGAGGTGCGTGTGTGCGTTGTGTGTTGGCTGCCCGGATCGAGACAACGAATACATTGTTTGATGAGTAATTGCCGACGTTTGCTGGTTGCTTTTATTTATTTACTTAAAGGGATCTGATTTGTTTTTTTCTGTGCATTAATTTGTTTTACAGCAAAGATAACATGAAGCGAGATTTATGTAAAGTTAGAATTGTTTTTTATTGATTTTACAGCTTATTTGATATCGCAGGTTAGAGAAAGACTCTGATGTAAAAGATAATGTATGTATGAAAGAAATTCCGATAAGGTAGAAATTGTAAGAATTCTTGTGCAGTGAAACCTGTATTAGAGAGATGCCAAGGGTACATTTAAAAAAATATCTCGTATAAAAGATTGTCTCAGAAGGATTTTTGCGTTTCAGGAATTAAGCTGAGTACAGGCAAATCACCAATTACGATTATTTGTTCGTTGTTATTTTTCATAAATAAATTAAGGTAAAATTAAAAAAAAAAACTTCAAAACATCTTTTAATTAATGGTTATTTATTAAGTATTTGGAATAAATATTTACAATATAAGGTAAATTAAGTAATTTAATTTAAGTATATTTATATCTGCTTATCGTACCCGAAAAAATGGATGCCTTAAGGAAGAAAATTGACGACAAGTACAGTAAAAAATTGGTGAAGTTATAGTAAAATTGTGTTGACAACGTCTTTATATTTAACTATTAACGTTCATTGAACAAAACAAGCAAAAGAAATTTGTTATTTTTTATTTAGAAAAATACAAAATAAATTCTCGATTTACAGTGAGTAATGATAGTGAAAAACAAGATAGCTTATTATAACTTAAATTAATTTACAGTACCGTATTCTTCTATATTATTCTTATACCTCTACTACTCTATTTATAGAACGAATATGCAATAAAAACATTTTAAAACCAACAACTACACTCTCCTCAATGTGGTTGATTTTAATTATTGTCATTGTATTTTAATAAAAAGAAAGAAAAAAGCTGCACCGTGTCCGTTGCGTTTCTCGTTCGTCGATGCTGCAGTTTTTTTTTCCTTCATCCCCAGCGGCGCTCGATATCGGTTTCAAAATTTCAGTTTTGGTAACAGGAGAGCATACATCGAAAGAGATAACATCCATCCGATCAGCTGTGCTGGTAGTTGATAACATGCAGGAGAGAGAGAGAGTGATTGATTTTTTCTTCCCTTTTCGCTCTTTCGTTCTCGTTGCGTGGCGGCGGCTCAGTCCAAAAGTTCGAGCTGAGTAACAGGAGAGCATGCATTGAAGGGAGGTTCCACCCATCCCGTTATCACGCTGGTATCAGATGGAGGGGAGGGTGATCGTTAGTGTATGTGACTCTCACAGAGTGACAGAATCATGTGTTCTCCTTTACCCGCTCAAACAGTGTGTTATCATCACACACTATCATCCGGGAGGGGAAGGTGATCGATAGTTTGATAGTGTGAGAATGCAATGAAGCCGCAAAGGATGCTGTCTCGCTCTCTTTCACTCCATGCGCTGGTGGAAGCTGTGGCGAAGCGAACCTATTTTTCGGACTTTTGGTAACAGGAGAGCATCCAAATGAGGAGTTATCATCTAATTCGACCAGGTGTGTGTCGACGGGCGTCGAGCTCGTTCCCTATCGGGACTTACCCACGCTTTATTTTTTGTTAACAGGAGAGCATCCAAGTAAGCTGGCAGCCGACCATATCGTTCTAGAAAAACGCTCCCTGCCTCCCCGCCAGCTTAGTTTTAGCGAATTCGCGTGGTTTTTCGGATCCATGGTAACAGGAGAACATCCAACTGAAGAGATAACAGCTTGCTGAGCTGCACCGTGGAAGTAGCTGAACTGATTGATCTGTATTGGAAGTCGATCGTATGCGTGTTATCACATTCTTATCGCGTAGGGGAAAGTGATCGTTAGTGTGCGACTCATCAAGCGTTCTCTTATGTGGTTCATATGTGGCTCGTGGCGCTCTATCATATCAAACCAAATACATATCCATTTAGCACAACTCCTGATATTATCAACAGCTTTATCAATATATTTGCATAATTGTGTTTCGTGCAGGGTTTCCCTTCAGCTCTGGTGTAATTTTTCATATATTTAATGAAAAACACTCTTTATTTATTGAATTATCATTCTGTTTTAATTAGTGCATTTTTCTTACACTTTGTATATCTTTATTAATTTAAATATTAGCAAAAAAATGTGTTTATGAAAGGGTTTTAATTCGAAGATGGGTTTATTATATAAATTGGGTTACGGAAAGGAGATGCCATGGAGCTAAGTTGAACCAGTTCGGGTGTTTCTTTTAAGTAAATCATTCTTTTACTTACCTACAAGAAATTTGAATATCTCCAGAATATTTTCTTTCAGTCAATACCCCCCTGGCGACCTAAGTTAAACAACGATTAAACGATTAGCCGCATCCACGCCCGGTACGCCTGGTGGTGGCATGTAATGCAAAGTCCAACAGCCATACAATTGCCTAATTGGCACTGCCATGCCAAGCCAGTCACCTCAGCGCACAAGTGTGCCTTTTCTGTAGCAGTGTTTTACAACAACTGCTTAACAATAAAAAGGGGTTTTTGACTCGCCGTACCGTCGTGCCCAAAAAAACTGCTCAAGATTGACCGGCTGTCACACAACGTGCAAGCAAAGCTAAAAACAAAAACCAAAAAAAAGGAAGATAAAACTGGTAACCCTGAACTTGAACCCACCAATTAGTGTCCGCAGAAATGTTTTCACAGTTGCTGCTACCGTATCGCCTGTTCAACATTATTCTTTTGCTTTATTTTTTGGCAGAAGGGAAGGGAATGGCAGCACGATTTTGGGTAACTGCATCCACCGCCAACTAACTGCATGGCAGCAGCACTGACCACCACCGGGAACAGTGCACCGAACACACAGTTCCAATTAAGTTGCTTCCTTGCAAGAAAGCATCGCATCATGCTCACGTCAGGTCTTTTGTGAGCCTTTTCTCCTTCCTTTTCCTGGCGCATTGCCTCCGGAGTAGCGGAGCATCGGGAAGGGTTGTAATTGACGAACAGCTACTGATGACGACGGGACTGGATGGCAGGCAGGCAAGCAAGCAAGTTGCTTTTAATTTCGTTGGCTCAGTTTCAGGCCAACTGGAAGGCTTTAGTTATTGGTAATCGAAGTATACCGAGTGTTTTAACTAGCTGGAATGATTCGGGACAAGATTTTGAAATGGTACAGTACAACAGGTTTATACCAAGAGAATCAGTTTGGTGCGAACACACGAAACAGTCATCATTTACGTAGAAAAACTGATTCATCTCAGCGAAAACAAATACACCGCTTGGAAGATTTCTCAGATTTACGGAAGCATTAATATTCTGGAAACAGGTGAATCATCGGGAAGCTGAAGTCAATAGCATTCCGTAGCATCTTGAATGTTGGATTCTTTCGGTAAAAGTATGATTTTGTTTTCATGTTTTTGACTTAAAGGCACTTATGCCACATACAAAGTGCTTAATTATGTAGTAAAATGCTAACTTCTTTTCAATAGCATTAAATATCGCACATGGCACACTTCTCAATACCGTTGCGGCAAATGTTCTACGCAGTGTATTGCGTGCAGCCACTTGAAACTTTCATTCAAATTGCATTGTACGAAATATTTCATACGTGAAATCTCAGTGAAACATTTCATTAGCAGGGCGTTTCTGGAGGGACTGAAACTGAAACTGAACACGTGGGATTTAAATTTAAATTTACTGTTTTGTGTTTGGGCGGTTGATATCGCGTGAGTTTTTTTTTTTTCGGCTCAAAACACATAACGTATAAATTTCTTCTGAAGGCACGTCATACAATTCTGAAAGAGATTCAAATAATGCTTATTGTAAAGGCAGTGGGAGAATAACTACTGAAAGCAAATAATTATAAAAGAGAACCGAGCTACATCCTTCTGTTGCGTATAGAAAGGCTTTTCGAATGAAAATGAAACAACGCGAGCCTTTTGAGAGGTCTACGACATTGTCAATTCACTGCCAAGTCGACCGTAGTAAACGTTTGATTGCAAAAAATAGTTAATGAAATTATGTAAGATAAGAACTAACGTTCCAATAGTTGCATATATGCTACAGTTACTTTGTTTTTGATTTAAAAAAATGATTAAGATATACAGTCCCCTAGTTTAGGTATCTTTAGTGTACACGGATTCAAAAACACGCGGTAAGTTTTGGAAATTTGTATAGCTCCATGAGCTCCATTGACACATTTCTTTTGGAACTCTTTGGAGCACTTACTCATTCAAGTGCAAGCTTAGTTTGAGCTTTGCATATTTGAGCAGTATTTTTTTTTAAATACGTTGCCATTTAAATTTAAATTTAATTTACAATTGTTTTTAAGGGTTCAAGTTGAAATTTAAAATTTACCATCATTATGCAAGAAAGGGAAAGCAGTCGTAAAAGGCACGAATGTTCCACAAAGTAAGTAGAAACAAAATATTAAATCGTACTACTACATCTAAACCGCACCATGGCGATCGTAACGGTTGTTTTGAATTGGTATAGCAACAGCTGTTTTCGCCGAGCTACCGCGCGGGCTTTTGACGAATGAGCAGCGAAATTAAGAGCGAAAGAGACAGCGCGCTTCTTGCAGCTGCGCGTTTTTTCACCGGCTTGTTGTGGCGCTGAACAACTTTCAAAACAAACACACTTGCTTTGGGTCAATCGGAAGCAATTTCTACCATTTTGCGGGCCATATGGTCGGAAGGTTGAAGTGTAGAACGCCTCAATTTCCTTTCGGACAGTGATATAAAACAAATGTGTTCAGAAAAACGATACAGAAGAAATGGAATTTACGCCTAAAGAAGTCGTGTTGAGCCTTTTACAGCGCTACGCAGTTGGACCGCGTCCCAAGGATGATGAATTCTTTCGCGATGGAAACTCCTACATAAAACCCTTCGTAAAGCTAGGAGTTTTGAGTACATTTCCAATCGAAGAAGCAGAACCGGAAGATGTGTAAGTATCGAACGGATGCTTCATGTGCGAACTTGTGTCTTGAAACAGTTAAAAACTCTCTTTCCAGCGAGATTAGCTGCAACGTGCCGGATTGTAACTTCTTCTGCCAATCGGTGATGGATTACGAGTTCCACTACAATGCCCAGCACCGCTACACGTGCGCACAGTGCAAAAAGTCACTCCCGAATGCTCATCTACTCGATCTGCATCTTTCGGAAACGCACGACTCATACTTTGCGGCACAAGTGCAATCATCCAAACGTGCAATGGTAAGCACACGTCCTTCCCTTTTATAATGCTACGTTCTAGTATCTTAATTTCCCCAAATTGCTTTTTAGTACGCCTGCTTCCTGGAGGAGTGCAAGCACCGAAGCAGCGACCCGTCGGAACGCCGGGATCACTGCATCCGGGAGCATCGCTTCCCGCACAACTTCCGGTTCGATACGCCACGCAATGCTCAACCGAAACCGGGCAAACAACAACCGTCGAAATCGGTTCCAATGGAGGCTGATAGTGCGCCACCATCAACATCACCGCAGAAAGGTGAAACGATCGCCACACTGAAGTGTAGGAAAAATTTCTCCTTTGGCCATCCCCAGCAGCGTACGTTCAAAACGGGCAAGATGGCAACTGGCCCACCGAAATGTGATATACTGGAAAGTAACAAAATGGTGATCGATCTGCTAGATAGCCTTCCACAGGAATAACGGCACCAGTCAGTCTCCCACGAAACAACGCTTAATCGTTTTTTTAAAAAGGCGCAATGTTTGTTTCACATACGCACTCGGCAGTAGCTTCTAAAAAAATAAGTTAAGTAAAGTGTATGAAATAAATAATATGAATTTAAAAACGTCAAGCCACCAGCCAGCAAGAGACTTTAGGCCTCGTTGTCCAGATCCTCTGAGCTGTACTCATCGTTCAGGTAGTCCTCGTTGGCCGCCGCCGTAGTGTTGCGATACGTCTCCAAATTCTCGATACCGATCGTGGACAGTTCGGAGGAAACGTCGGCCATGGTAGTGGACGGTTCCGTGGTGCTACTGCTGCTCGTTGAAGTCATCATGGACAGTGGAAGAATCTCACAGTTGCGTCCCTTGTACCCGGACGGACATTCACAGCGGTACAGGCCATCGTCCTTAATTAATGACTTGCACTTGCCACCGTTCTGGCAGGTATCGGGATTCTTCTCGCAATAGTTAAGCTCTGTGTTTGAAAAGGGGAATGTGTTTTAACGCACTCCAGGGCACATGCCACGGAAGCAGACTTACCCTCGTCACACAGCATTCCACCCCAGCCCGGTTTGCAGTTACATTCCCACGGTCGTCGACAGTCACCGTTAACGCAGCCGGGATACGGGTGACACTTGTTGCACTCCTGTCCCATCCAGCCCACCTTGCAGCGGCACTCCCCGGGCCGCCGACAGTATCCATGCTCGCGGCTACAGTTAGCGGCACAAATAGCTAAAATTGAACCCATTAATTAGTTTCTTTACTCTTCAAATCCCTTTCCAGTGGTTCTTACGTGTCTGACACAGGATGCCCGTCCATCCGGGGAGACATTTGCATTCCAGCGGTTTGGTGCACGTTCCGTGCATACACCCGGGCAGTACCTGACAATCGCGACAGGTTGGACCGGCCCAGCCCAATCGGCAGCGGCACTCACCGGGTGCCTCACAGTATCCACGGGACGGATGACAATCCGAACGGCAGATTGCTGAAACGGAAACAAATTTGAAACAAAACGTCACAACCAAACGCCCTCCATGGAAGGTCTCATCCAGTTTCAATTACGTTCCGAGCAGAAGATGCCATCCCAGCCCTTGTGGCAGACGCACTCGAACGACACCTGGCAGCCACCGTGCTGGCAGCCGGGCAGCGGGATGCACCGGTTACAGTTTTCACCGTAGAAGCCCAGCTTACAGCGACACTCGCCCGGACGCTTGCAGTAGCCCTGGAGCGGATCGCATCCCTTCTTGCAGATCGGCACGTCGCACAGGTCGCCGGTCCAGCCGGGCAAACACTTTACGTCCCCGTTGTCATCGCACACGTAGTGCGAGTATTCGTTTTGCGGCGTTGGCAGCTCGCAAGCCTGGGGGACGATAGAACGTGAGTATATTAATGATTGATTTTAAAACTTTAATTTAAAAATATATTTTTTATGTGTGCTACAGATTGTAAACTCGTAACCCCCAAAGACTTCGGCTTGGTATACATATTTGAGGCATACAACGGGTCAGAAATGTGCAAAGAAAGAGAGTTCGTCACTAAAATTGACTCACGATTAAGAGCTTTTAGCGTTCTTCAGCCAATTGCGAATAGCTGATGGAGAGCTGTTTGTGACTCATCGTACTTTGGGAGATTACTTTCTATTTATACGGTGAGTTCTGGACAAGCGATAGCTCGGACAAACAGCCACGTTTCATCGTTTCTTCAGTTCTGTATATCAGAGTAATTATTTAAACCATTTTTTATCAATTCCAAACTCATGTATAAAAATCTTAACATCTTAAAAACCCTTTCTGAAAACTTATACCGAAGCATTAAGCACACTATAAAGAGCTTTGTTCTCCTTGTAAGAAGGTGTTCCCTCTATTTGTCACAAATGATACTAGAATTCTTGTGATTGTTGACCGTGAGATGGCATTTTTCAACATTATGTCATGCAAATCTGGACAAAGTTTGCAAGAGTAGCTTAAAATCTGTGAAACTAAATAACAGTTCCGATCCGTTTTCCAGATAAATGATCATTAACCGGTATCTAGGAAGACGGCACGGTGTATTCATCCAACCTTCCAACCACCATAAACGAGATATTTTCAGTTCTCCTACTGGATTGATGTATTTTAAACAATTTATTTAACTTCTAGAGTTTTCTATTTTTCTTTTCTTTAAAAACGCGACGATCAAAAATAGATCTAGTTGATCAGAAGTTTCCCTTTGTCTGTCTAAAGTAATTCATTTCGTTTTAATTGTAATGGTATTTTTTTGTGTAAAAAATAGTAATTGTATTTTATTTTGTTACTTAATAACTTTTTCATGAAACTATTAAAATTTAATTTTTTAAATGAAAATTTTAATGAAACATTGGTTTATAGAACAGATAACATGTTACTCTGCACTAAACGACCATTTCGCTTTAGTAAAGCCTACCACAACACATTGCTTAGCATCGTTCTTGCGCTCGAGGCATGAGCAACTATCACCAGCTTCTCAACAGCGGCCAGAATCATTTTCACTCATACAAAAACTGGTTATGGGATGCGTTTTTCCACCAACAGCCCACTCCCTCTCTCTCTCTCTTTCGCCACGACAAGACTCCGGCGGGATCATTAAAACCGTCTCACGCATCGCTCGCACCATTTAGCCGTTTGCCTGTAGAACCGTTGCTTGCCCGCAACATCATTCAGGGGAGGGCACAAAAATCGGGCATGAACGGAAGAAAAACATAACAACATAACGGGGTTTCCCATCTCCTTTCACGAGTTCGCACACTGGCGAGCTGCGATCGCGATCTGTTTGACCTCCGAAGCAAAAATAAAAAGATTTTTCCGGAAGTGTTTCCCAATGTTCTGAAGGAAATCTTTAGGCGGAAGGGAGAAACACCAAATTGTGTGTGTATTTTGTTGATTAGGAGTGAAATTGTGGTTTTATCCGGTTGGAGTAAAATTTCTCCTCCAGCCAGCCAGTCAGTGCACTTTCTTTAACCGGACGTTAATAGGCCAACATTTGTTTACTATCCACAAACGCTGGATGAGGTCACTAAGCGCTAATGGAGAAATCTAGGATCAGTGTCATTGCCATCGTTAATCTGCACCCGTTGGCGGGTCGGTAACAGCTTCTAGCACACAGCCCACTCAACGTCGCAAGCGCATCGTTTCACCCAACCTGCTTCTTCCACTTTGGCACGTAACGGACCGCACCGGACGGTGAGGCGAGCGTGATCAGCTGCAGGAACGCCCCGACCACGATGATCCGGTAGTAATGGTTGTGACTCATGATCACAGACGCCCGACGACAGACGGAAACTGGCGCTAACTGCTAGCGAACGTTAACCTTAACCGCGAACGAGAGATGCAGAGTGAAGTGAATTAAAAAAAAAATCCAGCAGTGCCGAATGTGCCAGGATGAGAGGGGAATCCCTGGAAAGCTCGAGATTGACCGATCCACTCCGATCGTGGTTTGCGCGGAGACTGACGATCGGGGCCGCGTATGGTAGCAAGGGAACCGGCCGTACCACCCAAGCACGGGAGTGTAAGCAAGCTTCTTCTGTTCCGATTGTTTCTTTGCTTTTGCTTTCTTGTCGCGCGTGCTTTCACCTGCGCAACGTGATGCGTCTTGCGCCTGCCGGGGCGCAGCAGTGATCGTCAACGGACCCAAATATCTGGCAGACCGAATTTGAAGCACACGCTGCCTATCCTGCCGAATCCAGCCAAACGTAAACATGCAATTCATCTTCAAATGAATTTTAAGAAGAGTAATTTATATTAAAGTTTTATTAAGTTTAATCAACGGCTTTTGGAACGAGTTTCCAACCACTGGGTTTGTGGGCATTTCCAACTGATTTGTAAGCAAGGCACGTTGATCGTAGCCCCGGCATTATGAAAGCTTCGAATGTGTTTAATTTGAAATAAGATTTGCAAAATTAGTGAAATAATCCTACCAACTGGTTTTTTTACGAGAATTTGGTTTTAAATAAATTTTTAATGAATAATTAAACAAAACAGCCAACTTCATGAACCGTTTGATAAACATACTTTTATACTATCATCATTTTGCTGTGAATCCTCCAACATTTTTGTGCAATAAATGCTAATCAAATAATTCTGGATCATAGACATTTGTTGAACAGAGATGTAGCAAAGAACATAAAAAATGCTCTGTAGATTTTTTCTTATAACTTTCCGAAAAAGCTCGCGTTAAAGCTTCTTTCTTCAGGGACTGAAATTTTAATTTACTGCTCATAATCGCTTAAATTCAAAACATTTTTTTAAAATGCCTATGTATGTATGAATCTGGGCCTATATAAAACACCAAACATTGCCTTTGTTCTAAATTTGAATTTGTCAATGCGGCTTTATTTTACTTAAATTATCTTTTTTTTGCTTACGCATTGCTTTTATTTTGCTTCAGTTGTGTTTTCCTATTTTGTTTTTATTTAATCTTTCCAACGAGTTTCGTTTTATAATAATCCTTGGGCCGCTGAGAAAACTATAAAATCCAACAAGCTAACATTTATTTTTTCAAACTTTATCTCAATTGCATCTAATTTTTTAAACATCTCCCAACGAACCGACTGTTGCTTCGAGTTGTACAACCCTGGCATAACGAGCTTTTGGTTTGCGTTTTGACAGCTTTGAAACTTGAAGAAACTGTTGTAAACGCATCCCCGCGCTGCCGCATTTGACAGCGAAAATCAAAACAACAATCGATGCACATCAAAAAAAGGCAAAAAAAGATTATTCCAAACGGGAACAAGTGCGGAAATTGTGTTTTGGTGGTGAGGTGCGTTACGCCGTGTTGTTTTTTCTCGTCGCCGCGTAAAAATCCAAAGAAATTGATGCAATAAGCGTCCACTGTGTTGTGCGTACCCGGGGCCACACCTGTCTACCATCATGGCAAACGATCGTGAAATATTGCGTGAAATTTGGGAAGGCAAGATACCAGTACATTTTAAGCTGTCGGCAGATGAAACCGATGTGGAGCCGGAAGAGTACTTTCTGCTCATACCGCGGTTGAGCTACTTTCCACTCGTTACTGATAAAGTGAGTACACTGTTGTTGGGCCAACATCCTTATTGCTTGCATACTAATGAAATGCCTTTTTGTTCTTTGTTGTTGTTTTAGGTAAGGAAACATTTCCTACGATTCGTGTCGAACGAGCTGCAGGATGGTGAAATGTGGATGGACAGCAATGGGATACCATTGAAGTGGCACTTTCCTATAGGTAGGTTTGTTTTGTTGAGATTAATCACAAGACCAACGAAACCATAATTTGGTCCGCTTCATTTCCAGGTGTTCTGTACGATTTGCTCGTCGGTACTGATGGTACACTGCCATGGCACGTCACAGTACACTTTTCCAAGTTTCCAGATGATATTCTAATTCGGTGCCCAAACAAGTAAGGGTGCAAGCATTTACTAGAAACGCGAAATATCTTAGTACGTTGTATTTGTTCCCTTTTTTGTAGAGAAATCGTTGAAGCACACTTCATGTCTAGTCTCAAAGAAGCCGATGTGTTGAAACATCGCGGTCAAGTGGTTTCCGCCATGCAAAAGAAAGATCACAATCAGCTATGGTTAGGATTAGTTAATGGTAAGGCAGCACTCGATAATGCCGGCATATGGATTGGCACTGGCTTGAAGTACTAATAATACATCGTTTTTTCAGATAAGTTTGACCAGTTCTGGGCAGTAAATAGGCGATTGATGGAACCAATTCCCGACCAGGACGGCTTCAAACACATTCCAGTAAGGTGCTACGCCGAGGTAAGAAGGTTTGCGAAATGATCTGTAGTTTTGTTACTTAAGCAATTGGGCACATTGCGAATGATATCATGGGACTTCCCGACTCAATTCATACGATTTGATTTAATAAGCACAGGGACGGTCCCACATACGCTGGACCGACTATGCTGGTATGGGTACATAAAATCACAGAGAGTCGATCAAAAGGTATCTGCAGGCGCGCCTCAATCAACAATGGTTGTTTTAACAATTTTAGCATAAGAAGAAAAAGGAAGATTAATCTCCGACTCCAAAAAGGCTACTTTTAAGATTGAGCTTTTTACACTTAAATTTATATGGAATTGTGTTAGCTTTTAAGCTCATTCTAATAAGAAAATCAAATTTCCAATTGCAGATATTCGAAGAACATTATTAGTACATAAGAACATGTTAGAATCTCCTGTGATCCGATTCAGATCAATTTGTTGATTTGTTTTTGATGTTTGGCATCGCCAGATAGACAGAATAGACAATCAATATGAGAAAGCAATGTCAAAAGTAAAGTGCAACATATAAGCTTACAAGCTCATACAAAATCGGATAACAGGTTGATGAGTTTGGAATACTAAATTACATTCTTTAGCATAGATGATGGGCCAAAGATGTAACGGTATGCAAGGCATACAAGATTTAACGTAATTTGTAGTTTCCACTCAAAGTATCTCATCACCAACAAGGATAGGCTATACGTGTAAATCAGAATAAAATAGAACGTCTGTAAAATCACATAATCCGTATCCAAAAGTCACAATAGATGGTAAAGCTTGATAGTAATGATAGTGCTGAAAACGCCTTGCACAACCAAATTATTTTAAGAGGGCTTCTATTTTTCTTTTTTATTCAGTTTTTCTAAAAACTCGTTTTAGAATAGCATAAGATCTTTACTATACTTTTACGCATGGATAAATCGTGATCAGTTATTTCGTTATTCTTCAAAATATGTTTAATTTAATTGCTTCTAATTTATGAACGCGTTTTAAGACGCTGAGATTTGGTAACAGATAGCATAAAGTATAAAATTCTAGTTCTTGGGATATATTTCATTTGAAAAAAAATATAGCAAAACAAGTTCCTGTATTTTGTCAAATGATGTAGTCTAGCGTGCCTGTTTTATGATTTTACAATGATTCCACGCAACTAACCGTAGAACAATTGGAATACTGCTAAACCATGTAAATATAAAGGATCCGTATTGGTCGTATGCATTTCTCATTAATTGGGTGGTTTAAATTGCATATCGTTCGACAACAATCCTTATGGTTCAAGACATAAGCACAAGACATAACCACATTCATAGGCTAGCCCCATTTGATGAACAGATAAACGATTTCAAGTTGAGATTTACGTCCAGACCAACTATCGAACTAAAATTATCCCCTTTTTAAAGAAATGAAAGAATACAAGCACTTTCATTTTCAATGAATACAAGCACTAAATACAAGCACTTTCATTTTCATGTTTCATCTTTCCCACAGCTTTCACTCAGTATCTACTAATTCAGTAGTAGTAGTCAGTATCTAACAATTAGGAAGCGGCCTGTAATTTATTAATAAATGCCATTGCTCTATTCAGAGACTAGCATCGTTCTGTACATGCGGTAGCAAAAGGTTTTCGGTTCTACAAGGCTAAGCTCACTTCGCGCTCTGTTGCACTGTGTAGAAATCGCCAAACATTGTGCTAAAAAACATATCTTATTTAGCAAAGACAACAAAACACAACAAATTATCGCACTATCACGAATCCGATCAACCATTAGCCTTAATTAACGCTTTCTATCCTCTTCTTTTTCGCACATCTCGCAACCAGGACGGTACGTACCAGCAGAAACTAGTCGCACCCAGCACCGCATCCGGTCAGAAGCGTCTGCTGCAGGATTTGTTGGACGATTTCTCCACACCTGTTAGGAAGGCAGGTAAGTCAGCGCCAAAAGAAAGAAAAGAACCTTTCCGTTGTTTCATTTTAGCGGTCCCTTACTTCGCCTTCTACTGATTGTGTCCGTGTGTGTCACATTGTGTACGGTCGCTTTACCGTATGTACCCAGGCAATGGGAACGACGCCTCGAAACAACACCAATGCCATCTTTCGTGCAAGAAATTTCGGTGCTACACCATTGTCCTGGACTTCTACGCTTCTCAGTGTATGGTGGCTCCTGGTCCGAAGGGATGACATTGTGGACATTATTGGTTCCTTTTTCCACTCGCACTGTGCGCAGGGGGCGCTATTGTTTGGCACTGGCTCAAAGGACCTTACTGCACAGGACCGATCGGGGTGCGATCGTAGGTCAAATGAATGGGCAAACCTGCGCCCCGAAGGACACACAATAAAACCTGCCCAGCCCGGGACGTGATTGTGCGTACGTTAAGGAGTACCCTGGAAATCATGGGACGCAGGTACCTTTACGGCTAATTTGTGCCCAGGCTGTTTGTTGCATTGTAATATCCTTGAGCTACGCTTGCCAAACCATTTCCCTGCAACAGTTGGAACCGCTTGGCTTAGTCGAGACGATGCGAGACAGCACGGAGACAGACGAGATGACTATCGGTGTGTTTGTTTGCTGCATCTTCCTTCAAGACCATCTGGACACAATCCCCTTTTCCTTTGGTGCGTCCGGGTATAATGCGATGCAATCTCGGTGGATTGCAAAGTTTCTCACACTTGTCACACGGGAAGCGATGGGACGTGGTGCTGTTCCAAAAACCCCTCTGGACGGAAGCACCTATAGGGACTACCTCGGGAAGGGGTGGTTCGATACGGTTCGATCGGTTGAAATTAATATTTTGTTTACGAATTTTCATCGCTCGACCGGAATACGAAATGAGGTGCGGTTTTGGACGCTTTACCTCCTTACCCGGGGACCGTTGGAGGGAGGTAGCCCAGGCCGTCTTAAATTGTGTCCCGCCACTCATTAATATTGCTAACGAGCGGCGATTATTTCTATGTTATGTATTTAAAGCTCTCTTCTCTCGCTTCTCTGTCTCTTTCCTCCTAGGGAGATCGAGATCCCCCCTTCAGGATTTATGCGCGCCATAGGCAAGCTTGGTTTGCCGTGTAACTCTGTACCGCAAACCGTGCCAGGTGGGCAATCCCCCTATCGGTTTGGCGGACGAATCAAAGCAAAGCGATCTGATTTGCCGAACCCGTCGGTTGGTGTGTTTATGTATATGCAAATTATGTATACGAAATGCCGAAATTTTGCTATTGGTTAGTGGCGTAGCGTAGCGTGCGTCTGCGTCTATCTTCCTCTTCGCATATCGTCCACGGAGCTAATGTCTTGAGTTATAGGACACGAATGGATGTATTTTATCGCCAATTAGGATTCGTGCGATCGCATCCGTTTTCGAACGCGGCGAAGGTTTGGTGGTGGCAAGCTCAGCTTCTACCACAAATCCACCATGATCTTTACAAAGATCGGGCTAATTAATTATTGTCCATCTTGTTTAACAAATGTTTGCCGGTTTTGTAACTGACCTCTGCCACGCATTGAAAATTGTGGAAACTATCAGCGTGTTGGCATTTTTTCGTGTCTTTTGGATCATGTAACAGACGCGGTAAACTCGGTCACAAGAGTGTTATTGGGTGTTTGATATGTAAATAAGGGATAATCAAGGGCCTAAAGAGTCACTTTCTGGAAGACGAGTGTAGAAAAATCCACTGAAATTATTATGAAAATATAGTTACTACTGATTTAGAATGTCTTCTTCTCGTTTCATGAATATTTCACAAGTAAAACAATAATTTAGGGTTGATTTAACACAATTTTGAAAAACTTTTTTTTTTCTATGTGTTTCTCAATTATACGGGGCAATATGTGTCCAATTTCCATAAGACAAGAAAATTGCAGTAGAATTATTGCAGTAAAACAAGAATTATTGCAGTAAAAAAAAAAATAATTCAACTGTTTGTTTGATAGTTTACACTCGAAATTTTGGACTAGGAAACTAAATGAGGTTTGTCGTATAGCACTTAGATATGTTTCATATTGCCCCACAGAATTTCGGCATTTTTAATTTAATTTTCGTTTAGTATAAATACGACCATTTGTACAAAATGTTCAGCGATACTTATAGCACCGATCATGCCACTAATTTGAGCTTAATAGTTAGAAAGAATCGTTTAGAATGAACTAGTCTTAATAGGTCTAAATTATTGCTCAAAAATTGACCAACAATTAAAAGTCTTTCATACGCAATAAGGTCTGGTCATTACTTCGGAAATAAAAAAAAAGTGTTTTTAATCTAACAGAGGTGGGGTAAAGAGAAAATTCCCCGTTTTTAGGACGATCTCGGCACACATAATCAAATCAAATGTGTTATGCACAACCCTACTCGATCTCTAATTCACATCCAATCAATTACGGAACGATTCAATACAAATGGACAACCCATTAGCAGGAAAATGAACGACGGTGGTAATGCGTTTCACAATCGAATTGTTTGCCCATTTGCGCTCACACGGCGGTGTTCCCTTTGGAGGACAACTCTTCCGCTCTGAAACAGACCCCCGCCACTGATGACTGATGATCGTGGCATAGTGTTTATCAAAAATTCAGTCAAAAAAATTTCATAGCTGATCGATCGACACGAGTTAACTCTGCCGATCATCTGTAAACAAACGCAGAAGAGCGTGTGCTGCGCGATAAGCAATCGTAGGGGGAAAATAATTGATCGCAGTTCTTCAACTTCATTACCATTTCTTGTGGATGGGTTGCGCGATGAGGCCGCGTCTCAGAAAGGCACTACGCGCGCGGTTTGATTAGCTTGCTTGTCTTGTACCGCGTGCTTCTCTCTCCGGTGACTCCACTGCTTCTTCACTTCCCTTTTTCGATTGAGCAGAATAATGCGTTTAACTAGTTCGCTCACGTACGATCAATTAGCGAAAATTTGTCCACGGATGTCTCCCGCCTGCTCCTCCTGCCATTGGCCTTAGTGTGTCTTCGGACGGGCCGGTATCGGTCGTCACCTGTCAAGTGTCAGGTGTGCCGCCCCGTGCTACCCGTCCTAGTCGCGTGTACCATCGTCCTCCGAGTCCACCGAGATTCGATTGCCATCAGCCGTATGTGTTTGGTGCATTTGTTTACCCCATTCGATTGCACGAATAGTAGGATCCGTTCGTTCGATTCGTTGGTCTGTTTCGGCCATTGGCCAAGGTGGGGAGAGATCGGTTTGGGTGTTGCAAAATCAAACCCAACCCCAATCGTAGCGTACAACCCCTCCCTCGAATGCAAACTAGCCGGGAGTGTCGTGATGGTGGGGCTTATTAAAGGATGTTTGTTTGTTGATGATTTCAGGTCTTTGCCTATCGCCGTCCGCCATTAGTAGCCACGCCATCGTTCACCGCCTCGATAAGGGACGGCGTGCGCGCGCTGGTTGCTTCATGAAACTAAAACCCCCATCCTTCCGCGGACGACGACACGCAACTGCAAAAGTGTCATCTATCAATTATTCGTTTGTCATACGGCCCCGGGTACTGCACGATCTGTGGATGGATGTAAGCATGACGTACTGCCCCCTGCTACCACTACGTCTCGTGTAGTATCTGATTTATGAGCAATAAGCAAACCCGGTACTGCAGGTGACAATTGATATCGTCGCCTTGTTACTTCCATCGGGATGGGACGTTCTTGCACTGCTTACCATTCCGTCCTATGACGGTCACATGACAACGACGCATGCTGTGGCACACGGCCTCTCTCTCTAAGGCAACATTTTCTACCCCTTTGCGCTGAGCACAGCTTAAAGATGGATTGGATCCGAATCGGCTCAGTTTGTTCGAATTGTTGTGTTGTGAGAATTCAATTAATATAAACATTCTTTTTCGTGAAGCATTTGTCTTCGCGCGAGCGGCAAACAAACAAATAAATTTCTCACACACGAATTCTTCGCACACCCGCACCACTTCCTGTAAAACGTACTAACTTCGGGGCAAACATTCATATCATTCTCAGGATGCCACCGCACAAAGCTTGCACAGTGATCCGCAAACACATTCCTGCACATTGCAGTGATCTACTTCGAAAATAGCAAGGCATTCCCGGATTCTTGGGCGCAAAAAAATGCCGCAAGAACTTGAATTCTTGAGTAATTTTAGCCGGTCATATGTTTGCACAATTATTAGTGAATTATAATTAGCGAAAGATCTTTCCGGATGGCTACGGTTTGCACTTGAGCTGATTACTTCCAATTGGGAATGGGGACGGTAATTATGATTTAGTATCGCCACGGTTGAGTTTTGATGTTTTGTGGTTTAAATGCTTAAGAGAACAATGTCATGCAAATACTTTCACACAACAGCGTGATTACTGTATCTGTTTTTGAAGTGAATTTCATTCCTAGTGCACATCGTTGCCTCTTTAGCGATGGATTTGAAAGTAGTGAAAAGTAATTGTTTAGTGAAAAGTAATTCTTATCTCATTGAAATATTTGAAAGCAGATTGAAATATTTTCGTTTTTATAACGTCTTTGTGACGGATGTAATAAAATGTGTTATAAAGCATTTAAAAGAGGATGTGAGATGCCTAGATATGCCTTTATTTGTGCCGTAAAGCTCTGGAAGCTTGATTAGTTCTTTCGACAGCCAGGTAATGAAAATAATACTTAAATGAGCTCAGGTTTCCGATTCTACTTCAATATCGACCAACCTTTAAAATGTTTAACTACGAGGTGTTTTTAAATAGTGTTAAAGTCAATTCCGTTGAGCTATGTCCTAATAATTCTGTTACCATAACGTTGTGTAGCTTCAGAAAGACTGACGTTTGTGAATATGTACTAAACGATGTTGCATTAAGGTTTGTGTCAAGTGATATTAGCCGTGAAATCTTACTAAACAACAGACTGTCTTTTGACGATTGTTCTGAATCTGTAATTGGTAAAGCGAACAAAAATTGTTGCTTGGTTCTTTGTACCCATGTTTAAGGTCCTAATGTTTGGTGTCCTTTTAGTTTAGGGTGAATGAAAATGCGTGAAGAAGAGCTTCATAGATTATAATACAACTATTTCTGTCTACGTTCAAGGATGTTACTTATTTACTTATCCGGTGCTACAACCGCCCTGTAACGGGATGGGATCTGAAGGCTCCTGAAGATTCCATCCAACTCCTATTCCGACACTTTCACGTCGTGCAGGGTACATGAGCCATACATGGGCCCAAGTCCAGCCATTCGGCTGGATAAAGGCTCATGGCTTAAAAGGAGGGGGGTGGGCATTCCAGGAAGCTGGAACGTCGAGGGACGGTTCGACGCTAAACAGATCCGTCACGAGACCCTCCAGAGGTACTGGGGGGCGTGGGACCAGTCACCCTGCCCCACGTAATAAGCGACTACGACAAGGTACAGAGGAACAAAGAGACCTGCACTTACTGACACTCGATCTACGTGATGCCTCTGGACAAACGTTCAAGGATGCAATCAGTTTTAATTCAGAAATATTCAAATATTCAAATAATTGTAAAAACGCCTTAGTGTACCTCTTGGCTATGTTCAGCCAGTAAGAAAAGCTGAAGCAAGTAATAATAGTGAATAGTGAATTAAACACATGAATTGAGTGATCTATTCAAGAACCTTAACTTTTTAGTAAATTATGATGTCAATCCCAACAGCTTTAGCGTTTGTGCTATAGTTCTCAAAACAGTGCTGCAAGTCCGGGTACTTGACGTTCACAAGAGTGAATTTCCACGGACAAACGAAAATGTCTAGCACTCGACTTAATCTTGAGCAACTGCTCTCTTGCACCGCGAAAGAGATAAGCCTGTAAATAGAGTCATGCACCTTCAACAATCTTCTGAATTAATTTTAGAACATATTTCAGTGATGCATTGCTGAACAGTATTATACCAGCAAATCGGCGTAACAAAACAAACATCACCATCGTGTTTAATTCGATACGTCTCGTTGCCAAATCACTACCCTATTCCTCTCTCCATCTCCCAAGAGCCGGTGTCCACAGCTGTGCCAGCCTTGCTGTCGATTGTTTTTATGACGGTCCATTTGCCCAAGTGTGCAATCCCACGGTCGCCACCATCTGCAGCCACCAGCCAGCGAGGAGGCCACTTGTTTGCCGTTGACACCTTGATGATGATTGTTATTTTTCCACACTCAATCATCGAAACCTGCACCGGTGCATTTTAATGCCCCACCATATGCAAAGCGTCTTTTGCGGCCCAAAAACTACCTGCGCCCGGTTTCAAAAGAATTTTTGTGGAAACCCTCTTAATGCACCGCCGGGAAAGGTGTTAGCGGTTAAATATTGTTTTAGGTTTAGGCTTTCGGCTCAGGTCAGTGTCGGGATGCTCGTCAAGGATGTGAAAACGTGCGAGCGACTCGGTGCAAAACTGCCACAAACATCTCGAGAGCTGGAGGATCCACCCGATACGGTATGCGGTAAAACAAAAGAAGGCGGAAAGAGGAGATCTTTGCCTTTTCTCTGTTTATCCTGCCTGTAAGTCCTGACGAGCCGGTCTGTGTTAAATGGGCAAGGACGTCCATCACCTTGCGAGGGCAAAAGCGAACGAAAGGATCGCCGATCGTCCTTACACGTCCTACGGGCGAGATGATGTACCTGTGTACTCCCGCCTGGACACAAAAAAAAAGGACTGCTGTTTATTCAGCAAGGTGTGAATATTTTATTACCATCGTAAATGTATAAATAAGGAGCGAACATGGGCACCGTCGGATGCGGCAGGAGAGCCCAAAACCTGAGGCGCATACGCGGGCCCGTTTAATGTTCGGTTTTCGTTTGCTTTCCTGTTTAGTCCTGCTTTTGCCCGAGCGCCTGTATTTGCTGAGGCGTTGGAGTCTGCAAGAGTGCAACCGGTGCGGTTCCTTATGGTTCCTTTTTGAAATCACCTCACACGGTGGGCGGGAAGGTAATGTGAGCCAAGCTTGCAGTGATTTTATTGCTTGCGATGCTGCAGCATGTGCACTTGGGAACTTCGGTGAGTGGAAGTTTTTGGCGCACCACGAGAGCTCTCTTGTTGATTTAGATTTAGACCGCCCCTGACGACGCGGTAGACTTTCCTTTCCAACCTGTTTGTAGAGCACGTACCCGGAGGAACCAAGGAACCCATCCGACCTAGATAGATGCTGTACTGCTCCGTTCATAAACCAAGTACGCACCTGGAAGTACGGGCGCGTTGGTGCAGTGTCGCATAAAAAATGCAAATCTTGCCTTACAAAGACTTACCATCCGATGTACCCGGGCAAGAGTAAAGTGCGTTCCGAGGATTGCGGCGCTGCCTCTCCCTACTGCACAACGGTACAGGTTCTAAGCGGCCCAAAGGTGAAGATAGAAGTTACCTGCCATTCATGACTGTCTCCCACGGGGTTTTTGTGCGCGCAGCAGAGCACACAATGCCACAGTACAATATCCCGAAAAAAGAAAGGGAATATCGGTTTAGAGGATAGACCGTTTCTTGTGCGCGGCTCTCTTGCGAGAAGTGAAAATTTGCATAAATTATTGTTATTATTTTGTTCGCGCAGCCCATATGCTTTCTCGCTAGCGTTCTGGCCGCGTTGGGAGGGTGAAACGTTTTGACAGGAATGGTGATGGTCAATGCATCTTCTTGAAAGTGCAACAGCGTAGGATGAGGGCCGTGTATTGTGTGTAGGTTCCCTTTGTCTGCCGTGTACATTATTAATGCCATTTCCAATGATCGGTAAAGCATCTTAACGTTTGCGCTGGGATGCCGCAGCTTATGGTGCGCAAAGGGGAAAGGATTTAACAACAGGTAAAATTAACAAATAGATGAAAACAGTGCTGGTTCTGTTGGAACGGGTTGCATGGGAATAATAATAGTAATTAATTCGGACATTTCTGCTAGAAAAGCAACGGGTTTATGGCCTTTTTTGGATTTTGTTAAACTTTAAGTAGTTTATTGACTGTACTGTTAGAGCTTGTTGCTTTTATTTTATGTTCTTGCAACAGGTCTATTATGGTTCAAAGGTGTAGAGAGCCCTGAGCTATGCCCTTCATTTCGAAGTTTTAAAACTTGAAAACTAATAGGAAGGTAGCTCCAGTGAACCATTTTTTATAGAAAAGTTGACTCACAATCGGAGTTTATTTAGAGATAGTTGGACGAAACTGTGGTTGTTTGGCCAAGTCCTTACCTTACTAATGATAAGGACTGACAAATACATATTACCTTTGGTTTAAATTTATTGATGGAAAATAAAAATAAACTAAGCATTGAATTTACATACACAAACAAAAGTTTACAAAAGAAAGGTTTCCAGGACAGGCTAAAACAAAAAGGATCACAAATGTTAATAAACTACGATTTAACCTAGATTAACGAGAACTCAACGGTTTACTCAAAAGTATTAAAAAAGTAGTGAAAAGTATAAATATATTTATTATACTTGATTATATTATTAAAAGATAAATAAGATTCCTCTATTAAGCAACACGGCGGTCCGTTACTTCTGAAATAAAATAAAACAAAATTCCTCTTTTATGCAGTTCAAAACAAAAGGAATTGCTTTACATTGCTTTAGTTTAGTTACATTATACAAACAAAAAAAAACTTCATTAAGGTAACCGGAATCACATTTTTTAAATTCACAATTTCGACCCTCATAATATATTTTATTATGCACCCGTTCTTGGGCATTAATTGCTCATATGTATATTTTCACTTTATGTATGGGTCGCTTAAGTAAATCGCAGTAGAAAACAAAAAAAAAAATCCACCAGAATCATTGTGAAGCACAAGACAATAAAATATTTGTTTTTAACGAATCAATAATTTACAAAACAGTTTTATAAATTGATTTTCGTAAATAATGACTGTGACTGTGATGGAAATTGACCTGTACGTTTGACAATGGACAGTTAAAATTGAAGATCAGAAATCAAATGAAGGTGATTCAATAGCATAATACAGGTATGGTCTATGAGTGCCCCAGAAGATGTAATTCTGTATACATGGCGTTTTAAGTTAAATTTTAGTTATGCATTAATTTGACCACATGTACAAAATAGTTATACCATGCTAATACCCTGACCGATCGTGCTAATAACTTGTCCTTAATAGTGATAAGGAGTCTTTTAAATGCTTTTTTTCGCTGACGCTTATTGATCCTTGGGATGTCTGCAGTTTTTTTAGCGTGAACGTTTCGATTTTCAACAATGTTGATCCGAATTTTATATAGAGACTCTTATTACTAGCAGCATTCTTCATTACATAGAATCCCAAAAATCCTGTCGGTATGGCCGAATCGAAGGTGAACCATATTGTCCAAATTACCTTTAATGCCACAATAGGGCAGTTACCTTCAACACTGGGTTTAATGGGTAATGTACTTATTACAACATAATAATTAGGTTTGTAAGAGAAATCCGTAAAAAAATCTCACAAAGATGAGGTTCCTTATTCTCTTTAATCCATATCTCTTTCACGTAGAGGTTCAAATCTTTGTCTAAATTCTACCTCATGGAGTTATTTTTATCGTACAAGAATTTCATTTTTTTATTTCATACGCACGTCACAGTCGTAGTTTCCAAATGGGGAAAAACAATACATTTTCAGTAAATCATCACGTGAGTCAACGCCACGCGAAAACACAACCGTGTGTGGGGGTCGTCGCCTGCTACAACACATTCATTATCTGCTAATGATGCCGTTTTCGCGCTTCGACGGGCGATAACGTCACCCGCCACGCACCATTATCAATCATAGCGAAGTAGATTATCTCATTTGCTTTAATTGAAAAACGTCATCGACGCAACGTTGAGCGGTACGGCAAGTAACATGCAAAAGCTTTGGATCTATGGTCGTTTCTGGTCTTTTTTTAAAGGTTTTGCAATTCCTTTTTTTAATTTATGCTCATTTTAGAATTTTTCGCACGGTTCATTTCGTTTCGTTGCATCACCTTAGCGCAAACATTGACATTGGAATGCAACAGCCTGTGCAACGGTGTGTGGCCTTACCTTCCTCACCCGGTCGGACGTCACCGATCGATTGCGATAAGCGAACGAGTTTGACAAAATGATAGCTGACCACTGAATGTCCCAGGGTTGCTTATCGCCACCCCAGCCAACCCCGATCCGTCCGTTTGCACTTTGGAATGCACTGTCGATTTTTGAGCAAACTTATCTGGCGGGAGGGAGGGATGTGCTATCAAAAGCTAACGTTTAGCAAACAGGCGAAAGAGAAAACTTCCCCTGGCGCCATTGCGCGGCTTCTTATCACGTGTTTTTTCGAAGGTGATGGACCCAATGTTCATAGTGGAGTGCGCCTGTGATACGCCCGGAACTTGCGCTAAAGGTCGTTTGTAATTTTCGGGGGGGGGGCTGACAAGTCCACCGGCAGGCGCATGTTTACCGCGATTTAACTGGCGGTCGGCACAAAAACCGTGCTAAAAATCGGTATCAAAAGCAAACTGCCTCCCGGGGCGTGGCGTGGTAGCCACCACCACATTTCGATGGGCTGACATCACGGGCACGAAATAAAACAATGACCTAATCGGTCATCAGCGACCACAACAACAAGTACCGGGGACCGTGTACCGCACACAAGTGCCGCGCTGCCGAAACGGAAGAGATTAGCCATCGTGTCGCCCGTTTGTCAGCGAGCACGGCGAGGAGACGAAACACGAAGGCAAAGCAAGGAAGCGTAACGTGAGGCAACGGATTCGTCTTCGATTGCGTGCGAACTCACACGTCGGACGAATTTTTAAGGCCCTTGCGCGGCTACGGGCGGCCCTTTTCCCTTGCCAGTGGCGGCGGAAGGCCGTCGCGCGGTAGTGGCGCAAAAATACGTTGCCTGTTTGAAAATAAACTCGGCTCCCCGTTCGGCGTGACTGTGTGGCGCTCGATCGTCAATCATCACCGAGCACTTAGTGATCGAAATGTTACTAACCGCTCGCGCAAAAATTGATCCTTTCGGGTGTGCCGAGACGGGGCAGGGCAGGGCAGGGCAGGAGGCTGTGGTGCATCTTCCTCTCCCTCCCGCCATTGCATAGCTTTGGCGCTTTGGCAAACATCACGCAAGCCCAAGCTGCAAGTGATCGAACCGCAACACCCCCCTCTCCCCCCCCCCTTCTCCACCACTTCTCGTGAGGACAAATGAAAGAGAAAGCCTTTTTAGTGTTTTATTTTTGCGGCCGGCCAGAATTCACACTTGTTTTCACTTTGTTCTTTGCCGCGCTTGCAAACGCACGCAAAAGGCACAACAGTAAACGCCAATGAAGAAAAGTAACACACACACACACACACACACACACACATAAAAAAGGGGGGGAAATCGTGACACAGGTCACTCAACAAAAATGCTTTGTCCCCAGTTTTTTTTTTCGGTTTTTCGGTACATGGTGTAGTTCCTTAATTTTATGTGTGCAACAACATGTTTACTTTTATTAATAGAAGAACATAAACGTTTACGATAATTAGTGCCGGGAGGTTGACGAATTTATTTATTTTTGGGTGGATTTTTTTTACTAGGTTTACGCAAAAATTTCGCTCCTGAGGTTGTGCTATGGTATTTTTTGCGGGTTTGCCATAATAAAGGTTGCGATGCTATAAAATACTGTTTCCTAGTTTTGCAATGTTTTCCGTTTCATAATTTAAATAATTTTATCAACCTGTTTTTAAATGGCGATTGAACGGTTGAAACCACTTGCTAGCGTTCTATTGATTTTCCCTTACAGGAAAATTGATCTAAATGGTGTAATTTCTTCTCATAATAAAATCAGTGGGCTAACAAAATTTATTGCAAAATTAAAATCAATCAAATAGTATTATACTTTTCTATAAAGTACGAATTTCAATTTTTAATTTCAATGTAAACTTTGCTACTTAAATGTGAAGTATAAAGTTAGGTGGTAGTGGACCGTAATCATATGTGTCACAACCAAGTTTTTTTGTTGTTAGAATTTGCAAAAAATTAGCTTGGGAGCATTATTTAATGATGGAAGCGTTTATTAACGCAAACAAGTTGCATTTACTTTCGCTTTGACAAACTGCTAAACAAGCTCAGGAATCTGAATACTGCCTAAATCGCTTCAAAACAAGCGTTTAGTTTCGTGTTTTATTTCCTAAACATGTTTCTTTAAAAACGTTCTAAACAACTCTGAACATTTTAAAGAAATGTGAACATTTTTTTAATCTGTTTTTACAAACCATGTTGTAATGTAATGGTAATGATTTTGATGTTGTGAAAACAAGCTATATGAACTGAAAATTTAATTTTGATACGACAAAGCCCCTCTCCTGAACACCGTCAATCGGGATTGAAAAAAAAATATTAAAAAAATAAAATAATGTTCAATTTAAGGAAATAGTTACTAAAAATGCGGATAATTTGATAGCCCTCCTTTGGAACAATGCAATGAAAAAGTTTGGAAAATAAAAAAAGATAGTGAATATATCTGCATACTATCTGTGTGATAGCGAGCATCTTTTCGTTAACCTTACTTTGTGAGGCTATTTATCTGAATCGTGAAATTATACCATAATTTAGAGACAACACAAAATTAATGCTTTCTGGTTCATTCTGGTGTAAACCATTTACTAGAGCACCTCCTAACTAGTTTTTAATGTAGTAACCAATGTAAATTCTACATTAAAATTTAATTCGTTTTAATTTTTTCAAAATTTAGGTAATTTGAATGTAAATGCATAGAATTGAATAGAAAATAATATTAATGTAATTAAAAACGAATAAAATTGTAAATGCTCATTTATGTGCGACTCTATCTGACGTACAACGCTTAACTGTCCATCACAAATTTCCTTCTGTTTCAACCTCTCTACCTATGCCCGACGTCATCGCAGGGCGTGTACTTTTGCGGGTAATTTTATTTGCGGTTGTCTTACGCCATGATCTCCCTCCGGCCACAAACCTTCCGCCTGCTTTTCTGCCAAACGCCCATTCGAAAGACGCCGCGGAATCCTGCTTTCTTGGCAACCGCATTTGGGTTGTCTTGTTCTTGTTTTTTTTTCGTTCAATCTCCACACTGTCACGCGCGTATCGCCTCATGCGAAAAGCATCTGCCACGGGTTGTCGATGTTTTTTTTTTTTTAAATTTTCTTCAGCGACTCATTAGTTGTTGTTTAGTTGCATCAGAAAAGCGAATAGTTTTAAAGGAAGCGCCAAAGAGAAGGAGTCAACAAGGTGGTTGGGGTGGCGGTGGTGGACGAGGAGGGCGCTAAATGGGACACTAAGTGCAGATCCGGTCGATTGTGTGCGGTGATCTTGTTTTCGGGTGAGGGGGGACGGTTAGGGTTGTAACCAACCACAGGTCAGTTGGCAACACGCGGTGTTCGTCATCGAACGATACAAAAAGGAGGTCCTGAGCATCCGTTGTGCAATGATAGGTGCTAAGATTGGATCAGAAAATTTTATTAATTTATCAATTAACGTAAAAAATAACTTAAACAGCTCATACTACCCTAGAAAAACACTTGCTATAAAATAACCCCAATTTTATAGCAACATTTAATTGAATCAGAGTTTAATTAATTATTTCAATTAGCGTTAAAAGAAATTCAGCAATTCACAATACACTAGAATAACATTTGCTATAAAAGAGCCATAAAATAGATCCAATTTTATAGCAACGCTTAATTTACACGAAAAAAACGTTCAACAGTATACTAAGCATTTTTATATCAGCGAACCAAGATGCGCCTAATACTGAGAAGGCTGCTTGCTCTTGCTGGGTGGCGCATTGCCTCATGGTTGCATCATGCAGTGACTGCACATGCCATCGGCCAACATCGCCGGGCGTTAAGTGAACCAAGGAGCCACCCCGCCCATCCCCCGCCGTAGGAGGTGGAGAAAGACATGGCAGCCCTAAGTGCGCGTTGAGAATGTTCGCTTTATTTTGGCAACCGTAATTGCAATCGGCAGAATGTGGCGTGCTTGTGACTATTCTTTCGCTCTCTCTCTCTCTCTATCTCTGGCTCTGTCGTCTTCTTCTGCTTCGGTGACTCAATCGATCTGAAAATATCCTTGGGGGATGCTGCACGCGGCTGGGGTAGAGTGCGGAGGACACACCCACCTCACCCGCTAGCCCAGGGGGCGGCAACTACGAGCCAAAAAAAAAAAGGGCAAGTTGTGCGGCGGTGTTTGGCACATTACAGACAAATTGAGGCCTGCAAAAATTCCTGTGCCACAGCGGCAGAGGCGGCAAGGTGACTCAGGGCAGGAAGGGACCCAAGGGTAGGAAGAAGGGTGAGGTCGAATTCGAAAATAGATCATCTGAACTGACAACAACCCACACCGGGCCGGGCGAAGAAACCAGTCAGCCGACGACAACGGTCAACGAATTTGACGTACATCAAACGAACTGTTCGTTTCCTCAAGCATCCTCACCCAGCAGTTTGCGGATGGTACTGAACTGATTTTTGGGTAATAGAAAAAAAAATCCCTTTTGCGAATCGATCGAACGAACAGCTAGATGAGGGCGCATTGGGATTGTTACAAAATTGAACATCTGATGAGGGATTGGTTCAGCTATGAACGAGCCTTCGTGAAACAGGGAAAAAGGGAAACCCGTTTCAAAAAATAGATCCGACGTCCTACGAGTGTCCTTTACAGCTCGTTTCTTCCTCGTCCATCTCACTCCAAGATCCCTTCCGACCTGTGTGTGTGTGCGTGGGTGGTGCAGCATGCCAACAGGTTCTAAAGTTCCGCTTAATTTCACTTACTTCGCGTCCGTTTCCCACCGCCAAACACGGGTTCGCGGCGGACGTGGCAGACAATGTGTCTTCGGTGACACTGGTGTGTCACTGTCGCTTGGCCAAACCGTGTTTGGGGGGTGTATGTATGTTTCGGGAGGGATTTTATACTTATTTTTAAAACCGTGTACCGGTCACCGGTTCTCATTATCGGTCGGCTCCTGGGGCTACCTGGTCGGTGTGTTGAGAAGAGTGGTGGTGGTTTGACGTGCGATATACCGTGTTCCGTGCACCGTGGCTATCAGCTGGGTTTACCGGTGGTCATTGGTCTTGAAATGACGCGAGTTGGGCGAGCATGTGAGTGTCTGTGAGACGACGTCGGAAAAGTTTCGGCTTTCGGTGAGGTCAAACGATGGAATGGGGTGGATGTGTGGAGCAACTGCTGACTTATGAATGGTACAAGCAAAACGGGAGTTTCTTTATCATTTCTTACCTTTCGTATTAGAATATTGAATCAACGCTATTTAATGCTGCTTTTTTGGTCCAGAGGTAATCATGGTAAGGACCCATGCTCTTACACGAATATTAGAGAAGATGTGTGGAAAATTCCAATAATTTTATTTATTTATTAACATATTTTTTTGTATCGTCATGAGAGTGGCTCTTATTTTATATTTATTTTAATTTTTTAAATTGAGAATCTTTTCCATTAAACCCCATTAACAATGTGTCTTGTGTATCAGTATTACCCCAAGACTCAAGTCGAATAAATGAAATAATCTCAAGTATAATCCATTTGGGTGAAGGTCCTCAAGTAACAGGCTTAGTAGCGGACTGAAGAAACAAGCGGTAATTTTATTTTATAATGTTGTAACTACAGTGCTATTTCAATATGATAAATTTTATTGAAGATATAACGTTATAGTCTCTCATTTTACATTTACAGGCCTTTTGATAGAACAGAACACCTGATTCTCAAGACAAACGCAAAAGATGACAACATAATCGCCTCTCATGATAGCATATTGAAATATCAAATCCATTTCGGACCTTTCTCATGATATACGGAAGTGGTAATTAAATGATTCGTAAAGTCGTTACGCAAAGCATAAGATATCATATACGGTGATTTTCTTGTCATCTGCTACGTGTGTCTTAAGAGTAACTCGTTTGGTTCTTTTAAGTTAAAAAACCCTGTATTTCACAGAATTTGTGCGATATATTAGCAGTATTTTGTGTTCCTCTTGGGTTTTGACCAAATCTTCAAAATATTTTTTTATTTTATTTTTCAATAGAAACGTCATGTATGCGAACTGCTCCATTGTTGTTTCTTAATTATTTATTTATCGAAGGTAAGGGTAGAATAGGATTCCCAAAAACAATTGTAAGCAAGCCACAATACTCAAGAGTTCCATATCGGAAGGTCAATCATTTGTTTATAAGACGATTGAGCTCGAATTTGAAACTAAGTTCTATTGTTTTGCTATATTTCCTGGTAGGTTTGTGTCCATAAAGTCAATCTTTGCTATTCTTTAGCAATTCTTTGCTTTGCGTGCATGTGTTCCATATTCATCACTCGAAAATAATCGACAGTAATAATATGCAAATACCGTTTAATTTTCTACAACATTTTGTTTATTTTAGAGACAAGTCAATTAATTATTTAATGTTTAATTACCTTTATTTAATTACCTTTTGCAACAGGGCGTTAAATTTAATCATAAACTTTAATGTACTATTCTCAAAAATTTAACAAATTCATCATTAATCAGTAACAGTAAGATATCAATGACTCCCGTAACAAAAACAATCTTTAATAATCTTTGCGTCACGTTTGCAATCTTTCACAATACGATGTTATTTGCCTCTTGTCGAATAGCCAGCGTTTTATGGAAAATTGATGTCGGTTTAATGCAGAATACAGTTCCAGTTCCAAGTCAAGGATTTGTCGAACATTTTGCTTAAGATTTAACTTTAAAACTTAAAACATTTTTTATATCTTCCTCTCGGTTTCTCGACAACGTACAGAAAAAAATGCAAACATTTTGAAACAAAGTAACCAAAATATGGAAACGATCCCTTTGCGTGATCGTTCCATGCAGGCGCAAACGGTACGACCAAACAGAAAAACCACACCTCTTATAATCATGCCTTAAATAGAGTAGCATTCCACACACAACACCCCAAAGAGGTAAAGAATTTCGAGCCTCCTGCACATGGTAAGTCTAGCCCAAAAAAAAAAAAACGCTCTCTTCACCGCACCGATTGGGATGAATGGAATTTTTCAATTTCGGCTCAACACCAGCTCATCGCTTGCCTCATCTCGGGCCGCTTCTAATGAATTATAAGACGGGGCGAAAAAAAAACGAACTGAATCTCTCATCTCTTTATGCGCGCGATGGCATGGCAGATTAAAAAAAAATGCGGCTAAAAATAATATGCGCCAATCGAGCCTGATCTTGTCGGAGCCGCCCATTCCGAGCCCTCCGATTGACAGGATGCCTCAAAAGCATCAAGGAGTGTGTGGAGCTGGGAAGGGAGGGGGCGGAGGGGTGCCAAGAGGCTCCAGAATGATCGCGCGGATTTAAATCAGCTCGAGAGTTGAGGATGAGCGGCTTTATGGGGTGCGGTTTTCCTGGAGCAGAGCATTGGAGAAAACCGTTGTGCCACGACGAACGCGTGAAAGCGCACCCGAGATGGAAATGGGAGATTATTTTTTGAATCATTTTCATTGTGTATGTGTGTATGTGTGTATCTGTTCCTGTTCGGATGGAAATCAAGTGGTAGAGAGCAAAAGAATGTCGGGTCCCGTGTGCCGTTTCTGGCAGAAGGTTTAAGGTGCGAAATGACCCGTGAGTGTTCATAGTAAAATATGAAAAAGACGTAGAGATAGAAGGACCCTAGTCATCTTGCATAGTTTCCAGCATCAAATGCGGCTTCCGAGATGTATTTCGATTTGTGTATTTTCGGTATTTCCCTGATTCTAAGATATTTTTGCTTTTGGATAGTATATTAGGTTAAGGATTTTTTAACGCAACAAGAATTGAAGTATGATTATTTGTTGATTATTATTTTGACTGTTTTAATGTTAATGTTTTGACAGTTTTAATGCTTAATATCTTTTCAAAGGCAGAAAAGTTAGCTCTAGAAGTGCAATTTCGTTGTGCTTATATAAAGTCAATATTTTAGATAATAATCTGATAGTGCTTTACACATTACTTTGTAGTTTAGATATTTATGTTCGTTATCAATATTCGGAAACGGTATTCGTTTTCAATAATTGAGGAAGCTAGCACTTTTATCTCAGTTACCATTATCAATGGTAAAAACATGTTTTTTTTTATAATTGATATTATTGATACTGTGCATTGAACATCATCCTGAATGTTTAGAAATTTAATTGGTGGAATATTCAACGATAATCAAAATACATCTCGGAAGCCTCAAATTATGCTACACACAACGTTTAGCGCCTTCCTAAAACTCTAGGTAGATCGTACCTTTATATCTTTCTTTTTTTCCTAATTTTAATTCTTTTTTGTTAAATTGCTTTTGTATCAGATTAAAAACCAACCCTCAACAACATACGAACGTGCCCCGCCGCCTTGCAAACCCATTTCTCCCAGATAGGGAAGGAATGGAAGGTGGCGTCATCGGACCACAAAACTGTGGCAGTTTGCTCAAAATTAACACACACCGCCGAAAGCTGGCCCGAACAGCGACGAATAAAAACAGACACTTTGCCGACACGACGGCCGCAATAAAAATGAATAAGAAAAAAACACCGATCCTGGGCTCCTCGACGTCTCGCATAGCTTTTGGGCCCTCGAGCGCACTCTATCGCTCCGGTTCCATCAGCCAGCGCGTCCCCGGGTCCGTTCTGTTGGAATTTGTCTTTTCCCTCTCTTTGCATCGCCCTACGAAAAAAAAGCCCGCGGTTTGACGGTATGGTGAACTCATTTCAAAGCAATTTTCGATCGTTCCTTTCCGGCGTCTCCGTGAGCCTTCCTTTTCTGAACGTTTTTGAAAACCAAGAAGCGCACCCCGCAATCGGGAAGCGATCGAGAGGAAGGCGCGGACGGTTGGTTTATTAATTTTCTAATCGCTCTTTGACGAGCCTGCTTTGCACACAGCCTCCGCCGTGCTCTGGGGTAGGCTGGCGCGCAAGATCATGGGGACCGGTTTTAATTTTGGGCAACATTTTGGGAGTCTCCAAAGGCTCACAGAGAGAGGTTGGGGCACAGAGAGATAGGTTTCACACATGATGGCGATGATGAGGACGATGATAGTGAGGCTGTAGCAATCCAGAAATACATCAAAACTCTGCTCGACAGTTCTACACCCCAAAAAACAGACTGTTTGCCTGACGCCCTGGGGTCTGTCTCGGAAGATAGACCATTAAAATGACGAAAGGAATGCTGTTTAAAACACATATTCTTGGGAAGAAACCCAAACGGAGCATAGCATAAAAGGAGTCCTCTACCGACGTTCAAAGGATTGAAGATCACATATCTGTTTGTCAGTGGAGATACCGAGATCGGGCGCTACCCTGTGTGGAGGGAAACTGTTTAATAAACCAAATAACAAATTAAAATTTTCTGAGAAAAAGGCGTTACCAGGCTCCCAAGAGAGAGAGAGTAGTGAAGGGTTTTAAGGTTTGGGATATGTCTTCCAGAATCAGTCCGTTTGATGGGGCGGTTGATGGGGCGGTTAACGTTACCGTAGAGATGTGATTTGCGTCAGATGTTGAGAGATATAGAAGTATTTGGATGAACTTCGACATTCCATGTTAAAACGCTCATATGATCATAATTTTTAACTTCTTTTTCTTAAATATGATGCTTTTCGAATCGCAGTAACCAGACTAAGAGAGTTATAAAGTTGTCTAAACGACAATTAAAGGCATTCTTTTTAATAGAGTCTTATTACGATTGTCTAAATCAAATGCCTAAACCTTGAGCTCTTGCTCGATGTCCTACAGTGATACTAGTTTGACATTACCCTGGGTGATTGTCTTCTGTACCCTAATGACGTCAAACTGTGTGGTTGCGAGCTTTCTATATCCGTCGAAAAAAAACGCGCTTCGATGGTGTTTTTGAACCACAGTTTGTACATTTAGTGTTTTGAACACCGCTGGCATACAACTGATGCGACGTAATGCTGTTAGGATCTTAGAAGTTTCTCGTCATCTGTTTAATTAAAGAAATAATTTGTATGATTGACGCTACTTCCGCGAATAGGATAGAATTCGCTTGAAAAGAGCTACAAAAAAGTTCTACCTCGCCAGACCTATTGACCAGAATGTTCCGAAACTGTACACTCAGCACAGACATTAGAAGATGTCTGGTTACTTAAATCAATTAATGTGACATTACAGGGCTTCCAAAAAGCAATCTTATGAGTTAAAAGAGATAACTGGATCATGAGCGTTTAGCTTGAAATTAGTATAAAAAACTCTCACGTTATGATTCTTCCTATGCAGACATCTGATTGCAGTAAAAATGGTTAAATGATCTAGAGTTCTTTGGCCCTTATGACTAGCGATCGTCTCATGTAATAATGACTTCGAAAAAATGTTGAAATTTCATGCAAAAGCTTACGATTGTCGTTCTTTTCGTTGATCGGAGTTGGAAATATTAAATTACATAATCATTCCTATACAGCTACCGAGTTAGCTCTAGTCTCCTTAATTCAATATTTTGCCCATCTTCTATATCTCCAAAGATAATTGTAACATTTCAAAACGAAAACTCTAAAAGATGCTATGAATTTGGTGCTTCTTGTGAGGATGGATGTGTCCCATCCCTTTTCATACCTTTCTCCCCCTCCTCCCCTCACATGTGTGCTCGAAAACATGTTTACTCATCATAAAGGGATCGAAGAATTCTTAACATTGTCCCAAACCGGTTCTAGTCTCCCCATATTCGGCAACGATACATAGATCGTTTGATTGTGCTTTCGTATTCGTCCCATCGTTGCCGTCCCCAAGACCGGACCGGGAACCGGAGATCCTAATTGGAAAAGATGTATCGTGCGCCCTTGCCCGTTGTCCCCGAGCGATCGCGGAGCGCAGCGGAGCAGAACAGAGGGAACTTGATGGGGCTTGATTTTGCCTTTTCAGATCACCGTTCTTGCCCATGCCGAGATCCACATCTCATCTCACATTCTTCTCCTTTCCCGATTTGTTTCGTCCACAGTCGAGGCAAGAACCCATGGCGTTACCGTGCCGGAATCCACTCCGCTCCAGTGGCTATCGGAGCATCTCAGCTATCCGGACAACTTTCTGCATCTCTGTCTATCGTACGCCTAAAGCTGCCCTCCCCCGTTCAGGTGGTAAGGGTGTTTTGTACCAAAACCGGAGAAACGTCACCATCGTCCTCATCACCATCATCTACCTTATCGACCTTTCCTACTCCCGGGGGCAGAGAGCCCTACGCGCGCGCGCCGCAAACCCACCATCGCAAAGCCCACCATCACGACTCCTGCGCTCCGGATTTGTGCTGGCGCCCTCCATATCACGCAGTAACAGTGAGAGACGATCGAGAAATGATCACGCGTTCATCGCGCGGACCAAAAGGCGAGATGGCGTCATATATCCATTCCCACGCAGCAATCTTCCCGCCCCAGCCCACACAGTGCGTGGCGGTGGTCTCGTCGCCCAGACACTATGGAACCTGGTGCTTCACTCGATCACTCGAACTGCGGGAGAAAGCCGGGAGGATGTGAGGGAAGGAGGAACTCGCGCCAACAACGCCAACAAACTCGCCACAGCCACCGCTGCGAGTTGGCGAAGAGATGTTGAGATAAGGTGTCCCGCTCCGAGTCTGCCGCGCGCACCGTATTCTCAAAAGCCCGCGTGTGATGCCATGATCTCGCAGTCGCTCGGTCGCCATTTGGAACCGTCGTCATCGTCGCCACCACCGCCATCGCCACCGCCGCCATCACCCGTCGCCTTTTGCTGCTTGCTTGACATTTATGTCTAATTATACGATTATCGTTTCTCTTTTTCGCGCCAGCCGACGTTTGCCGTTGCCGCCGCCGCCGCCGCCGTAGCACCGCAGCGTGTACGGCGCACGGTGCATATGGGCAAGTGAAGCACCATTAATGTTGTCATAATAAGAAGGTAAAATATATGCATTGCGGCTAGTTACCTTTATTCCATCATCTCGTGTTTCTTCTTTTTTTTTTTTTTTGATGAGGTACAAGAGCAACTCGGGTCTTTTTTAATGCGTTTTTGTTTTGTTTTCTACTTGTCAAGCTGATTGTGTTTACGAAAAAACAAACGTGACGGAAAGAAAATCATACTCGTTATCGTTTGTACGCTTTTTGTGTTGATGAAAATATCATTTTTGTATAACTTTCAATTTAGTTGCATTTAATTGTTATGAAGCTGCTCAAACATCAGGTGATGTCGAAAATGTTCCAAGAAGAAAGAAAACATCTAATCCAGATTTGAATGAACGCTGTCAAAATTTGCACAAAAACTGGCACATGTTGGACATCCGCTAGACCACCCGTACACACACCATTCGTGCCTGCAGCCATGCTATTGATGAACAATTTGCATCGATGTTTTGCAGAAGGGTGATAATTTTCGCAACTTCCGGGAGTTCTTTCACAAAAATCGTCCTAGGTGGTGACGATGGAGCGTGCCTTCGAATCATCTTCGTCGTCGTCATCGTCATCGTCGGTACGTGTGCCATAAAGGTGTGTTGTTAAGTGTTGTTGACCTCTTGGAATAGGATGAGATTGCTTTTTTTTGTGTGCTAATTTTCAACTAGAATGTTCCTTTTGCTGATTAAATACGAATATTAACAACATTTTTTTTATACCAAAAAATCAAGATACTTTAAATTAAAATATCTCTCAAATGGTTTTTTCGTACGAAAAGTAACAACACTTTTGTAAATCTGCAGTTATGTCGTATTATGTTAATTTTAATAATTTTCTGTTTTTTTATTCACTCCACGGCTGTGTCTATCATTTATATGTTGGTTAATTTTTACTAACGTAACTGTCATACTAACGTAACTAACTGAATTCAACATTTCAACAATTAGAAATATAACGTCAGACAAGCTAATAAAAGACGGAAAAGTTAACAGAGCGATTTTCCAATCAAGGTTGTTCAATAATTGGCCTAATTTAATAGAAATCGTAGTCATTGGTTTATTTTCTCTATAAACACGTGTGGTGAATTCAGTTCTATAGCGGTCTGTAGCTTTTAAAGTTACCGGTTAGAATTTATCTCACTTATTAGCTTACTAAAGTTAAAGCTGATCTCCATTTGGAGTGATGTCTATATTATAGATACATCGGTTTCGATTTAAAATATTTTATCTCTTCCTGTTTTTTAACAGGTAAGTAATACGATATTTTACTATTGACTTATACTTGAAACTGACTTTAAGTTCCTGATTTTTTCACTCTTCTTAAGCATGTATGTTCATGGTAATTCGCATAATACAAGATTCGGATGTTATTTCTATTGAAAATGTATATTTTTTTATTCGTAAGTAACGGCCAGCTCGTGTTGTTTAAAAATTAATAATAAATCAATTTGAAAACCATAGGCCGTGAAATGATCAGTACCATAAAGATTAATGCAAATGCAGATCAAACAATTGTATATAATACGACCACGGCAGCAAGGACAAGACAATCGAAGCAATACATAACACAAAAGAAGTAGAAAAAAATAGAGAAACAAATCGTGCATAAAAAAATCAATTTTGGTACCTTAGTTTTATCTACAACCGAAATAATACCTAATTAAATAATTAAAAGTATTTACTCGAAATTAGCAGCATGCCAAAGTTAATGCTGAACAGCAATTGATTTTTTTTCATCCAGTTGGTATATTGTATTGTTTTTTAAGTGTTTAAGCAGCCAACATTTAGTACTTGTATCAAAATTTCTTCTAATTGCTTTTGCTTCGGTAGAAATGGTTGAGCTTCATTTCTAACAATTTATTTTTCATCTGGCCTAGAAATAGCATTCCAACTATTTTTGAAAAGTTTATGTCAATTAAGTGCTTGTGATCACATTATGTGTGTATTAAAAAAAATGTTCAAAAATTCATTGCTCTTCCATTTTTCCCTTTTTTTTGTTTGATTCTCCTTTCACAGGTCAACTTTTGAAAATTCAGAAATAAAAAGTGTAATATTCACATAAATTAATTACAATTTAGCATTGAAGTAAAAATAAATAAATTACAATTTATCATTGCAGACCAAGCCCGCAAAGCGGTTGTAGCGCCCTATAAGTAAGTAAATCAAAGTTCAAAGAATCAAATAAATAATATCTATAAAATAAATCAAGTACACTAACTAAATCCTCAGTGAGACAAATAATTCTTGTTACATCCTTCTCTCAACTAGCTCAATTATTAAATGTGAAACAATAATGCAAAAAAGAGCAATAAACGCTGCTATAATAATTACTTTTTATTTTTACAACCCTCTCCCACTAAAAATAGCACACATTAGGAAAACCCAAAACAAAGCTTCCAACGTCTTAATATAAAAAAAATCATAAGACATAAACCGAAACACCTAAGCCCATCAACTACACCGAACGTAAAGGTGCCGGGAATGACCGGAACACCACGTAAAGCTCTACATTAGCAATCGGCCACAATTATTGCGTTTATTGCCACCACCCCATAACGACACTTTCAAAACGCGTGCGGCACACTTTACGAGCTGCCAAATTGACGATTAGATTATAGCGTCCGGGGGGGGGGGAGGATGGTGAACACCACCGGTGTATAAGTGTGACTTATTCCTTTCGTTGGAAGGTGGTAGAGGCACAAACAATTAGCATAACTCTGCGGTCTTATTCACCCTCTCTACCTTATGGCTTCAAGGCATGTGGCTTGTGCGCATTATTAACCGGGGCACGACGTTCGAGTTGCCCCCAAACAGGCAGGCTAAACGGTCTCGGAACCGTGCGTCCATCTTCTGCCGTGCCGTCGTGGCGCACGGCAAACGAAAAACACGAAACCTCATCCACTGGAATGTAGCTGACTCGCGTGTTCACTCGAGGGACGGGATGATTGAAGCGAGACTTGCGGCCTTAATCGGGCGCAAGTAGCGAACAGCCAAACACATTATTTTATATGCCATTTAGACTTCTGCTCCCTTCTGCCTTTACTTTGGAGCAGCGCGGTGGCCTGACAGCAGTGTTGCCAGCCAACGGTCCCCTGTTTTGAAGTCCTTCACTGTTCCGATCCGCTCGGTTGACAACTCCTTCGGGAGTCGGAAATGGGTCTGGAAAGCAATGCAGCTGATACGTAGGCCTTGTTTGGCATAACTTCTTGTCGGTCTGGTCCCTTTGGAGATGGTGCGTAAAGGAGCTCTAGCGCATCCAGCCTAACGTCCATGACGCATTCCCCAGACTCTCCGGGATCAAGTCGTCCGGAAATCGTCGTCGTCGTCGTCGTCGCGTCCACACTGATCAGTTATCATGCTGCTGCTGCTTGACGGATGCACTCCAAAACACCCCCACTTTCGACCACGAAACACACACACACTGTCACTAGATTGCAATTAATGTCTCTGAAGACTACATAAATCCTCGGACGTCGTATCGTTCGCGGTGTGTTAGCTGGAGGAGATCGTTCGTTTGAAAATGGTTTTCAGTAAGAACCGTCACACGTAGAAAAAAAAAAGGACAGGCACTCGCAGTACACTCTCGAGATTATGTGTGGCATACACTTGTAATCTCAGGCCAGCGGACCGTAAGCGCACGGGAGTGTCGTAAAAACTTATCGTTTTGCACGGAAAGCCATTTGCGCGAACGACCACCCTGTCCGGGCGGGAGAAAAAAGGGATCTTTATGGATCGTTAAAAATATTAAAGTCCACTGCAAAACCTTCCCGCACGGTTATCGAAGCCGTAAATTTTGAGTCGCGTACATCGGGCCAGCGATTCATCATGCCCAACGCACTGTTGGCTGTTGGTCTGCATGAGAAAGGTTCCAGCACGTTGCGGGGATATGGATCGAACATTGCCGGCTTGGCACATAAAGAACGCGCACATACGTTTGCGGTGACCTTTGCATAAATCGCACCATTGGGTTTTATTAAATTTTTATTTATTTTCACAAGAGTTGATAAGCTTGTTGACGGGTAGCCAAGTATCAGTTGCTTCACTTTGCTTCATAGCACTTTGCACGGCTTACGGTGCCCTCGAAATTAAAAGGTTTTGTAGCATTCCGTCTTTAAACATGGAACTATATGTTGCTAATCGTATCTAATAAAAAAAATGGATAAAAAAGACTCCCATATCAGAGAATGTTTCAACTACAGAACTGATACGAGGATCTGAAAATTCATAACTTTCAGTCTTTATAAACAGAAAAAAACTCTTTTAATTTGTATAACCTGAATGAAACCCTCTATTTTATGACTTAAATTCTTAACAATATCCTCTTAATCTTATTATGAAAAAAGAAATGAGGCATTGAACCAAAAATGTGACCTAAAAAGCTAGTTTATAGAATTGTTTATTTAACGACTTTTTGTAGTGCTATTGCGATACTGTTAGTCCTAGATTACCAGCACCATTTAAAGTAGTAGTATTAATTATTAGCTACATAAAACTGTTGAGTTATTATTTTCTTTCAATATAACTGAATGCTAAATCCGTGCATTTGATCCAATATGAATAGAATCATATACATTATAGTTACAACAAAACGGATTTCGTAGTAAATATTTCGATAAATTTCGTTTAAAAATATTAACTTTCTAAACAAATAAATGGATGTTAATGATAGCCCGCATGTTTTATATTGCTTCTAATAGCATCATAAATTTAAAAAGCGTTGCTGATGTGTTGGCACTAGCGCTAGAGACGGCTAGAGCCGTCGGAGCTGTCGGAACTGTCCGGAACCGCTAGTCGAAAATCAGAGCTGGCAGAAACGTCGGAGCTGCCTAAATCATTGTAGCTGGAATAAATTGAAATTCTGAAGCGTTTCAAATCGCATTCCATAACAGCATTCCTTTAACTGCGATGGCTATTGAATTTAACTTTCATTATTCTGACTTTGACTGGCTCTTTTAACTCTTTTAACAACATTGTACTTTATGCGTGTTATATTTTCTATATATTAGGATAAGTACAGATGATAAGGCCAATGTGTCCGACCCTTCACTATTTTCTGAGATGAATGAGATTCGAACCGCCGACGGACCTTTTGACAGCCCTAAGCCGTTATTATTAGATAACCGAGCCGGCCCCAACTGAGTATTTACACATCTGAAACTCCTTCAAATGCACCAAATCAGAGCGATAATAATATGATAAAGAGTGTCCAAAATAAATTAAAATGATATTTACTCTAGCAGGGTTGAATACGGTAAGGATACGGTTTTGTTTTTGTTTTGAAAAATATAACACATCTAGGGAAAAAATCAGAAACTTTTGTCAAAGTATTAAATAAGTCCTATGTCTTTTAGTTCAACGCTACATAGTATCTAAGAAATTACTATTATAAAAAAGGATTCACAAACCTAGATACGAGAAAACTCACGGAGCCTCCAGTAGCTCCAAGGAACTACTATACAAAAACTTATAAATAAATAAGTGTTAAATAAAAACAAAATAAATTAAGTAAAAATGTTGAAAATAAATTAAGTGTTAAATGTTCTTACAACAACTAACAAATTATTGTTGCATGAAAGTTTCAGCTAAAAATTAATACTTTTACAATAATGATTCGAAAGTAATTGATGAATTGAAAAAAGGATTTTGTTTTGTTCTCAATTAAAGTTTGGCTAGGGACGCTGCTTTGGCATTAAGATTAATAATTTCTATCAGCAAATAATGAAAGTATTTGAATCATTAAAACTAGTTTAGTATAAAATGCATATCATTTGTGTTTTTTATTGTAAAGTTGAGCAACAGCGGTTCATTCTTCGAGTAAATGAACTATTTTTTACACTTTGCTTAGTTAGTCACATTTTTAACGTGTGTCGATAAGTCACGCTAAATCGACTAGGCGCTAAACGCTTTGATAAAACAGTCAAAGTAAATCCTCAATTACATTGATCTAATTCCGTTCTTCCTTTAGGCTCTTGTCCAATTTCTGCCACATCGACTTTCCTCTGTTAAAAGTATCTTTATTATTACGATTTCAGAGGCGAACGTAAGCCTGCAGGTTCTAGGACTCACAAGAAAACAAGAATTATTTCACTATACTTTCATAAAGTTAAGATTTCCCAAATAGTTCGATTTACTTCGAATAATTAGATTAGATTTCCCTCCCATGCACTAGGCATTACTTGAATCGATCCATCATCGAACCGGAAGCGCTCTACCGACCAGTAGCCCACACACGAACGTAATACATTCTTCAGAACATAGTGAGCACTCGATCAGCGCGCTTCTAGCAAGAATCAAAATGAAGATCGATTGATCCACCGTGGCCATATCATTTCTAGAGAAACAAGCGCAAAACTTCCGGGTTACCAAGATTGCCCGACCCAACAAAAAACTTAAAACACAACCGGCGAGTCTTCACTGTTCTTGTGGTACAGTTCATAAATAAAACGACACATCACCACAAGAGGCTGACCAAACAGATCAAACGATGATGGAAGAGGACGCAAATCGATGCTACATATGTGTGCGTGTGTGTCTGTGGGGTGGTCAATTTCCTGACCACACACGTGCGGGCCTACACTCTATCCTCTAAAATGATACGATTTGTATCCACGCGTTGGATGAGTCGTTCTGGCCTGGTGTCTCGGGGTGGTCCTCTTCTCCTGACGACTCTCGCTTTTGGAGATTGCGCATTATTAACGCGCGGGAGCGCACTTGTGACGGTCGGCCAGCCCCGAGTACGTTCGAGATGTTCTAATAATATCTGAGGCGTGTAATTTTCCGTAAACACTTTTGCCGCGTATTAAAGTGTGTCTGTACGTGCAAACATAGAGATTAGTAGTCGATAGACATTAGCATGGATAGATACCTTAATGTGTTTTATTCTACTAAAGCTGGACGCACAACCATCAGGGGGCTAAATAAAACTGTTTTCATTCACAATTTGCAATTATATGTCGAAAACTTGAAGAGACATTTTTATACCTGAGAGTGACGTAAACTACAGGAACATCTATCTTAATGTTTTACAAAGAATTATAAATTCAAAATCTTCAAACAAATCGAACACAATTCGTGCACAGAAAAGAGAAATCTTAGAGGAAATTCTCCATATTCTCCAATCATTTTTACATTCAAACCTGGATGAGACATTCAATATACAAAACCCAATCAACGCGACATTTTGTTTTTGGTCGTGGCTAATAAATGTGTTCATCAGTGTAACTTTACAAGGAGGATCACTTGTATTTGTGTGTTTGGATGTTCTGATTATAATAATTCTTAACATAAAACGCCTAAAAGGATCACTTTTTGACCGTAAATTAAGCATATTGAAAATTTAATTGAAAATTAAATTGAAAATTTTTAAACCGCCACAAATTGATTGTGCGAGGTTAGCGTATGTATTTGAAGATTTCTTAAACGTAAGTAATGGTTTAAGTATTTTGTTTTTCGAAGTATAGCAAAGACTAAGACATACACGGCTGTTTATATAAAGAACTAAACAAGAGATGAACAGATGAGCACTTTTTAAAGCCCTTAGAGTTCCCTGTTTCGCAGGTTTTAGAAGACAGCCGAAGAAATTTAATAAAATATGTTTCCAATTATGAAAAAATGAATGATTAGCAACAAAATCTATAAATTCTTAAGCCGTATTAAAACGAAGTTAGAACATTTCGTTTATTAATAAATATTATTGTTAAAAAATTAATAGAAATTAATAGAATTATTCATAATTATTATTATTAAATAATTAAAAGAAATTAATAAATAATGAAACAATCAACTAGACGGCTTTAGGATGTGTTTTCCTTTATTTTTATAGAGACTTTGGCCGTCAGGCTAACATTCACCTCCATTACTTGGGATGTTGACTAAAGAATATATTATTATTATTATATTTTACTTCTGTCCAAACGAAATCTTCTAATTCTGTTAGTGATTCGGAGGCTTGTACGCGTACAGATTTTACTGCACTGCTTAACTAAGAGCAGAAATTGACCCAAACCAATGTTTCAAACAAGACCGTTGTGAATAATTAAGCATTACTGGTTGAATCCAAATAAAGGGCTTATTAAACCTAACGTACAAAAAAGCAAGGCAAAAATTGATATTAAAGGAAAAATGTTTTTTGAAAACTACGTAGCCGTCTTGCATTGAAAAAATATTCGTATGAAGCATTTTAATAATTTAAATTTTTAACAGATTTTTTTATTAGATACAAAGAAAAAACTCACTACTCTTTCTTCCGTTTCCCGCTCTTTCAAAAATGGATGTTTTGCTCCCCGTTTAAACCTTTTTATCAGGCTCTCTCGTACATCAGTCTCATATCCATACACGGTGATGGAGTTCTAAAATACACTACAAAAAAGTCAACCTTTTCGGGAGCAAAACAATCACCTAAAACAAAGCTCCCCCCCCAAAAACAAGAAGCACCACTGCAGCGCGTTTCGAGAGCAGGCACAACCCCGGGGAAAGGGCGACCTCGATAACAACGTATAGGCGCGCTGGTAATATAAATAAACCATTACCGAAAAACGCATCCCAATAATGCTGGATCGATCGGCGGAAAGTGCCGGTAGCGGCAGTCCCTTACCATTCAGTGGCAGTGAGGGAGGGGGAGAGGGGGGTGGGGTGAGGTTGGTTTGTGGTTTAACCGGTTTTGGACACCTCTCCATTCTTGCGCGGAGGAGGACCCGAAGCTAAAACCAAGCCACAAGTGCTCGGAAGGGGAACGGGACGCAGACGACGTGATGAATTCGAGATAAGAGTATCGAGATAAAATTCAGATGATAAACGGCAAATAAAGAAAACCGTTGGCCCAACTGGTAGGGGGGGGGGGGGGGTTTGCTGGTGAGGGGGGGGACAGGGCCACAGAGCAATAGATTTATGCTGTAGTGCGTATGTGGTGCGAGATAGCGGAAAGAGGCATTACGGCCGAGCGTAGCGTCAAAAAGTCTGGCGCGTTCTGCCCGGTTTGGAGCCGCGAGAGACATGGACACGCTCCGTCTCGCGGTGCGTGTTCGTGTGTGTTTGCGTGCTGGTGTGGCTGGGAGTGTGTGTAGAGGGGAGGGTAGAGCACTCGCGGACCACCCCACCTGCAAGGGGCAGTTCGTGGAGCCGAGAGCGCAAGCAAACCCCTAAAGCGCGCCGTTTGGTGAAACGATCGCACCACGGCCCTGCTGCGCGGCGGATATGGATGCGTGCCTATGGGTGTGTGTGTGTGTGTGTGTGTGTGTTGGTTTTGTATGCTTCCTCGTTCGCGTCGAGCATGCACGCCCCACCCGACCGGAGCATCGGAGCCGCGCTAGACGTGCTGGCACCGAGAGACGCGCTGTACGCAGTATATCGCATTAGTTGCCCTTTTTTTTCATTTTATACGCCAAATCGGGCACTCGGGCACAAATGCACTTTTACGATTTCCTGTGCAGAGCGTAGAATGTGTTTTACCCTTCCGACACCCCCTCTCTTCAGGCCGCCCACAGTCACGCCCCTTTAAATCATCGCAGAGTGTACAGCGTTCGATGTTATTTTCATTTGCCCAGCATCATCAAGCGATCGATCACGCATGAGAGCGAAATCTGACTGTGTACTGCGTTGCGAATTGTGCACCCTAGCATCACCAGCACTCTCCGGACACACTTTTGGAGGTACTATTTTAAGAAGTATCTGCTAACCATGTGCAAGACTATCCCACTCGAAACATAACAAGATGTATGATATTCAGCAGCCCCATGCTAGCAAAGGGAGAGAGTTCAATAAGCTCCAATGTTTGTCTTGCTTTCCTATACCTTGCGGAGTCATTGTCCACCGATTGGTACTTCAAAGACTTCTGAGAGATGAGATCCGCCCAACGAAACATAGAACTCCTCTTACTGCATTGCGTATGGTGGCAAACAACCTTTCTTTTGATGATAAGTTTGCTTTCTAGGAGGGTAATATTAATAAAGCAGATTAAACATATTTTGTACAACATCAATGGAACTACAGGTCAGTGCTCCTAAGGCGTGTGGGGTTAGCACTAGTAGATATGCACGAGTAGATCAGTACTCTATTTATTCAGGGATGTGTTCAAATAAGGATTAATATTATTTTTCCGCTTTTCCCCTTTTGATGCTTAATGCTTGTCCCACACACTTGACGAAACAAATGTTTTTAGCCACACCAAGGCACGAGCTGTACGACAACACTGCCAACGATAACAGAACTACTTCAAAGATTCTATTTCCGAACCACCGAGCCACATGCTAACCAAGTCTTAGGCGGTTCTTTGGTTAATGAACGTCGCTTGTCTAGACGCGGTTTAACTTTTTATCGGGACATATTTTTTTAAGTGCATTTTACTTACCTCACAACGATCGACAATCGTTTGAAGCACTTTCACATCTGCAAAGCAGGCAGAATTACAGCACCATGTTGTTCGTAGGGGTTGTTTCAATAGCCCATGCTAGTAAGATTTGTCTCTGGAATTATAAAAAGAAGCACGTTATTAGAAGTACTTTAAGAATCACTACTGTTGACTGAATAATATTGTTGCAAGAGTCTGCAGAGCGACTTGTCTTTCTAAAGTGAACTATTGCAAATATAACTAAGGGACGTAGTAATTATCATGACTAAAATCAAAGAAATGTACAAAATAATAAACATTTGAGCCGAAAATATATTTTCCCCATTCGAAAATTGAACATTGTTCCACATTTTTGAGACACTGTGTTACGATGTAGAGCTGGCTTGAACAACCCTTGTTTTATAAATTAAAATACACCTTTCCTCACTTTCTTTCATTAAAGAATTCCGATATTTTGGCCATGTCTATTTGTTAACCAAAGTCTAATAGTGAACTTTGACAGAGGCCCTTTGTAATCTCTTGTAGGCAGCGCAGTATCATCTGAGTGCTAGTGCTTTCCGACAAGTTTATCTTTTTTTTTTGTACATACTTTTAAAGTCCAGATGAACATTTTTTGGTACAAACCACTCTGTTATATATGCTTGCGTGCCGTTTGCACAGCCACTGATGTAAATTTGATTCTTTTACCAGACACCAGACGCTTAAAAACTCAGAGTTTCGCAGTTCTTGGTATACTGGAAATTTCGAAAGTGTCCCGAAGTCTCTAAATATCTCAGGTGATCTCCCAAAAAACACGGCGGTCATGGATATTATGATGCACAGCAGCATCTTTACGAGGTTCTAACTATATTCCAAGGCCGTTATACTTTTAAGGCTCTAAATTCAACTTTAGCCGGATTCCAGTCAATAGTTTTAAGTAGCATCTTCACATCCGTTTGATTGTCTGAATTCTGGTCACCCAAGTGTATTCCACCAATGCCTAACCAAGAAATTGTATTTCCGTTTATCCGCACTCTTTAAAGGTGAAGTAAGTATAATCAATCTACAGCGCGGGAAAGCAGCTACACAGCGAAGCAGCGAGTACCAAAACAACGATACAAAAATGTGGTAAAAACGAAAGAAATGGACTTAATATGTACAAAGTCTTTCTTTAAGTATAAAGATTAAGTATAAAGATGCGATCTCGTTCGATTCAGAGAAATGATCATCTTATGACGCAACGTTAGTCTGATGCTTGGTTTAAATTTTAAACTTCCAAGAGCCCGTTGTAGGTCGAATTCCATATGGACTTTCATCTTCCTCATGCGAAGGACTAACTGTTCTAACAGATAGCCAAGCACATTAGTGGCTTGGGTGATGTTGAACTATAAGAGGTTTGAACCCAAGGTACATTATCTTGAAGCAACACTGGAGAGAATGGCCAACATTTAATTAATTAATCCAGCAGGATCTTCGTTTTGTTAGTTTGTCTTGCTTCAATGATTCTCTGTACCATTGAGATTTCCAAGATAAAGTAATAAACAAACCTTTACTTAATAGTTAAATGAAACACCTGAGACCCAAACAAGAACTTGTTGAAAACTTGAAATGATCCAGAAAGACGAATTTCTCAACTTATCAGTGAAATCTAAATTCCAAAAAAAGCTATCGACACACAATACACACCAGGATCATCACATTGTTCCCCTTTCATCGTCCGGTACTCCCCGCAAACGGTACGATGTTCCGCTCGTAAATATGTTTTCCCAACTTTCCACCAAGGATTACAGCGAACTTCACAGATTTACCGAGGATCGTCTTTCAGATCATTGCACACAGCAACTCCACCGTTGTTAGCGTGGCACGCTACGCTTACCCTACCCCTGCCTAATCCAATCCGACCAATTCAATGGAATGGAAAGGATCCTCGGGCCGAGGTGCATTCATGCACGAAAGACCTGCTTTAGCACCCGCTTCTCTTCCTTCCCCCCATCCGCTCAATCTGTCCTGAGAGCACAGAAGCGCACATAAGCAACAAATGAACCGAATTGTTGGTGCATTACTTTGCTGGTGGCAGTTTCGCCTCCGTTTTCCCTGTTGCCTTTGGAGAAAAAGCAGCTCTAGGTAAACGTTACGCGGTTTTAGGTTCGATCCGTGCCAAGGAGCCACATCCAGAGGGCGAGAGAGAGAGAGAGCTACAAGGGTGACAATGGCTACTGGTGACACAAAAGAGGCAAAAGAAGGAGCTTTAGAATGGAACGAAGAAGCAAACCGTGTTCCGAAACAGATCACTTTACAGGGCGTAGAACAGAGAGAAGCCAGTTAGGGCCAACCAGTTTGGACCGACCGGCCAGCCCGGAGCAACGCCACTCCCGTCCTTCCCTCCCCTTCCCACCCTCTCTTGCCCCTTGCCCTTTATGGGCGCTACTTATGCTTCTTCTTAATCAGATTATTATGCGGTGATTTTCGAAACCTGGTCGAGCTCTCTGGCTTGTACGGTTGGACGGATCTGGCGCACTCCCTGGTAGCAGCTACATTAATGCTGCGAGGCGTTTCCTCCGCTACCCTGACCGGCCCTTTTCCCTGTTTCGCTGTGGGGACACACAAAAGAACTTTCGAAAGCGAAGTGTTAAAGAACGAACGGAGGGCTTCGAAGGCAAGAAAAAAAAAGGTAAAGGAGAGTGAGGCAAAAACGAACTCCAACTGCAAAACTTTAGAGCACTGTCTTATTTCGACTTTTGTATTCTGCTCTCTGATTCTGACGTTGTGTTTTCTTTCCCTTTTTTATGCTGTCAACCTTCTCCTCCTTCACCGTCCCGCATCAACCACTTTGTTCGATGATCACCTCCGTTCGCGTTTTTTTTTTGTTGTTGAGAAGATAAAAGTTAAGGTTAAGGCGTCGCGTTTGCCGTCGTATGCGTTTCAAGTTCCCTGGACGTTTTTCTTTCGTTCCTTTTCCTCTACAGTTCCTTGGAAATTTGGAAGGTTCCTTCAAATGAGGCGAAGATTTTCGGTTCCCTCCCACATCCGTCGTCTTCACTGTTGCTTCACTGTAGTGAGAAGTGTTTTTGTGTTCCGTCTTTCTTAAAAGAAGGAATCCACAGTTACTCCTTTTTTTTCTTCTGCTTTTTTTTCCTGCTCTGCGCACTGTTTCGTTGAGGAAAGGTTTCGGTTTTTTGCTCCTGATTACGTTACCGGGGCCCCACTGAGGTTTGCCGTTTTTTGACTTGTTGATCTTGGATTGTGACAGCAAACATTCTCCGTTCGCATTTCTTTACCGTAGGCACCGGAGAGTGCGATAAAATGCGATCGTTTGATTGTTGCTGTTGCTCAAGTAGCGGGTAACTTTTCATCATAGGGTTTTGAGATCATGATTGCATCATAGGATGGAATTTCAATTTATGTTCATTTTTAAATGATGGTTTTTATGAAATTTTGTCATGCTTTAACCGTTTTAACTAGCGATGATAGTGCATGATAGCAAGTGCATGTGAGATGGAAACAGGATGAAGTACATTTTCACCAAGGACCTGATGATACAAAAAAGATCTCATTTTTTATTATTCGTAGATTTAAAACAGGTGGAAACTCGACTATATAAAATATTAACAACGGCCCGAATATTCTTGTTAGGATGAACTGGATATGAAAGATCTGCGTTAGGCCATCTCTAAAATAAGCTCCACGAAACACATCATATTTATTGCAATAATTTGTTTTTTTTTCAAATAGAGAATCTATGAAATAAAAACAAATATTGAAAGGGGTTACAGTGTCTAACTAAGAATTAAAATAAAATCTTTAGTGATAAAAGATTTTACGTTTCCGTTGACAGTCCACATCAAAGGTAAAAATTGTCTAAAGTTTACTCAGTCCCTCCTTTGGTTAGCTTTTTTTTTGCTAATAATGCCGATATCTGTTATTATTTCGTACTAGTTGATCATCATTGGAATTGTTTAAGGAAAGTATAGTTTATCTCCAAGAACTGAACACTGAATCCTACACGTTTGTGCGAAGGAATTAATTACTGAACACGAGTAAATAATGAATTTCATTATGTTCATAGCACACATAATTGCAACTGATGAAAACATAATCATAACTATACGGAAATGTACAAAGATCAAACAGTTTTTATGATTTTTTTTTCTGTGAGTCAACATAAAAGTGAAGATGGTCAATCTTCTAATAATATGGAGATTGTACAGATACTTTTCAATTAACTAATTCATTCAAGATTCTCAAGATATTTAAGTTACCTCAGAAAGTAGATTTTTTCTTTTTATATTGATTAGTTAAAAAGGACAAACATAAAAAATATGCACCGAAATCCCGACAGGCCTCAGCACCTGCTCCAAAACCAAATCTTGAGAACAACCACGGGATGATCGCGTCTGCTTCTTGCTTAGTTAAACATCGCTTTACGGGAGAAACCTACTCAAGCGAGTATTTAACAGGTTTCACTGTAATTGCAAGATTCACCATGAAGGATAAACATAAAAAATTCAGTTCGATAAGTTGGTAAGTAAAAAAACCTGTTGAAATACTGATATGGAGAACCATGGAACTTCGAACCATGGTGCTATGAACATCTCCACTATCATTGCAACTTTTTATCCTCTAATTTATACCCTCTTCTCCGAACTATATTCCCCAAAATGTGTTAAACAAGACATAAATTATATGCACCAGGCATGGACTAATAATCACTTTTCGTTCAGATCACTCTCTCTCACTCACCCCTTCACAAAAAAAAAAAACCAATCACGCAGAAAACCGCACCGGCCGCAAATTTCGGCGAAGAGTGTGCAGAAGGTGCATGGTGTCCGGGTACCAAAAATAAACCATCCCTTGCCCCGGGACCATTTGTCACGCCATCCTAATAAATCATGCGACTTATTAGGAAGTCATTACGCGCTGCAAAACGATTCGTCGGTTTTGTGTTTCTGTGTGTGTTTTTTTTTTGTTGCTTCTGTTCTCTGCCACACTGGCAGCCATAAACTGTCGCTCACTCAACGCGACCGCAGCTCTGGGCTGCCATTTTCGCAAAGTACCCCCAGCGCACCTAACCAGCGTTACTACACCTTTTGCGCTCGACAATCTATTAAAACCAGGAAACGACGATGCGCAACCAGCTCGATGGGGAACGCGCTCACTCGTCGGCAGCAGCATCATTGGTCCGGGCTATCCTTATTAGCTAAGAGAAGCATCATACCCCGCCCGTTACCCTAGACCCCGACAACCCGAACACCCACAGGGGTTGTGTGTGTGTGCATGCATTCAAAAATAAATATCAGACACTCCAGACAGCATGGCACCAGCAGCATCAGCACCAGGCACATTCGGGCAAAAGAGGTTTTGATTCTCCTTCGATACCGGCTATACCGGCTCCGATGCACACAGAGACACATACACGCCATGTCGACGGGTCGTGTTCTTGCTCGAGAGGAGAGGGCACTGGAGGAAAGGTCCATTTTTAAGACCCTCCTCACCTCCTCAAACCCCTGACTGAATCCCTTTTGACCCAAGCTTGTGTAGCAAAAATCCAAACGCCGATGCCAGTCTGTCTGCCAGAAACGGGGAAGACAACAACGAGCACCAGCACCACGTGGAAGAAGCACTGTGAAGATCTTGCTGACGTTGCTTCTTTCAGTCTTCGTTCCCTTTCGCTTCTCGACAGAAACCTCCTGCCCGTTTCCACACTGATCCTCCCTGGCGTCCCTGTTCCTCGGAGGATCCCTTTCGGGGTGGAACTTTCAAAAACACGTGAAGGTGCCGGGGCGAACGGCCTGCTCACAGCGGGTGCCACGCAAAGGGAAACGGGCGAGAGCAAGCATTAGCAGCATCGGAGATCGAGAAAGCGCACCACCAGCGAGCTGACCGGGACCGTGCGGGTGCCACGTCAGCAGGACCGCGGGACACGAGAGGCACAAAAAAACTGGTAACTGGAAGAAGTGAACGTTCCCAAAAGGGAAGACTCATCGTAAAAGAAGAAGCACAACTGAAAGGCAACACACTCGGGACGGGGGCGAAGGCGGATCAGGTGCCGGGTAGGGTAGGAAGAGTCACACCACCAGCCCACCTGCCCGCAAACCAGTTCCCTGGTGCGCAGGAGAGGAGAGCGCACCCTGCTCAAGAACGTAAGAATTCACCGAAAAAGGGATGAGATCGGGACCCATTTCGTTGGGCAGGCTTCCTCTTGGGGGTTTCGTCCAGAATCGATCGCCCGCGGGAAACAGGCGGGACGCGTTGGGAGGGGAGAGACGGGATTCGACAACATTAACAGGAAGAGCTAGCAGCAGCAGCAGCAGCAGCATCATGCAAGCTGAGTCAACTATGGCTGCGGGTGGAGAGAGTGTTCCATGGTTTGATGGGAAGTCCGCTTGCAAACAAACATGTACTGGCAACTCCGGGGGCGGCGAAGAGCGTGCGAGAAAAGGAAACAGAAAATCATTAAAAGTGCTCCAACTCAACCGCTGGGGAGGTAGCCGCCAGTTAAAGTAGCATAAGAAATAATCAATTGAATATGCAGCTGCTGGGCGGGTGTTGGAAGGGAAAAAAAGAACGCTTACAATGTACACAACTATGCAGTGACTTGTTGGCGGATAATGGATGTTTGGAAAGTTGTTACTGCGCAATGTGACGGAGTTTGGATGTTTGCAATCCTTTGGTGGCGAAGAAAAAACAGCAACTGCACTCAAGAAGAACCACTGTTACGGATAATAGAGGAAGAACTCTAATTTTCTGAAATGTTTTACCGAATCCATTTAGTTCTAGAATTCTACACTCCATCTTCAGAATACACTGTTGTGGTAATGATACGATTTATGATTATATGAAAACCATGATCAATATCAGGCCTCTGTCACCTTCAATCACCGTAGCCTTAAATTTTCTTTCGTTGTAAGTTGTCGTTGTGAAGGGCATGCTTCAATCCATGCCCAAATTATGTTTTCCAGACTTCAGATATGAACTAGACATAGTTAGGAGTGAAAGACCATTGACCATTAAAACCATGATTGCTGTACTTCAACCATTTTAGAACTGTTTCCTTACATTTGCTGTTCGTTTGCATTTACAGAGTTCTATACACAAACTTTACAATTATTAAACGGATCTTAAGCGTAGTTTCTTGCACACAGCGGTTAAACATTTAAACAATGAATCAAGCTCAACAGCTGTGGATTATCTAATATAGAGATCTCCATACTTTTCTCTTTGCGCTGTCTGCATTGCTCCAAAACCACAACAATTGTGAAGAGGACGATTTGGTTTCTATATTAAAGGACTTTTTTATAGGCATGTTAAGCCGTTTGAAAACAGTAAATTGTACAATTGTATAAACATTTGTAAAAACAACTTAAGTAAAAAAAGTACTACGGAGGACGCATTCGGCTCTGGACCATAGATTCGATTGCCCAAATCTCGTAGTTTGATCTCCAACCTATTTGTAGAGCCAGAATTCTTTGTGATCTATAGATCTAATAGAAGTAGAAGGTGAACGCGTATAAAGAGGCTATTTTTTCTTTACCCAAATTTACCTGATGAACGCTGAAGTGCTCTTGAACATTTGAACAGCTTTTAATTCGTTTAGCTTAGATCTTTAAATCTCCTTCACAAACCTTAAAATTCAAGATGTTTTATTCTACATTTTCCTGTTACTTGAATCTGTTAGCTCAAAAACAATGCTTCAAGTACAAAAACATTAGCTAAAACATAGAGGAGAGACTTTTAAGACTCTTCATTGAGTTTGAATTTAATTCCGAGCTTATCTGCATATTAAGATAATACGGTAGAGATCTTGATCTAAGGTCTTGGGATACCTCAAATTTAGTAAATATCTAAAAAACGCATAATAATCATGTTCTACATTAAGGTTGTTCAAACATGCTACCAACTGCTTTTAAGCCTGCAGAAACATTCAAGAACCACTGAGCGACATTATCAAGCAAAAAAGTAGATAGATTCTAAAACGAAAGCCGAAGCTGTATAATCTTATTTGAGTAAAATCTAGGCCATTATTAGCCAATTTATACTTGACTTAAATAAATGTCTCTTTTTCAAATGCGTTTTAAATATGAACTGGCTCGATTGAAATGGATGGCTTTAGTCTCTTAAACAAATCATTAAAAAACAACAACATTAGAACAAGAGTAAATGGCCTATCTCTAATTATATTCGACCGTAGTCTTTTCAATTCAAGATTTTTCCTTGTTTTGTATCATGATTTGTACATTTTCTGATACTTGTGGGCGATAGAGTATTGGGTAGAGTACGCCGAAAAGAATTTGTCTTAAAAAAAAGCATCCTGTCGTAAACCATATAATTTACAAACCGTTTCGTAACGTAAGCGATAGCCTCAAGTGCACTTCTAGCATAATATTTGCACAGCATATTTCGTGAAAACCGAAACCACTCGCCCATCTCGTACGCCCAGAACGTGCACCTCTTCGCGAGGAGCATAAAGAAGGAAGTGCAGTAACGGCGCGAGGCCCCCACCCCGTACAACCCCGGGTACGGAAAACGTGCAGCAGTAACCGCAACAAGCAGCCTCAAGCAGCAACGAAAGAAAAAAAAAAAGCCAAGGCAACGCCACATCTCGCAGACGGGATGGAGCCAAAAGTGAAGCGAGTCGCGCCGCCGCCGCCGCCGTGGCGGTTTCCTTTTCGGGAATTCAATCGCTAACTGAAGATCGCACGCGCGTACAACACCGCAACGACACCGCATAAACGCAGCAGACGGCCGACGGGGGAAGGTGCTGGGAGGGAGGGGGCGTGGAACGGAGAGATTCCTTCACGAAAGCCCCACTACCCATAACCCTCAAGCAGGAAGATAAATCGACGGTTCAACGACGATTCGCGAAGTGTTGTTTTTTTTTTTGCAGAGGGGACGGAAAAAAGGGCGCACCAACATTCACAACAGAATTTTTGGGGATGGGTCAGTTGGAACTCTTCTTGCTTCACTGTCTCTTTCTTGGTAAAGGACCAAATCACTCATTTAACTGATCATCAACTCATACAACCGTGGAACATATCTGGAAGAAGAAGTCACTGCAGAAGTGCTTGGAAGAAGAGCCAAGCGGAGATGCGATCAGCATGTGCCTCTGCACCTCACTACACTCCTTCGGACCTCCTCCTCCTTACTCTGCTTACGGCTTTTAATGCTAAACGACGTCCGTCTTGAGATGCGTGCCTGAATGTCTCTGAGTGTGTATGTGCGTGCTTTTCCAAGTTCTTCGGACAGTCCGTGGCAATGCGTTTACACGCTCCCTGCCAGCCAGAAGATGGATGGGAAGGAAGCCGTGCGGGCCGAACCGAGAGCAAAGAAATAAAGATAATACGAAATAAAGGGAAACGATCGCCTTAGGGTTTGCGCGTCGCAAGGTGGCGCGAATGGGTACGCACAAGCACATATGAAGGGTATGTGTGTTTGTGTGTGTGAGAGTGAGAGAGAGGAGAAGAAGGAGGGAGACGGGAAGATCTTCGCCAGAAAGCCAGGTCGGGCCAGACAACACGTCGCCATCGAGCGTCGAGCGGCCGGTCGGACAGATATTTACATGGAAGTTAGGTCGATCGCTCCGCTGAGCATTGCCCCAGGGCTTGGTGATGGTGATGTGGTGATGGAATTCGACCGGGAGAGGGAGAGAAAGCGAAGAAGCGTAGGCTTCACGGGTGTCCTTCCCGTCCCTTCCCTCGCTGTGTAGCAGTGGAATTGGGTTTTCCGTTTGTCTCTCTCTCCATCTCCTCTCGAGCGTATGTTTTGACCTCAAAGTGATCGACTCAATCGTCAACCTGTGCGCACTGTAGAGACTGACTGAGGGTTGGGTAGGCGGGCGGGAAAACGTCGATCGGTTAAAATTTATGACCCCGAGAGAAAGATTTGTTGCTGCGCGCTCGATCCTACCGACCCCCGGGGGAAGGGGGTTAGGTGTCCCGGTGGAGCTTGCGGACGTGCGGTTCCCAAGGCGATTAAAAGGCATTTATCAAACGCTGCCGTGGCTGCTGCCGCTGGTCACACATACACTCACACACACACACACACACACACAGACTCACAGGTGGATTCGAGAAAACCGCGGCTGGAGGAATAATAAATGCGCCGAGCACCGGAGGTCGAGCCGATTATGCACCTCTTTAGGGCGCACCTAGTTAACGCCACCGGCGGAAGAGAGAGAAAGAGTGGGAAGGGGGGGAGAGGGGAGGGCCAGAGGGGATGATTAAGGGTGCTGCAAAACGATCGACGACGCTTTTTGTTTAATGATCGGTTTTGTCCACTCTTTATCGACCGGCTAGTGGGCTGGTCTATTCGACAGCTGGCCGCTCCATTCAACCACCATCACACCGGCCGACCGGAGAACGATTGTGGAAGGAAAATAATAATTAATTTTGCATTTTCTCACAGTTGACAAAAGGGTTATAAATTAGACCGTTCTTCTAAATGGACACCAATCCAATTCAATTGATTGTGAAGATTAATTTTAAAACGCTTTAATCTGTTTGCCTCTTCGGTGCCAACAAGTGGCCATGGAAGTAGTGTGACTTACTGGCAAAGTCCTACAAATTTTGCCTCCAAATTTTGACAGTATGCATCTATTTCCAGGCTACAGCCATGACATTTTGGTACTGTTTTAATAATTGTTCCAATTCGTTCTTATTGTTGCTGTCTAAAGTTTTCCCATCCACGTCATCACTGCCGTTAAAAAAATTATTAATACGTTGAACGTAACTTCTTTAATTTAATTTTAATTTAATTCTAATTTTATAAAATTACTCGTTTGACAAATTGAAGTTATGTTAAACTTTAAACAGTGTTAAAAATTAAACTCTTAAGTTTAATGAGGTTATGTTTTATCATAATTTTGCTTTTGACAATCATATATCGATTATAGTTATGGAATATATATCTGTACATGGACGATGAATAAATATACATTTACTGATGTAAGAAATAAATATTATTTTAAAAACTCGTCAAGCACTAGTTAAAGAAAGCACATTTTAATAAGAATTGCAACGTATTTCATCAATGAATACTTAGTATTTTAAGTAACGATTTTGTTCAGGAAAAAAACTAATACAAATACCGCTTTAGAGTCAAAAATTTGTCACACTGTCGAAATAAATGCTTTCGAGACAAAAATTCATAATTTGGAGCCAACATATGATATTCAAATAGTTTTCGTACTTAACAAAATAAATTCTATCAATTTGTTGATTAAATTTTCATCGTTTATAAAAACCAACTTAAAAAGAATGAGTTTTAAATATTTAATTATAATTAAATTAATTAAAACAAGAACATTATTGTAAGCCTTAATTGAAAGTACAAATATTTTACTTGTTTTATTGTTTCACTTCTTGAATGTTATAAAATATCAAAGCATAAGAATTAATGCAAAAATACAGCAACATCCATGAAACACTTGAGCTAGTATTTTATAATTATTAGAGACCTGAAGACAGATGAGCGGCAGCTCATTTTATGGAGAGTTTTTTAATTAGCGAATTTATTCAAATCCTTCAAAATTTCTTCCAACTATCTCGAATCAAAATATCTCTATGCCCATTTACCTATTACCCTGTCACTTAAAACACCTAAGCAGGTATGCCAATCAAAATACCATTTTTGGACCGTAATCGATTGAATTATCAACTCCCATTCCATTCCATCACCCCATCGAAGGCACACGATCAATCATACACAAGAAGGCGATCATAATCTTGCAGCTGAGAGAAAGACAGGGCGAAAGAAAACAGGGAGCGCAGCAACCAAACCGGACCGGATTTTTTAGAATGTCTATAAATAGTTTTATGCTCCACTGTGCATAATGTGCCAGCGATTAGCACCTTTTTGGCTACGGATTTTGAATGTAGTCCTCTAGAGTGGAGGGTTTAATGGTTGCGCTGATGGTTCACCATCTTAAAGGAAGCTTGAGAAAAGCTGCTTCTTTGCTGGTTTAATGATGAGTTTAACCATTGAGAGAATATTTGGATTTTAGTCCGTACTTAAATGGAATGGTTTAGTGCTATTTATTCACAAAGTAGACCCTCGTAAACTTCAGGGACTGAAATTCAATTATTGTCCAATATTTTGCCTCCAACATTTTGTTATAATTTTTATTTTTTATTTTTTTTTTATTTTTTAAAAATATTTTTATCATACCCCTTTTCTCTGGATCAATCAACACCTTTATAATATTTAAGCTAATTTCGCAATTCTGTTCAATGCTATACAAAAGTCATCAAATACAATTTATTGCCAAGTTTTCATATTACTAAGAAGATGGACGTAATTTTAAAACAATCTACTACTGACAAACAACGTATTTTTTATGTTTCGTCTACAACTGCGTTTTGACATTTGCTTCTTACCGGTATGGGTTTGTACATAGAGGATAAACTTGAAATCATTTATAAAGAACACAAAGTTTTAATTCCAATGCAATTAGAAAACTGTATACAGCTGTATAATCAAGTTTTACTTTGCCTAGTTAGTAGCTCCTTCACCTTCTTGTTTAAAAATAATACCAAAAAATACCATTTTTAGTTTTACAAAACGCATTATACTAAGCATTACGGTGTGTCAAAATCGATACTATTAATCTGAAATAAGTGAAATTAAAAAAAACCGACTTGGTAATCTCTTTAAGCTTAGGGTGTCTTCTTGAATAAGATTGAATTAAATTATCATGAGTCAATCTTAGGAAGTAATTTATTCTTCTGTGAGTGTTGGTACGCGTTTTGTATTTTTTACAACATTTTAAATAATTTACAATATTTTTATTTTTGCATGTTAAAGCATTCCACGTCAAACAACTGCCCGACGGCGCTTGATCGTTGAAGAAAACGCTTCTTTTCGTCACAAAAAAATCCACTCAATCCAAACGGAATGGTGCACCGATAAAGACCCCCGAATGATCTAATCCAATAAAAAAAAAACACAATGTGTTTCTTCCTCTATTTACTATTTATTTCTCCAAACGCCATCGTGCTAGACTTTTCTGATCGGTTTTGCTCAACTGTTTGATGCCGAACAAACCTGTAGCTTAGAAGTTCGGTGCTTTAGAAGAACGTCGCGATGCTGCCTAATTAATTCCACCACGGTAAGAAACGAGATTTCTGTGGCTGTGGCTCTTTGTGCGACCGAAGAGAATGTGAATATTTTATTCATAAATTTTCACCCGATGGCGTCACCGCGCGCTGCTGGGTGGGTCATCATCCGATTCCGACTCATCGGTTCGTTTTTCTCTCTAAAGTAATAGAAGGAGGAAGGAAGGAAGGGGATAGGGGGTTCGGCAGTTCGGTGTGATAAAAATTAACCGTTTGATCTCCCGGACGGCCAACAGTTTTTCGTCAAAATGAAATTCAATATTTATTGATTCTAGTCGAGCGTCGGCAGAGAGAGAGAGAGAGAGAGAGAGAGAGAAGGCGAGGGGTGGCATCGTTGTGAGAGTGCGACTCCCCTTCCCCCCCCCCCATTCACCCATCCTTCTGCCGGCCGTAAAAGGCGGCAAGCCAATCGAAAATTCAAATTATCACCTGTGTCCAGCGGTGGGCCAGTGCGTGCCCGACCGACTGCCGTCGATAAGTGCCACGGTGGACGTACGGGCTTAGCCGTCTGAATGGGGGGCTCTAGCTACGTTTTTGAATGAAATGAGAAAAACAACCTTTTGAAGCAGTGAGGAGGGGGGAGGGCGAGGCAGGGGGATCTAGGGGGAAAGAAATCCGAAGCCTCCACCATAATAATCTAAGCATCCCCGCCACCCGGGGGCCTGTTGCGTATGCTAATGAAAATGTGTCGTTAAATTCGGCAGTTTTCGGCGGTTTCACATCTGACAGTTTCATTAGTGGGCCGGTGTCGTGCCGGACGGATCTCGGACGATTGACAGCGATCAGAGGTTTTTTTTGTCTTATTTAAAAGAGAAGAAACAAAAGACAACTACCATTCCGCTAAGACACACGCGTGAGTCACAGCTTGTTTGGAATGATTTGGGGGTAGGGGGGGGGGGTATAGGGGGGGGGGGCGGGAAGTCTGTTTGGTGACTAATAATGGGTGGGAATGAATTAATAAGTTTTTGCTCAACTAATGTGTTACGACAAATTAGATTGATTTAATTGGATGCTGTTTTCTTCAACTGAATAATCTTACAATAAATTGAAACTTTCTTTCACAGATCAATTTAGCACGAAGCGTAATCCTTTAGCGCGATACTATTAATTAAAACCCGAAAGCTACCCGGTGAAATACGTTCCGGTTTAATGGGTTTAACAGGTGAAACAGGGCAGTTTGCGAAAATGTCACCTTATCATTTCCCGCTATCAATTTGTTAGAAAAAGATTTACACTGCCATTTATGCAAATGGGCTTGCAGTTAAGATTATTCTTTCCACTGGCGAACGGGTGTTGTATGTAACACTTTCGTTTTGCGTTTTATCAGTTTGCAAACATAACAATAACTGTAAACTTTAATGTTCTCTCCGTTGATTGAAAATGTCATCCATGGATGGATCTTATTTCGTAGAAATTTGCATCACATAGCAATAGGCGAAGACCAAAGCAAAAAAAAAGCAAAAAGGGAAAAGAAAGTTGTTCTCGATTGTGAGTTGCGATAAAAACGCGTCTGCCAGTTATCTACTCAAATCAATTCGAGACGACTTATTTATGTGTCTAATTTTGGTAGCTTTTAAATACAATTCAATTACTACTGCAATGGTTTCCAAGCAGACAATAGCGACTTTAAGCCATGTAAAATAATGGCCTGTTTCTCTGTGTAGCCTAAAATCTTAGTTCCGTTTCCGTATAGCTACTCAATAGAGAGCTTCGATTTTGTACGTAAAGGCTATGCCAGGGATTTAAGAGAGTTCTTGAGCGAGATCGTGAGTGGTTTTGATGTATGTTGAGGTAGTTGAGGCCCCAGGACCAGTTAGAGCACTGCGTCATCAAAGTTCCAGTGAAATCTGTATAAGAAAGAACCCAAGGGATCTCGGAAAAAATCTCTCATACAAAGGTTTCTCTAATAAAGAGTTTTATGTTTCAAATATTTAATTACAGTAATAAGACCTGTTCGCTCGAATTAGACGGGATAGTGAAACATTCACTCAATCACAGAGAAATTTGTTCACCCTAGTCAGGTTCGGATCTATAAAAGACTATTGTTTCGCTTTAGGAAACAAGCAATTTTAAACATAAGAAAAAATCAGACAAATATTATTTTAAGGTATTTCAGCAGCTTTATCTGCATTTAAATTATTTGAAAAATATAGCTACAACAAAATGAAACATTGAACAAATCAATTAGTTTCTCATGGTGAAAAAATTCCAGTTGCAAAAAATTATAGTCCTTCCATACAATTTGGCAACAAATGTTGTCGCTTCATTTTCATAGACACGGGTCTAGGTGAAGATTCATTCATCTGCCCTTGAATTTGCTCGAAGTGCAGAAAAATTCTCTCTTACTAATGTCTATCTTATAGAGGTTATTGATATACGAACGAAAGTTAGTCATTAAAAAAAATCTACCATAACAAAGATTCTCTCAAATCCGAGCCTGTCATATCAAGGTTTCATAGTAATTAGCTTATAGGTCCACCTTGCAAAAAATCGAATGCGTTATCCTCAACACCTTGATGAGCTTTTAGCTTCTGAGGTACCTGGTGCAGTATACATCCGTGTTGCACGTACCATGACCTATATAGACACACACAATTACACACATTTTCTCAATTTCATTTAAAAAATTGCTTCTCTATCAACTTTTTGAAGAAATACAATTTGTCTCCGAGATACACAATCGCGCACTTGCGGCTCCTAATCAACAGAGTGTTATATAGAAGTTTTTACTTTACTAGGCCGACTCCTGTATGGTCTGGACTTAGACCGATTCCCATCTTTGAACCGTGCATCACCATCAGGTATAACTAACCTGTGGTAGTAGGTACTCTAAGTCACAGAAAGCCCCAGATACGTATTATTCAATAAGGCAGGAGTAAATCGAATGTATCGATTGTGATGGCCAGAAAACAACAAACTTTACTGGGCAAATGAGGCCGATGACAGAACAACAGAAAGATTTCAAAGTACTTTCACATAAAAGACAACATTCTCACTTGATATCACAATCATTGACCACAATTTCACTGACAACATTTTGAATTGTGTTTACAGGTCGTAAGCAAACAATCTTTCCAAAATGTATGACCCCATTTGAATACTTTTCTCCAGCACCAACCAGTTTATGTACTAACACTCTTCTATTGTTCTTCTTCTATTGTATTGTCTACTTATGTACTAACTTCAAAAATTGTATGGTACAATTGCGGTATCAAGTGAGAGTTTTTTACTAAATAGATCTGTAGCTAAACAACACGTTAAAATACCTGTACCTGCTAGAACATCTTCATCGGAAGCAAATTGCACATTCAAACCGCTTACATGTAAAATCAACACGCTACATCATCATCGCTGATTATTGAATAAAATGATGTTCCGTCTGGTTGTTAACACGCCTTCCAGAACATGTACAAACGCAGCGCCGGCTAATCACTTCGCACATCTTCGTACAGCAGCAACAAAGAAATTCCACGGCGCCCTCTCGCACCGTACCGTATTACTAATTATCTGCTGGTTTTTCGTACCATCATCTCCCGGCATTCTCGAACTATCAGCTCACACTTGGCGAATGCCGGCGATCGTTATCAATCTCACTTGTGCCGCACCGCTGCCGTGATGATGTCAGCTTTGCACAAGCGGTTGAGTAATGATGTTGCAAGCTCTAGGCTCCTCGCTAGAACTTTTACCCACTCGAACGCCATTTCGTGTCAGTAGAACAACACGTCAACCACTACGGTGCAGTGCGAACGTGTGCACACAAATCGATTTGCCTGCGCCCTTATCACACGCTGCTGACAAAGCGTGTCTTGCAGGATTGGCAAAGTCAGAGTGCACCGTGTAGGGGGTAGGTATAAGTAGTTCACAAAGGTCCAGCGGACAAAAAGACCTTTTTGGAAGATTGTTTGGGAGATCTGAAGCTCGAGGACCTTACGATTTTGATACGTCACTTGACATGTTTTATGTCTTTTTTACCGTAAATCTTTAGGGTTTTTTTAGAATTTCATTACCAAGTTGAAACAACATCAAAACATTGTACATAACATTCATCCAACAAAACCCTGCAAATATCAACCGCACTTGCACAAGTACAAAGCTGAGATGGAAAGGCTTCTCGTTAGATTCTTATACCCACTTACCCCCAAACGTCAAGTTGCAGCTCCGACAGCTGTCAAACAACGCATCATGTGTCAGATTCGCTGCGATTAGCACTGCAAGATGATCGAGGCCACTGGTCAGGCGCCATTTTGCGCTGTTGCTAGTGGTTTCTAGCAGCATCAAACCTGACCGGAATATTTTCGCTCCCCACATGCCCCACATCGTGTTACGAATCGAGAAGACCTGCAGGCATGGTCGATACGTACATCGTCAACTTTCACAAAGTCTTGGGGCGCCTGGTACTCCTCGCATATCGCCACAATCAGCACATATTGAAATGCATGTCTTTCTTATCGGGGTGTTGTGTCAGCCCCTCGGCAAGGTAACACTACCAGCGCCGGCATTGGACGATTTAATTTTGCCCACACTGTATTGTGCTGGGGTGCTTTGTGTGTGCGTGATGATAAAATCGCCAATCTGGATTTGATTAAACAAACAAGTCAAAGCTGACAAAGACAGGCGCTGCGAACCGAATGGTTTGTTTTGTTTTATTAATTCCTCACAATGCGTTATCTTCCCCATACGTCCCGCGTCGGTTTATTATTGGATCTCGAAGCTACGAGCGTAATTTAATTTGGCTTTTGGACGGATGTAGCCTTAGGAGCTATCAGGAAATTATGTAACTTGAGTCCAGTTCAAACAAAGGTACGGATCATTCCAGCCCCAGGGGAGACTGTCTACGGCGTCGAAGCGTCTAGCTCAAGTGTACAGGAGCATCGACAACAGCTTGCTACACGAAGTCAAACAAAAGAAGCTTCGTAAAACTTCTTTTCATATTGCACCAACAATTTGAGGAATGTGTAAACTCTCAACAACAGTGTGAACGTATTCACGAAATTTCAATAGAAATGAAACCAGAAATAGAGAGCCATTTTACTGTCCTGTCATAGTAAACCTGCCTGTCAAACCCGTTGCGTACACGAACAATGGTATTAATGTGGCGAAATATACCCTTCTGTGGCCAGATGTCACAACACGGGTATAGACTTCTTCGGTAAAGTATTATCCAAAAAAAAAGAAGGTTAATGACCATCGGAAGTGAACACAGAGCACTGAGGATGATGAAGGGAAGAAAAAATGTACACTCCCCTATTTCCTTTTCCCACCATCACGTCCATTGCCAAAAGACACCTTTTTTCAAAGTCCTCAACAATCATATTTCATAGCACTTCTTACCCCTTCTCTCCCCTCAAGATCCATTACCGTTTTGGGGAGATCAATCTTAACGGGCTTGCTAGAAGAGCTCAACAAAATTGACAACTCGAACAAACGTTCATTCCCGCTCGTGACGTGACAGCAATTGACAGATCATTGTGGCAAGTGAAAGAACAAAGCAGGCCAGCCTGGTGGCTTAGCAAACACACCGAGCGTGACCGTAGTGTGGTGCCGTAGTGCGGGGAACCCAAATTTGAATGCTCGAAAGGTGAAGACATTTCCCGTGAGGTCATGGTGGAGGTGCGCTAGAGCCGGAAAACGCATCCCAAGAACGGCGTACGTCACGCCACCACGCCGTCAGTAAGTCTCGCAGCAGAAGACTCGGAAAAAAAAACAAACCTCACCGCGTTGGAGGCAGCAAGGGAAAATTAATCATAAAATAAATAAATGACTGTGTGTGCCAGGCAGTCTAGCGCGGTAATTTATTATCGCCCTCTCGTCATCGGGCGCGGGACGTGAAGACGGCGAGACGACTTGTTGCCTTTCGCATTCGGAGTGCGTGGAGGGGCGACGGCCAACGAGTGAACGGGACCGAGATGGCTTCAGGCTTTTGCTGGTGCTTGTAAACATCGGCCGAGTGCGCGCGCAAACATGCGCAGCCGTATCTCGCGAGCCGTCCCCCTCGCACGCACCCTTCGCTACATATCTCTAACGCCCCTGCACGACTTTGGAAACAAAGCGACGCTTGGGCGGTGGGCGGTAGCGGGAAAGATAAAATCAGCCTGCAACTGTATTTGAGGAAACGCTTAGAAACGCATTCCGTTTGCATTGCCTGTGGGCGTTCGCCGCGAAGAGAGAACGGCCTGAGAATGGGCTGAGAATGAGGAAGCGTTGGGGAAGAGGAGTTGGAGGTAGGTAGCAATGCTGGAAAGTTTTACTGCAAAAGTTGCCTGTTCTGACAGTTTATCATGACCATGACCATTGACGTAGTTGACAGGCTCCAGTTCGCTAATTGAGCTTGATCACGATGTTTTTCTGGAGAATCGTTAATTTCTAAAATTTTGTTGGAAGTCCACGACCAATCAAAATTTCATCCCCCTACTTGAACGAAATCTTTTCTCCCCACACTCCCGCCTATCCTAAAGGTCTATCCTCACCCTCAAAAATCGGCCTGGCGACAGCTTGTCTGGGCTGGTTCGACACAACTTCCCGAACCCAAACAGGTTCTCCGACGTTACACAGCGTCGCGCCGTCTCGCACAGAGTCTCTCGATCACTTGCCCGAGCGACTTTTGGCACGATAAGTCTAATCAGCGAACCGAGGTCATAGGCCGGTGACAAATAGCAGCCTGTAACCTTCACGGCCTCTTGCCCTCATATTCCAAAAAACCTCCTTCCCTCCCCACTGTTGTCGTCCTCAAATCATGATCGTGTGCGTCCTAGATTCGATGCTGGTGGTGCTGGTGGTGGCGTTTGGCTGACTGCTGCTGGTGAAATTGGTCACCCCGAATGGCGTCGTCAAATGCGAAAGCCAAACCGGTAACCGCCTGTCCCCTGCCGTTCGGCCTTATCAGTTTGTACCGCGTGGCATTACGTGAGCGCTAAGTTTGGCTAGCAAAGATTGGCTGTAGCACAAATCCTGGACAAGACCGCACAAAGCCACGCAGTTGTTGTTTGTCAACGGCAGAAACGAACGAAAGGTCAGAGGTGTTTCGGCATTTTTTTTTGTTTGTTGTTGTCACCGACCAACGTGCTGTAGCTCCGGGTCTGCCGTTGCTGGAATGGATGGGTTTTTGTGCCGGTTGCCTTAAACGATGGTGGGGAGATATTGCGGGATCATCTTTGGAATGGTTTCGGGAGAGTGTTAAGAAATTATGATCGGTCGTTAGATTGTCTGCTTTATTGAAACATTTTGAAAGCAGCGTTGAGAAATCGTTGTTCAAGATGTTTGGCACAAGGTCGATTTAGAGCTTCGGAAGTTAGAAAATAAACAAAACAAAGGCTCACACAAATGTCCACGTCCAACAGCCAACGAATAGCTTTGCAGGTCTGATAAATGTAGAGGAGCGCGTCATTTTCTCTTTATCGATTTGGTTGTGTGTTGCACAAATCTGATAAAACAAGTCATGCCTTGTGGTTTGTTAGCGTATGTCTCATACATGTTTTCTATTATTCACCGGTTTAGCTATAGCTTAGCTCATTGCAACAACTTGTGTAATATGATATTTCTGCAAAATATATACAAATGTAGTAAATGGTTTTATGCTAAAAACAAATCTAGTACTAACTGCTACCACAACATGCCTAGTACCATGATTAGTCATTCCTATACATCAGACACCTTCTGTCAAATCTAGTTTTTAATAGCGAAAAAGCATTCTATTATTTCACATGATTTATCATGGCTTCCAGGAGAACTTAGAAAATATTGGAACATGCTACTACAACTCTCCTTATTTAGGGATGTGATTCAATACTAGCAAAATGCGCCCGAAAGAAAAATGATCAGAATTATCTGGACTTGGGGCCACCTTCTATAAACTTTTTATTTCAGGTCAATTTGATCTTATTGATTAAATTTTTTAGACAAACAAAGATGTCTTCAAGCATTTTAGAGCGATTCAGAGTCATTTTTGTTGCTGTTCTTGTTGTTTTTATTAATAATAATTCTCTGTTGTACAAAAAAATAGTTCCATTGATACTGGTAGCGTAGTTTCCTACTTGAACATTAACTCAAAATGTTGTATTTTACTATGTCAATCTTAATACGTCAACTGTATTTTACTCCGAGAACTCATTAAGTACGGGTACGGTGTAGCTGTCCAACGTTAATGTACAACGCTCTTCGGAATCTTTTAAATTGTGATCTTTGGACAAGATGATCAGATAGATTGACATAAAGACATTCAGTATGTTTTTAGCAAGACTATTGGAAAATAAAATTGATACACCGATACTCTTAGAAAGAATTTATATTGAACACCACAAGCTTGTATATGCCCGAAATAACAGAAGCTACAACATGACTTGTGGTCTCACACATGATCACAAGATATCATTCTAGGCTCACCCATTCAAGCAACCATCTGCACGTTATCCATCCATCAATGCGCTGATTCAGACACAGTTTCTTGGACGTGGCTCAGCTGCTATGCCGTAAACTTTTCCATAATTCCACACTAAAAGTTAACCGATTAGTGCTGGAAAAGTACCAGAACCTTCTAAACTATGATCACATGATCTCTGCGTTGCGCCAAACAGTCTAATACAGCCAAAGTGAAAGATATTGTTCCAAGAATGCGTTGTCGACTTGCGCACAACGAACCTTTCTCAAATTGTCGCCCGCGATAATTATCCATCTTTGCTGGGGTGCGTAGTTAGGTGAGGCATAGACAACCCAGCAATTTCGGATAAACGGTCCCAAGCCCACCACCCAGCGATGATTTAGCAAATAATCAGTGCCTAACTAACGGAGATATGATTCAACCTTCCCGAACGGCCTTGATGCCGGTACCGCGCGTCACACGCTATCGTGACGGATAGGATTGGAAGTTATCATTTTTGCTGCTCCACTAAAAACGCTCGGCGCTGATAACGCGGAACACCATCGGTTCGTGCGCCTTCTCAAAAACAACACTGATTCGTGTAATTAAACGCTGAATCCGGTCGGTCGAGCAATTTCACAATGTCACCAATGTCCATGGTGCACACCTCCGCGCGATACTGGAAGCCAGGCATGGGAGCGCCTTTCACGTCCACCTGCGCGGGCACCGCAGCCGGGCCTGCGCAATAAATTATCCTCCAGTGGCGCTCCAGCGGACTGCCGGTCCGTGGTCGCGTGGCTTAAATGGTGCGCGACAGTTTCGAATTGGGAGTCAGCTACCACCTCGGCGCGTTTCTCCTGCGGCCGTTGTAATTGGACCGTTTTGTTTGGACCGGGATTGCAAGGAGTGGAGTTTGATGGAGAGGGAGGAGAAGGTCTGGCAAACAATTACCGAGCCAGCATGCAATTGTGCCCGATCGCGTGTACGTACGCCATTCGTCCTACGTGTCCGCAAATTCTAGGCAACAGCGCAGGCAGTGACATGCTCAATAGCGTTAGATCTCAATCAAAGACCTGTGGGGTGCTGTGAATCCCACGCTCCCGGTCAGAAGGGTTTAGGTATCTAATAGATTTCTAATAGCTACCTACCACCAAACCCGGTTTTGTATGCAGACGATCAATCCACCATCGGATTAAACCGGGTCCGGGTAATATCGGTGAGAAGTTGGCCCTAATCTCGCTCTATTAAACCAGCCATCAGCGATCCGGTTCTCGGAGACCAAGCCCTACCAAACCTCATCATCATCCAGAGACCGTCCCACGTAGACGTGAAGCTGGCAGCAATGGTTACGACGGAAGAACTGGCAATTCAATTCACAGCTAAATTCGATCACTATCGAGCTAAGTTGTCTGCCACACTGGCCTACACTTCAGGCCTCAGGAGACACCTTCTTCGACACCTTCGAAAGCTTGAAATCGCAGGAGAGTACACCCCTTAAAACACACCCACCCTAATGCCACGTGGAACTGGTCCCCGTGCGTTAATTGATCGTTGAAGATCTTCGGTCTGTACAGACCTACCGGCGACGACCACACCACGTTTGGTCTGTCCAGTTTGGAAACCTCTTGGAAACCCTCAACTTCCCTTATCCACACTTCCAATCAGCAGACGTCGTGTGTGGTCTTTGCGCAGTACAACAGGATCGCGCTGCCCAACAAGTGAATCCAAGGGGACGGCGTGCAACGGGGCAGGTTAATATTTATTTGGATTGCGATCGACTGCGTAACGCAAACAATGTACTTTTTTTGTTGTGTATTTGCTTGAAAAGCCCGAGAACCCGACAGGCATGGGAATAGGCTGCTGCATCTTCCTGCTCGCTGGCGTGAGTGTTTGCTCGCGCTCATCCACACGCTTTGGTCTGTTTGAAGACAAGTAGCTGCTGCTGCTGCTGCAGCCAATGCAATCAAGACAAACCACACACAATGTAAGCACGATCGTGGATCGATGTGATGTTACCGTTTCGTTGTGGGTGTTCATCGCACTCGTCTTTTTTTGTCCGCGGGACTTGTGTATAAAGGTTGATATTGCCTTCGCTGGTGATCGATTTCCAAACTTCCCACATGAAGGGAAAGTGATCAGGGAAACGCTGTGCGATCAAAGCAAATTGGAAGTGATCGGTTTGTGTACCGTGTCGAGATGGGCTGTTGTATCAACAATCATCGAGCGACACAAACGCTCCAACGGTGCGCGGCTGCCTCTGCTGCTGGGCACATATTAGTGGATGCAAATATTTATGACCTAATTAGCTGCGTGCAGGCTGCATGCGCTTTTTGGAAGGGAGCATAAATGGAAGGTAAGAAGCGTGCGGCTAATCAAACAAACACTTTCTGTCCAGTCCAGTTGTGTGTGGTGTTTTTGATGTTTGATGATGGTTAGTATGCAAGAGCGTTGGTTCATTGATTTAACATAAGACTCGATATGGTTCGTTTTTTATTCAGAATGCATCCTGTAAGTAGGGCTGTCTCTCCTGCTTTGTGTAAACCAGCAGTCACGACAGCAAACCACATTAGCGACTTGTGCAGGTCTTGTCCGAGGAAAGAGTATTGCACCAAATAAGAAGAAATAAATTGAGTAATTTTTTGCTTACTTCACCTGCTCGTGTGTGTTAAACGTTTATCTAATCGTTTATCGTTTATCTAATTTAAGAATAATTTATACAAATTATGTTCCATACTGCAAGAGCAATACATTCTTTAAATTGTCGAGCAATCACAAAAATATCCTCCACATAATAAAGCCTTTTAATTTTAAACAAGGAGTTTCTATGATTTGATGAGCGTGTCAAACCAGATATTGAGCCGTACGTTTATATAGATATCATTTTCATTTGATATTTTTCAACTTAACTGAAGCTTTTACACATAAAAACCTAGTTAGTGGATAGAGTCGTTATCGTGTTACACATGGTGTATCGAAATCGTAAAACAGCGATTTTATCTTGTTTGAAAGCCAAAAAGGACTCGTTCCGAAACAAACTGGAACTGAGCATGCCGAATTTCAGATTTTCCTACCAATATTGATTCTGCAATACATGATATGAGAGATGAATACCAAATGAATATGACAGTATTTTATTTTATTCGAGAGCATGTATACGTTTATAAATAGGTGGAAAATGAAATATGGAGGAAATTATTTGACTCATATTCACCGAAACTTTTAAAACTCCCTATAACTAGAGTCAATTATACGTCAAAGAAACGCAATATTTTAATTGGGAATTTAAATGAACACAAGTTAGTACCGTCGTCTGAACCACAGTAATGCCTTAAACATTATTGTCTGAATCATTCGGATTATGCAAATTCGTATAACGACAGCTAGTGTATGTAGAACTATAAAATCCAGAGGCCTAAGAAATGTAATTCATCATGAACTGTAACCTTCTAAGTTACAATTCAATAAAAACTTTTCTCACTAACATTATCTGCTGTTAAGTACCTGTAGTATATAGTAAGAAGTGAAGAAGATTAAAAGCTTCATCCACCAATCTAGAGGGTTGATTAGATATTAGCAATAAATCATGAAGCAATTCATTCCGTCGTTCATTCGGTTGATTCTTGAATCGCAGTTAATCTAATATTGTTTTTCATTTAGAAGGCATTCAATCCAAACAAATCATTTCAATCTAAATAAAACGTGAATACATTAGATCTGCAACAGCCACAGAGAACCTTAATATTGAGTTGGAAATCTCTGTAATATCAGTGATTTTACTGATTCTATTATAAAGATTCGTATGCATGAGTCTTCTTCTAAAACTTATTAAAATCAATAATACGTTCTCCATGTAACTGATTTGCTGTAGATGTGGCCCATATGCCTATATCAAATATTAAAAATAGAAATGAATTAACTATGAACCTGCTTCTTTCGCTTTCTTTTTTTTTTCTTCTATACTACAAAACGATCATTTTTAACGTCAATCATCACAGACATCATAAGTGATAAAGAAAATTTCACAATTCCGAAAGTTTGCATGCACCGTACACAACCGATTCTCACCATTTCAAAGCTTCGTTCACATACGACCGGCTACGGCTTAAAAAAACGGAGGGTTATTGCTTATTCAAATTTTGAGCTTCATAATTTACGAGAATCGTCACATTGTGAGCATCGCGCAGCAATTAATCGGCACCAATATTAACACGCGTCAAAAACAAATCCTTTTGCATTTATGCATCATGTTAAGGAGAGAAGGTGGACATTTTTTTTTTGCTTTTCGGTGCGGTGCAGTTTATAACCGTGAGAAACAACCCAGCGCAACCAATATTTGGCTAATCGTTGATGTAGAAAATGGATGTCGATAAAATTATTTACGATCCTCGTCGAACATGGCCCCATCGGTTGTGCATCAACCGGCTCGCTTCTTTCCGCTCCAAAGCGCGACGACCCCCCCTCACACTCGCTTGGATCAAATGTCGTGTCATAACACTTCATTTTATGTGTTTATTTGCTTCAAGTTCTTGGCGAGTGAATAATTCCTCCGTTCCGTTCCGTGGCTGCTTTTCCCGGACAGGTTGAATCGTTTTTTAGTTCCTGTTTTTAGGCTATGCTCGTGAACACCTGTGTGCGCTCGTAGTATGCAAAACATCAAAATCGATGCAAATTATTAGACAAATCATTCCCACGATCAACTGTCGCTGCTGGTGGTGCTGGTGTGGAACCCAACGGGTTCCCTCTACTTGCTAACGGAACTTGATGTTGGAAGACCTGTCCGCCCGGCTGTCACGCCAGTAGCTTCCCAGTATGCACTTTCTCCGTCAGTGTGTATATGAATTATAGTTCAAAATTTGAATTTTCATTCCATATTTGCTACCCTCGATATATCCGTGTATTACGACGATATAAACAACAATCAAAACGACCATTGTAAACTGTCCTCGCACAGTGCGTGTTTTCTTCAACCTGCTTCCCCCTTCCCCACGACAGTGTGCCAAAACGGGGTGACGCAATCGAGCGGTTTGATACGCAGCCCCTATAATGCGAATCTTATCAGTTGACCACCGGGAAAATTGGGTCTGTTCACTTGGGGCCCAGCGCCCAAGCCGAGAAGCCGACCACTTTCTCGCCGTAATGTATGCTAACGATCGTCGTGCATAAATGAGCACAACGAGCCAATACTGTCATGCCTGCCCGCCCGTGTCTCTACTTTACACGCAAATCCGTCTTAAAACTCCGGGATTTTTATTCGCGACCTTGCCAAACGTCCTTTGGCAGCTTTTTCGGTGGTCGTGCCGAGCCATAAGCATAAGTGGGCAGCGAGCGGCGCGCGTACCATAAATCCCGCACGCAAATGGTTCCGCCGCACATTAGCACACTCGGGGAGGGCTACCTTTGCCGCATCTTAGCCGAGGCTCGCTTCAATCATTATGCTAATCGTTATGATCGACGATAAACATCTACTTTTTATTGCACTTGAGCGCTCGCGATGAACCAACCCGGTCACATTGTGTGGCTTTTTTAAATTGGCAAACAAGGCGAAACTTGTACTCCTTCGAGGAACCTTGGGTAGGGTAGAATTTCAACCAGGACGTGAACATTTATGCTAGAGAGACCTACGAGAAAGAGAGAAAAAAGGAAACCTCATCTGAGTGGATTTCAAATACATTGCCAATTTTCAAATACATAAAAAATCACAAAACATTGTCAAAAAACCTTATTACATCAGCCATATTTTTATTATCTAAAAGATAATGGTCTGAATGTTAATGGAAAACTGTATCTACCATAACATCGTTATTGCAAACCTATTTGCTATAAGCAAGACGTTTTATATTGTTCTGAAAATCAAATGAAATGAAATGCAATAGCTAACGTAAATTGTTGACTGCACAATACTATCTTATAACAACACAAATATTATACTTCTTTTTACGTTCTCCATTTGCTAGTCACTCTGTTATTTATCGCAAACACTAAAATAAAGCATACAAAACACAAAATGCTCATTAAACAATGCAAATTAAAAATCAATATGAAAAGACATCGGGAAGAACCTATTCTAAAAGTTACTAGTACTTACTTACTTATCGGGTTACTTACTTATCGCAACAACCGCTTCGCGGTCTTGGTCTGCTGCAGCAAACTCCGGAACCGCTCACGGTCTCGCACCGTTGTTTGCCAATTCGTTATTCCAGCCTTGATGACGGACGGCTCAACACCATCTTCCCACCTCAGCTTGGGCCTACCACGCCTCCTCTGTCCATGCGGACGGCCTAAGAGGACTTTACGGACTGGGTTGTCCGAGTCCATGCTTATGACATGGCCAACCCACCGGAGCCGGGCAAGCTTAATCCGCTGCACAACGGAGAGATCGTTGTACAGCACATAAAGCTTCTCTTTATATCGGCTCCTCGATTGTCCCTCCTCACGTATGGGGCCAACAATCCTCCTGAGCATCTTCCTCTCGAACGCGGCTAAGAGGGTTTTATATAATTTGAACAGAGTCCATGTCTTAGAGGCATACGTGAGTACTGGAACTATATAGGTGCGATATAGTACCAGTTTCGTCCGTTGCTACAGGTTTTGTGACGTAAAATGCTTCCTCAGGCTATAGAATGACCGGCTGGCCGACAACATCCGTGCGCGCAGCTCGACTTCTAGGCTGTTGTCGGTGCTGACTTTTGACCCGAGATAGGTGAAATTTGGGAGGACTTCGAAAGTGCGTTCACCTATCCGTACGTCACACCCCTACGTAAATCGCCATTTGTTAGTAGGGCCGCTGGTGGTTCCACCATCAGTTTGGGCTTTGCCTCTTTAATCTGCAACCCGAGGTCTTCTACCGCCTGCTCGATCCTTTGGTAGGATTTCGCCACATAGGAGAGCCGCGGACCAATGATGTCTATGTCATCAGCGTATGCCAAGATCTGGGTTGACTTGTAGAAGATGGTTCCCAAAGTCTCCACCTCCGAGTCGCCGATGGCCCTCTGTAGCGCCAGGTTGAAGAAGAGACAGGCAAGCCCATCCCCCTGGCGCAGACCCTTGGTGGTAGCAAAGGATCCTGAGAGTTTTCCATCCACCTTCACTTGGCATGTGACGTTGGTCATGATCATTCTTGATAGCCTGATCGGTTTGGCTGGGATTGCGAAAGAACTCATTGCGTCGTAAAGTTTTACCCTGGCTATGCTGTCGTATGCGCTTTTAAAATCTATAAAGATATGGAACGTGTTCAGCTACTGTTCTGCCATCTTTTCCAAGATTTGCCGAATGGTGAAGTGGTCGATCAGTGGTCGATTTTCCGTTTCGGAATCCTCTTTGGAAGTGTCCAGCCATTGATTCTACGTATGGGGCAAGTCGATCATGGTTCAAGGAGAAAGTTTTATACTAGTACAATGACTTAAATAGATAAATCTCTACTTGTACTGTTACTTTTGGTTCTTCAAACAAATACCTCATTACCTAACTGATCGTTGAGCAAACTACCATGCTTACATCCATTTTTTTATTGTAAAGCTTTGTAAAAGAGCAACCACTTCAAAAACCTGTCATAGATCATTCATAGAATACAGTTTTTTCCAGATTATTTTCAATAAAAAACGGTCATAACAAAGACCATTGTGTTAATCAAAGGAACAGTTGTTGCTGTCAGTGTTGTGACGTTCAAGCAAACGATTGTGTTAATCATTCGGACAGTTGTGTTAAACCGTGAAAACCCTGTGATGTACTGTATTTCTAAACTAAAAGTTAATAAATTTGCATTCATATCAAAGAAAATCTTGTGGTAATTGAAAACTTTTGTTTCTGGACTGCAAAAAATGTACCTTTACATGTGAGGAATATTTTTATTTATTTTATTTTGTTATGGAGAGCTAGGAAAAGAATCTTTTGAGAAGTTTGATCTAGCTCCTTGAATTATTATCTTATCCATTTTTCACTGTACGACACCTCTCTGGTCAAGATCAGAAGAGTTCCTTTCCATTCCAACATTGTAGCGTAGAATAAACGTTCAAAATGTTTCCTAGCGAAAAAAAACCAGTCACTCTAACACACAGTGCACACATTATCAAAACCTTAAACGCCTAAACGCCAAATGGTCCACTTCCATCGATCATTTCTGGCACGATCCGGTTCTCGGCACACGATCGATTTCAACCTACCAAAAAACAAAAAAAAATAAGACAGACACAAACGTTCACGGCTAAGCCGTGAAGAGTGAGCAGTGTCGAACCACGCTCTAGTGGCAGAATTATTTTTGTCCGATGATGTAACTTTTTTCGGGAGATGCTGTGTCCTGTGTCTTTCAAAACTGTCGGGCCTGGCCTCGTTATGAGGTGAGCTTGTTGTGGTATGAATGGACTGAGTTTCGGCTAGCCTTTAGTTGCTGCACTACAGCATACAGTTTTTGAACAAGACAATTTTAAACATACAACAAATAAAAGTTGAAGAACGACTTAAACGACGCCCAGTGATGTCTCAAATATAATGCTGCTGGAGTACGGTTAGTTTCGTAAACATAACACAGTGAAGAAAAAACCCCTGGAACCCTGGTTTAAACAGGTGTTGATTAAATAGTGCAACATTAAACAAGCAGGAAATGGCCACGGGACGAAATTTAAGAACTGTGCCAATAGGTAGAGTTTTTGTTATGACTAGCTTTCAGGTTGTTGACAAATTAACGTCACACGCAGCGTGGTGTCTGTTTGTCTGTCTGAATGCCGGAACTGGCGAGTGCGAGGGGTAGAGTTCCTTTTTTAAATTAATTATTCTTTTTTAACACTTTCTCTAGGCTTTTCAAACTTCATTTCTTCAAATCTTTTCTAACCATGTTTCCTTAATTTGACCTTTTTTTGTACCACTTCGAAGCTCCGTCGATTGCACATCATCGTTTCTGGTAACGTTTGCTTAGTACCAACATTAAGGCGGGAAGCGACATCTTCACCCACATGGCGGCGCGGCCACCACACGTCACAGAAAGACCACTCTAACCACCAGCACAAATATACAAATCTTTGCACACTTATGAAGCTATAACGCATCATTCCGCCATTGCTCATCATTTCCGCCCACCGAATCCCCGTCATCTGCCTTTAGACGGAGGGAGGGTATCCGAGCCATGTAAAGCCGCTTAACCCTTTTTTTCTCTTTTATTTGGTACACTGCTGTAGCCCATCGTGTGACGGCTACTGTGTGTAACGCGACCGCCGCCACTCGCCTTCTGCGTCAGACACGATGGAGCCGTCCGGATTCGTTGCGCTGACTGCGCGGCGTCCCTCACCCGGTACCGCGCCAGGTGACCGCTTGTTGTAAGCGATTTTATTGTTTTCAATTATGGTAAACCTGAAGATGCCCATACGCCTCGCCGGAGTGCCATCAGCGTCGTGTTCGACACGCATCGTAATAATAATTTATGGTAACCTTGAATCCTTTTACAGCAACAAAGTGTTTTTCTTGCTGAGTTTTTGTATCCTACCTCTCTCTCTCCCTCCTTCTCTCTCTTTACCTTTTAAGCTTTTCATGTAGCTTACTTTATCTTCACTGTCAGCGACCTTATCCAAAGGGGCTGCATATTTCATCAATTTTATGATGCTAAAGCTGGGGTAAAAGAAAAAAAATAGTTTCAAAAAATAAGTTTCTAACATAATTAAGGAATGATTGAAATTCCTCCCTTTACAGACCTCGTAGCTACTTGAAAATAATGTTAATGCTTCGTAGCACAAGTGTACAATATTTTGGTTTGCATGTATTTGATCGTTGTGTTCGTAAGTAAATTCATGAATAAAACATCACAATTATTTCTATCAAAAAAAAAAGTGAAATGTCAAAAGAAATAGTGCTCATAATTTTAGCTTTATACAAGTTATAATATTGTTAGTGTCAATTGATAAAATACACTCTACAGACCTTTAATTTTCGTAGGTTTTAGGAGTCAAAAATACAAACTTCTAAAATTCAACCTCTTTCCAGGTTTGTTGTTTCTTGCGACGTTAAAATAAAATCTCTGATAAATTTCGCTATTTATTCGCGTAACATTTTACTATAAAGCCGATTTCAATATGGTGTTACGAAATCTATTCCACAAAGTAAGATATCAATTCTGATAAAAATTTTACTGTTAACAATGTTTGTATGATGCTATAATGATACTTTTTAAATTTTTTAAACTACATCAATGAGTAACTGTAGATAAGTTTAAAGGTTACATTTATAAATACTAATTTCTCTTAAGAACCGAGCCGTCAAAACCGTATAAAAACGTTCAAAAAAATTATGGCAGAACAAGAACACTCCAATGATTTTCTGTGCCAATATCGTTCATTAGATGCACATTTATTTGTATTAAATTTATTCATCAAGTCACAACAATCATTTCAATTTTTACTGTAAGTCTTATATGCATTTTTTAATCGTTTAATAACCGTTAACTTTTAAAAACTTTCACCCGCTCAGTTCCATGAAGAACTGCACACACATTTTGAACTTCCAACTAAATTAAAATTAAACTTGTTGAAGGATCAAAAGCAATGGAAAATGGCTGCTGGAAGATATCTAGCGAGTATGGGACGGCATAGTTTAAGAGTGAGTATTACCATGTCACAGCTTTGTAATAGTCAGTGCTAGTCCAATTTTTTATCATTTTGCACATTTCTTTTTCGTATCCCTGTTGGACGCTGCTCTCTACGTTCGTGTCGGTCTCTATTAGTTCAAAGAAAATGGCAACGGTCAATATGGCAATTTTTCACAGTGCACAGTTTATCGCACTAAGGCTGACATTACCTATCGTGCTACAGTTGGACGTTTGGTGGTGTCTCCATTTGTGGCGAAAGTGTCACAAAGAGAAGAACATGCCCAAAAGGATGGTCAGTTTGAACACTTTGCTGCAGCGTGACGGGATCTGCAATAATGACTTTAACCCCAAAACAAACAAAAAAACGAACAAAAAAACAGCAGTTAAGCAAGGAAGACACGCAGATTGGTGGCGCGAAACTCAAACAGAAAAAAAACAACATCCAACCATACCCACTTCTCACATCCCTCCCAACCCAAAACCGTGGAGCCGACCGCCTTTTTTTGATGTCGAACGCGTTTGTTTTCCTTTGCATCAGCGTGAGCGCGGCACATAGCTTTTTGTTTTGGTTTGGCTTTTTTTGTTTGCTGTGTGTGTTGCATTCATTTTCCATTTTTACTACTGCAATCCCACTGGTGACGACCACATCAAAGGCAGTCACCGCGGGGAGGAGGCAAAACAGCAACAACAACAAAAACAACAAAAATGCAGTGGCTGCAACGGTCGCCAACACTTATGTCGGGAGCCTTTTCATTGCGACGCTCCGGCATCGGTTGTAGTTTGCGAACGAGCCTTTTAAAAGGTGATAGTAACCTTGAAGATTGACCATAACAATTCAGAGTGATTTATCGACAAAGCTTAAGAAACATCAAATAAATGATTAAAAAAACATGATGAAGTGTAAAAACAAAATAACAAATTCTCCATTTACTGGAGAAATACGAAATAATAATAATTTTTAAGCAAATATGAACAAGTAAATATAAAACATAAAAGTGGTGTTAAAATAAAGCTTTAACACAAAACGGGAAACAACAGCGCGAACCGTAACTATATGAACAGTCACTTTTTTACGATGTACCCAACGATCCTGCAGAGTTAGACAAGAGCAGTGTAAGAGAGATTTGTATAAAATGCAATTTTACAATTTCAAAATAATCATCATACTTTTATCCATTTTAGTACTTGTTTTTTTTTTATTCGGTAATAACGGGCAGTCCGAATTGCTTTTTTATTACTTGTTCTGTACTTTAAAAATGGTTTCAAGGCCGCATCATAAATTTATAATCACTACCAATAAAACTCCGATTTTAACGTTAGTATTTGTATTAAGAAATCGCAAAAAAAAGTTTTACTGTTTTAGTGGTAAATATATACATTTAGTTCATTGAGAGTTGTATATAGCATTTTTTTTAAAACATCCTTTACTTAATTCTGTTTTACAGTTAAAACAGGAAAGAAAACTGAAAACAAAACTTGACAAATAAAAAATGTCACCTGACTACTGTCGAACGTCGATTATCCGGGGGCTGTTTAACCGGGGAGCATTTTTTTTACATTTTTTCCTTTACCAAAAACTCCCCCATAGCACTTGTAGTCAGGCGCTGACGCATATGACCGTTTTGAAAAACATCGCGTCGAAATACATATTTGCGACCATGACCAACGTAAACAAATATCAGAAGGTGTAAAATTTCTTTCTTATATCGGTTTTACCTAACTCTGTATTTTTGAGCAAAACGACAAAAAAAGAATACTGTCCATAAAGTTAAGGTACGGTTAAGGTTAAGTTAAGGTTAAGGTAGGTAGGTACTGTAGCGCAAAAACTAATGAAAGAATTAATTTCAACACAAAAATCAAATATTTTTTCCTCCCTAACAAATATAACACATCTTTTGGGAAAAATTCTTCTCCCTAAACCCACAAAAACCCCGAGATGCGGACGTGCGCGGTCGGCTCAAGCCAACAAAAAAAAAAGCAGCTATTATCGGCCGCCGCTTGTTAGTCTGCGACCGCGGCGAAAACGATCTAGATAAGCGAAACGGCGGTGGGCACAGAATTGTCGGAAAAATAAGCCGAAAAGTCACTTTGATGGTCGTTTGCCGTTCGTTCTCTCCCTTTCCCAGGACCGGCGACATCTTTCGCGATCGACATGTGTATGTGTGGGTGTGTGCGGCGCGCCGTCGATCGTTGATGAATTCATCCCCCGCCGATCCGGGACGGTGTTTAAATGTTGGAATATTTGAATTTTAACACAACACACCGCTGCTGCCGCGATAAGCTTTATTTTAAAACATATTTTGAATCGTTTCATTTTATAGCTTTCCGTTCGCAGCAGGCAACGCCAAAACCAACCGATGGTACGGTGCCGTCGCGCAAGTGCCCGGAACCGAAAAGGGCAAAACAAGGGGATCAAGAGGACACGCCCGACGCGGATGGAGGGCGGCGCGCAAAAAAAAAGGGCAACGCGCGCGTCTGACGGGCGTTCTACGCGAACACAGCGACACGGGTTGCGCGAGAACGTGTCGCTGTGTGTGTGCTCCGTGTAGTTGCTCCCCGACACTGTGCCAGACATTGTGCCGCCATCGGTGCGATCACGTTTTTGTGGCGTCGGGCACGGCGACGACGACGACGCTGTACGTTGCAGAACGCAATGAAGGGTTGAAGATTGGAGTGTTTTGAGGGACGGGAGGGAGGGCTGCAAATGGCAAACGGAAGCTGAGGTGGCGTGATGGCTGTCCGGGACGTCCCCAGATCGTATTTCGGTCGGGTGGTTGAACGGCATGAAATGCAATGCGCATCAAATAAACATCGCAAATTCGTGTGCTGTTGAAAGTCATTTTTTCCTTTTAATTCAAAGAAGTCTATAGAGTTATATAAATACTTAAATAAAAAAATATCGGATTAACCTTTTCTAATAAAAAAAATATTTAAAGTTTAAGCTAGTTTAAGATTCTTCTTCTTCATCTTCAAGTTTAATTTAATCCAAGACGACAACTTCTGAAGAATCTATTAAGATCTAGTCATATCTCACAGTTGCAGTTTGGGCAGTTCTAATGATGCACCGTGATGCACCGGACGGAAACCACTTGCCGGATGGAAATTCCTCCCTCAATCCCAACCGTCCCAAGCGTGACGACGAGTTGTGCACACACTATTAAGGAAATACCAAGAAAACCCTCGCCACTCCGACGGAAGCGACCAACACGATGCGCACGGTCGGAAATGATCGAAGGAAATTGTCGCCGCTTGTACGGTGATATTTGCCTCGTGTCCGTATCATCTCGGACCTACACCGCAGATAGTTTATGTGTCTGCTCTCCTCATCCTTCTCCTCCTTCGCCATGAATCGTTCAACCCTTTTCCGGCCGGTCTGGGCTGGTCTGGTCTCGCCGGACTGCGGACCATAAACGCCCACTTTCTCGATCCGACGTGCCGTGACTCATTAATTGAGCGCTAGCAAGAAGGCAAACACGCACATACGATCGCCTAGAATGGTAAATTTAATTATTATTCTCGCCAGATCGTTTGCTCGAGGAGTGGAGGTGTTGTAAATTTAATCTGGAGTTTGCTGTGTTCGCTTGCATTAAACGATTGAATGGTGGTGCGTAGACTATTGGATATAGTTTTGGTGGCGTTTTGTTAATGAGCTTTGTGTTAGATTAGGCTGGCAAAGTTTATTAGGGAAATGGTGAGCTGAGGGATTAAAAATTGCATCATGCTGTAATTTAAATTGAAACCGTTATTTCCATATAGATAGGGGACAATCAATATTGTAGAACTCTAGCGAGAACCCGATCATACAGTTTTGGGACTATTGAATAGTATTTAAAACAGTAACACGGTCTAGCTGTGACTACTGAAACAACAAAAATATAAATACAGGGTTTTTCACGTTCTAACACAATTGTCCGAAATATTAACACAATCGTTGGCTTGAACGACACAACGGTATACCACTATTATACAAATCAACCCAGTCAAAAATTGATCAAATAAAAAAGACTATCGTTTTAATTAAGGAACAGTATTGGGACCGGTTGGTTTGAGTAAAAGTGGTAGACTGTTGTGTTGTTAAAGTGAACTATTGTGTAAATCATTTGAACAGTTGTGTTATACCGTGAAAATCCCTGTAATAATGAAACCTAGATCCAAAAACATCTACATTTTGTATGATTCCGTTTGTTATTCTTATGAAATGTAAATATTTTGATAGAGCAATGCGACCTGACCGTAACTACTGAAAAAAAAAATATTTTGGCAATCATATTTCTGGTTACTCGCAATAAAGACGGAACAGTTGATAACATTTGAGGTTTAATAAGGAAAATCATGGAAAGGAGAATGGATTGGAATGATCATAATCATTTCATCATCATGGAATAATATTTTTTCATTTTTTTATTATTTGAGATAAAAATGCATAATTATAATAAAACCATTGCATTCATACGAAACAAAAAAAAGAAATTTAGATTTTTTAAGAACTATAAAATAAAATAAAAAACACTAAAAAGAAATGATGTTTTCCTCGGTTCTATGACTTCTTTTTGATGATGATTGATCCTTATACATGTTTTATTATGTTTATGTATTTTCCAAACTCAAACCTCTCAACTGAGCAATCAATACGCAACAGTTCCTTAGCGCCGAAAGGAAAGAAAGTTGTTTGAAGTTGCGAAAACTTATCGTTCGAAGACGTTCAATGACTTTCAAATCAGATAATACAAAAAAAATCATTAAATATATTAAGTGTTTATCATTTCATTTACACTGCGTAAGTTACGTATCGAATGAACCGGAGAAATATTTTTCTTTTAATTCCAAAATTCTTTAGGAATCCAAACATGGTTTTTGGTTTATCAACACAATGTGCTGTTTTTATATTCGTGTGAACATTTGATAAGACGTAAGATATTAATACATCATTGTTTTATGAAAGCAGACATCAGATGATGTTAAACAACACACGAACACTTCAGCCTTCGAACAGTAATAACGTACATTGGAACTGCCTTATCTCAGAGCACTTATCTAGACTTGACCTTCTCAAGTACTTTTCTTCAAAAATAGACGATTTTTCTTTTCACTAATATTTTTATGTTGGGAAGAAGTCAGGGATAATAGAATCCCGAATTAATTTGATTTTGAGCCTATATCGGTCAGATCGAATCTCTCTAGTTTGTACCTGCCACAAACTTTCCCAACTCTTTAAGGGGGTTTTCCCGATAATGGATTAAAAATATATAATCCCTTAAGATAGTGGTACACTGAAGTACTCCAAGATAATTCAGACAAATTGATGTGTGTACGATAAAATTGCTTGATTTATGAAACATAACACGTCAATTGGTGGTGCCCTAAACTGTGCAATTACAGTGCAACTAATGAACAGGTTAAGCACAACACGCACAGGCCAGACTAGTGTACTGAACCTGACATGTTTTACGGTGTGTTTAAAATCACTCCAGCACCACAGAAAAAAGGGCCCCTAAACGCTTGCCTTACCTCATTTTCGAAAAAAACGCTCGCCCACTGCGCCCGGGTCCGTTCCCCAAACGAGTGTCGTTATCTTGCACTTGGCGTGCCATTTGTGCACGTGGAAGAAATGTTTTAAACACTTAAAGCGGGACGGCGCCACTAGTGTACCCGTCATTTCCTGCCAAGACTGTTACATCATCATCGGGAGCACTTGGGGAGCTCCAATAATTGAACGCTGCTGGGTGGGCAGCCCGAACGGTTGAAAGCGAGCGCGTACCTACCTAACAGCGTGCCGTTTAGTGGTTTGGTTTTTCCAAGTTTCGTTTTCCCGCTAATTGGAGCAAGGTTTTTCAGCAAACGGCAACGCGCGCGACACACAATATTCACCCAATCGTCCGTCGGTGGCGCATAAGTTTGTTTGTTTGGGTTTCGCTTTCTTTGAAATTTTCATGGGCCAAAGGCAACGGCGGCACGTAATCCAATTACCCCGCAAATTGCACACGGATGAAGGCAGAGGAAACGAGACGCGAGGTGGAAGAAATGGTGATTTTCCTGTTCTTTTGTGGTTGCATCGTTGCACCAACTGTTGTGCCGTGGTGTGCGGACCAATGCACAACGTCGCCAGGCTGTCTCTGACGAGTTGGTAGCTTGTTCCAATGTGTTGACCTCGTTCGGACAATTATTGTGAGGCTCATATCGATTGGAAAACAATTTGGAAGGAAGACAATACGCTTACACGGCTGAAGTGACCCAAGACTTTACACAACGGAGACAAGATACGAGGAATTCTTGGGAGAGTGTATTAGAAAATTATCACTTCCTCTTTATCGATTTGAGTCTAGGTATGGTCTCTGGACATGGTTCTAATCAGTGGTTATGGTGATTAAAAAACAGCTCTGCATATGATACATGCAAATGGTAACTGCAGTTATCTTTTTTTTTCTACAGAGAATTTGAAGAATTGCAGAATATTATACATAGAAACAAAATGACACCTACGAGAAGTTCATGCATGAGAGGTACCTCAATAAAGAAGAGATATAAACATTCTGTGTGGAGTTTTGTACGTCGAATGTGATTTCTCATCTAAGCTATAATTTCAAATAAGTGTCCCTAACAAAATTTCAAATAATAGACTTGGATTGTCCAAAAATACCTCATTTTAACGATTGCATTACAAAGTAAGAGCTAAAGCTATTATATATATTTAAACATACAAAAACAAAGCCTTGAAGAAATGCAACTGTCAAAACTGTTTTAAATTGCTCATGGAAATTTTAATTCAAAGTTCTTCATTGTTAAATGCTACAAGAAAATATCAAAGAGCTGATTAAACTCTATGTCAGCAACAAGAAACGGAAAAGGATTAAGTGCTCGTAAATTAAAAAAAAATCAAATATGATAGGATCTAACTTGAATAAACTGACGCTGAAGACGTTTAACTTAACAGTTTTCTGGATGTTCAAAACTAACATTTAAACCCTAAGAACAGAAGCTTGTTCAACGTAGTAAGAAGTTATGATGATTTATACAGAACCTCAGCATTTTATCCAAAATAAGGCCAAAATGTGCAATTAAAAAAATTCAATCTTCACACCAAACCAATTGATACCGAAACAGCGATTCAGCTCTTGTATTTTGGGCCAAATATATCAGGTCTGTACTTTGACCCAGATGATTATTTTGAAGCACAATCGGTCCTAGAGCTGCCCTGTGATTGAGTAAGGATAGTAAATTAAAAGTTTTAATTTATATTTTAAAAAATATTTTAAAAGAGCTTTTTTATTTTATATAAAAACGTTCTACACGTCCACTTATGCCTTTAATTTACGTGTTCATATGAGCTCATAGTACATATGAGCTGATATACTTAAAGGTGCCATTTCAGAATGATCGCTAAGCCAGACGACGTAACTTTTGTTTGAGGCTAGGCTAATGCATATCAATTTTTTTTTTTTTTATTCCGTAGTGACGGCCTGGCCGTATTGCGTGACTAAGTGTACCCGTCCATATCAAGATTGTAAATCCTGCGTATGGGGGGTTGTGACTAAGTGTACCCATAGCAGGATAGTCAATCCTGCGTATGGGGGGCGGCAGTTGTCCGAATGAGATTCGAACCGGCGACGGGCCTTTTGACAGCCCTACGCCGTTACCACTGGAACACCGAGCCGGCCCTAATGCATATCAAATCATTAAAAATCACTTCAAATTATTGGAAAATAGTTTATTCTGAAGATTTTTGGTAGAGTTGAGCAAACTGTGCACAATTTTCACAGTTTAAAATTACAAAAGAGTTATTCTAAGCTGTAAAGGAATAGAGAACATTAAAATAAAACAGGATTTTAGCTCACTCAAAAATGGATCCTTTTTTATTCTTATTTATCATTAAAACATGCTTACGCTTACTGAAAGGAAAAGTGTTACATAGTGACGCAACACTTTTTTTTTAAATTATTTCACGACAGAGTGTGATAAAGTTGGTTTCTTTTTTCCGCAAAAACCAAAGAAAAAAAATATATCCTTTTAAAATCATACGGCTGTTTGAAATGGTTCATTTTTAAGGCAGCAAAAATGATATATTTTTTGTTGTAAAATCTCAATTCTTGTTTATCTACATTATTATAGAATCTTGGTTTTAAGGTGGCGTTCATAAAAAAAAATCACTGTATGGGTTTAGAGCCCTAGCATTTATTTTCATCCTGAAGTTAGACCTACATGAATGGTGCCCATATTGTCCAATGTTCCCATAAATTGAGGTGTGATGTTGTACGCTGTTGGCTTCACATGAAACCCATAGTAGCACACTTTGGTCTCGGAACACTAAAGCATTGCACGACGTAGAAAGGTCCATTCCTCCCGAAACGCAGCACATCACCGAACGAGCATATCACATCGCAAGCGTGCCCGTGTCTCGTGCATCTCGACAGCAGTACGTCAAGCCGGCTATCACCGATCAAAAACCCCATCTGCCACCGATCTCTCAATCAAAGCGTAAATGACTCGACTGATTTGTTTACCAAACCCCGGCCGGGGAGATGCGGGGCAAAGAATGACAAATTGTCTTCCCCGATCGAAAGCGGTCGTTTAGTGTGCGTCCATCCGATAAACCGTCTCCCTTCCCTACCCCACCCCCACGCTTTCCCCACCGAGGTATGTGTTGACACAAGGCAACCGGACGACCGGCCATAAGCAAACATTCCACCTAAGGAACCACTTTCCGATCCACCAATTCCGATCAATCAATGCCCGCGCGCACGATGGGTTGCACTTTTTGCCGTCGTTACACTTTCCCACACGGCACGCAGCAGTAGCAGCAGCAGCAGCCGCAGCACGCTTTGCGTCAAACGCTCTTGCGCGAATGGCCGCGCAAGGAGAAAAAAAAACGAAAGAAACGCAAAACCTTCCCGCGCACCTTCATTAGCATATTTCTCGTACATCCATCACGGCGATCGCGAGCCCTTCTCGTTCATCAATCAAGGCGAACCGTGGCGTGGCACATTCCACCGACCGCGTGGCCACAGGTTGCTGGCCGTGGGACAGCAGGTAGAACCGCAAACTTCCGGTTCCCCGCGAGCGGTGAAAATTGTCACACCACATCGATCGATCTTTCCCCGCAGGGCATCTTTCCAAACCCCGCGTGTGTTGCGTGTTGCGAAATTCCTGTCACAGGTCGAGAGAGTTCCTTCCGTTTTTTTTCTTTCACTAACGCCCCAAGGAACGGGGGGAAATAGCACATTGCAACACTCGACTCCACTTCGAGATTCGACAGACTTTAGGGCGACGCATCCGTCCCGCGAAGGTGAAGGTCTTTCTCTCCTATTTCACGCGTCGGCCGTGGACGACATTCCAGCCACCCGTTGCCGCGCGGTTTGTGTTATCGGTCGTGAGATAATTTCGCTATCGTACGTTGAAATCGTACCCGGGTGGAATTCGCAACAACAAAGAAACATACGAGCTATAGGGAGGAAGGGAACTCGTGCGATCTAGGCTTACGTTTCCAACTCGTACACGAGACACGAGTTGGGGCACATTTTTATCGCACCGTTGCACCTTCTGCTTTAACCAAACAAACGGAGTTTTCTATTGGTCTGTCGTTGTGATGCTTTCGGGGTTGCGAAATTGGGCACTTCCGGCGGAAGAACACCTCGCAAGGAACGCGGTCTATTGGAGCAAAATAGGGCGTTTTGAAGATGAGTTATTTTGATAACAGCAAATGATTACATCGTTCGAAATTGACTTCCAATAGCAATTTTAAACATAATCTACCGTTGGAATAAAATAGCTAGACCGCTACATTATTCGAAATCAAATTAAAATCGAATCGTTTTAAAATCGAAGTCTTTAACACATGCAATCGTAAATACTACAACTAAGGTGGTTTAACAATAAAAACATGACATTGAAAATAAGGCAAAACAGTAAAAAACATAACAAATTTCAAACAAACCAAGAAACTGGTTAAAATCAGATGAAAAACATAGCACTATGATCAAATAGGGAAAACAAAGCTAAACATAACAAAATAATACAAAAGTACACAAAAGACATGACAACTGACAGAAAAACTAATCTTTTTTTCTGTAAAACAATATGAAAAAAAGTCTTAAAATTTTATAATATAGTAGTAAAATCGTACGATTGAATGAAACATGACATATGCTACTTAGTAACTGAAATCTCTGCCAGAAAACAAATGTGAATCTTCGTTGTAAGATACCTGAAAGAGAGAGTATATAATACCGCATCTAAATGAGATTACCTTTTGCCGATTAACTACTTACAGAACATAAAAATATCGCCACAATTATCCCTTTTCTCGTAAAATCTCTGTAAAAATGTCGATAAAAAGAATAAAACATATAAATAGTATTATCAAACATGTGTTACAAATGTGCAATAAGAAGTAAAGTAACTCGCAAAGTAGGATCTAATTTAAACAAGTATGTATGTTGAAAAATTTTATAATTTTAATAGCTGCTATAAGGACTATGATGAATACTTTAGAAAGGAATCAATAATGCATAAGAAAGCAGGTTATATTGTGAATAATCAATAAATTTTGAAGTGAAATTTTACGAAAAAAAAAAACATTTTATATTTATTCCTGTTGAATGTTTATGTTTCAAAGTTGTTTTTCAGGCTGCTTTATTATTTGTACTGATATTAAATCTGGTTTGCAAGAAAAGTGCTATTTGTGTGAGGGAGAAATTTCCTTAAGCTTGATTTATGATGGTTCCTTAAAATCTCTCTCTAACACAGACTTCACTGTAGTTTATTAAGTTGTAGTGGTGATGCAAGTTGATGGAATCTTAAAGACATAAAAAAAACATAAAATATACAATATCTTAAATTGTTAAAACTTGCTTAATATATATTTTTAAATAAACATCACAACTGACAATATATCATATTACATTCTTTTGCTTCATCCTTTGCAAGGCTTATAAAGTCACTTTGGGCTCTATGTAACATTATTTTCGTCTTTCAAGTTGTGTTCCAATACAACACACAAAACAGTACAACAGTTAGTTTTTACTATTTTAAAATACTATGACATAAACTGAGCTACACAAATAACTATCATGATTTCTATGAAAACCAAATTCGTATCAAAAAACAATATTATAAAAAATTTTAAATTATTTCAGTTCGACGTGTAGACGTGTCGAATATCATATTAAATGTCTGAAAAATAATATTGACCATCGAAAAACATTAAACAGCAATCAAAATACACCCGAAAAGCCATAAATTATAGAACACAGAAAACTTACATTGTTCCTAGAAACAGTCCAACAAGCAGTGTTTAATTTGCTCCAAAAACCACTGACCGAGGCGCGCCTTTTCTAGAACTAGCAACAACAGCACGAAAAGAAAGCCTAACACTCTTCCTGCAGCCGAGCAAATTGACACTTTCCAAATGCTTTCCAAATGCTTCCCGAAAACGCGTCCCACATTCGGCCTCGTTAGACAGCATCAACAGAGGCTTAGGTGGCGCACAACAACAGTGCACCAACAGTATCCTTCCACAGGACCGGCCACAGAACCGGATGTGTTCGAGTGACTTTGCAGACACCGTAAGTAACGAGATCCGAAGATCTATTTCCTCCTCTTCAGCAGAAAAGAAAAAAACAAGCCTCTTCTACGCTGCGGTGTCATCTAACGCGACATCCTGTCCTACGAGGAGGACTCGCGGCGTCTTCGTCGTCTAAAGTGTGTGTGTGTGTATGTGATGCAATACGCTCCGGGTGAAGAAATGGGACACCGCAAGATGGCGTCCATTTTTGGACGGTCCTAAAACGCAATTGCTGATTTTTTGTTTTGTTTTTGTGCTTTGCTTTGTGGTACGAGCCAGGACAGGCAACGAGCGTGAGTGTGAGGGACCCATTCTTCGGGATTCTCGCGATGGTGGTGATGGTGCCCGTAAAAGGGAAAGGAAGATGCTGCTCCGTTTGTTGTGCCCAACTGCGGACAGGGCAATCAATTACAGAGCGCGTCCGAGGGCAGCCCGCGCTCCTAAATGTGTAACATCTCATCCCGCTTCACCATTCCACACACCGTCCGGTCCCCCGTCCAGCGGGTGGGCTGATATGGTTTGCCTTTATAATAACCTTCACCGTCCTAACGGACCCTTTTTTCTCATTTGTGTGCTTTCCCCTCCCGCTTTCCCCTCCCGGGTTTTGTACGTATGGAAGCGACGAGCGATCGTCAATTTCCTGCAAGCCTGCCCAACCAAACCCTCCCTTCTCCCCGGGCACGATCCGCACTCGAAAAACGGTTTGGAAAGCCGTCCCCGACGCTACAGACTGCCGCCAACAAGTCTGTCCGGTCCGGGTCGCGCTGCGCACACGCAGATCCCTTTGCTTTGCCTTCGCCTTCGCCTTTAATCGCCATCTTATGTTCATGCTTGCCGTACACCACCTCGTCTCGCTTCTACCATTAATGCACCCTTCGCATAGCCCGCTGTGGAAAACGGTCCGGACGGCGCAGACAGGAAGGCACCAGCAACCAGACTCAACGAAACGACAGCAAAACACACACACACTCACTCTCTTCCACCCAGGCAGCAACAAGAAGCAAGGGGAAAAGGTAGAGCAGAGGAGGTGACCTGTGATTGGAAACGGTGGTCCGCTCAAGTGTTTCTTCATGTTTCAATGCTTATCCACAGCCCTTTTCCACACCCGGACGGCGATCATCGGGTTCGGGTTGGGTGTTTCTCGCATCCTCTCTCCCTTCCGTGCCTTTTTTTGATCGATCACGGCGAAGGTTAAATGCTACATTCATGCACGGTGGAATGGACGACCTGGAGGAAAACAAGCAGGCAGGCAGAGGTTTGATCGCGACGGGTGCGAAAAGAAGAGATCGAGAAGAGCACGAATCGCGTGTGTTGTTGTGCCCGAAACACCAAAACGGCACAAGAACTTTCGGTTAAGGGCACCAATTTAAAGAAAGGCACAGTTAGAAGTTGGGCTGTGTTCACTAGAAGCAATCCAGTTAGATGGAAGTTGTATTCAAGCCTGTAAAATGAAGACTTTGATTGATTCCAGTTGAAGAATTTTTAGGTATAAGACCCTTTGGATGAGCTACAGATGTTGATGATTGTAAATTTATGAGGATCAAGTAGGTGTTGAGTACCAAGAGAATTTCTGGAGGATAGCTCTTAAAGTCTTTTTAAATTGATGTCTCCAATTATCTATAGAACCTTTACAACTTTATTTAAAATCGGAAAGAATCCATCATTAAGCCATGCATAATTGTTACTTGAAGTTGCTAGCTCTGATCGCTCTACAAGTTTCACATCGTTGCGACTCTATTTTATCGAGACTTAATCGATACACATTTTCAAACATTTCTTGCTTTACTACGCCATTTCCATTGCACACAAACATCCAAATGACTGTTGTCATCGTTCAAGACCATTTTTAACCTTTTTTAAGGTCAAAAGATCCCTAAAGCCTAATTCTACTCTTTACAACAATTGAGTAAACAAATCTTTGACAAATCCCCTGTTGGCCAATAATTTTTTTTTCTAGGATGTGTTCACATTTTGGAATAAATCATTAAAAACTGAATCTCGAGTGTGGTGAAACATTGAAAAATAAAATGTCTTGTGGTTCTTGAACTTTGTAGGAGAGTGTCATCGTTTACAGTTCTGCTTGCTAGGTGTTGGATACTAACACTATATAAATATTCACGAGTTTTCAGAGATTGTATAATGTCTTTTGAATTGAAATGTTGAGGTACCTAAAAGTCTCAACATTGATTAAACGATCTTATAAAACAATTATATCCAACTTATGTCTATTCCCAGAAGGTTTGTAAATGAAGCAGTTTCCATTGATGAAGCAAGGCAAAGATGCAAGAAAATTGCTTTAATGTTGGTGGTTAGTTCAGAGTCACTTCAGAGAACTACTAAACTTTTAATTTAAACGCTACAACAGTCAAAAGATCTCTCAAAATAATCGTATATGAAGAATTTTAATTTAACTGAATTAACTTAGATTATTCAGTTACGAAAATTATTGCATCAAAAATCATTATTTTCCTATGCTGTTGCGGCATTTAATTCCGTAACAAATTTTGCCTTCTATTATATTTAATATCAAACTAAATAATGAAAATTTAAATATTAATCCAGTGAGTAACTCCCACACACATTTTAATAAGTTAGTAATCGTATAACGTTTAGAAGCTGCACCATTATTAACCATCAATTCCCTTTTTTTGAAATACAGATAAAGAATTCATTTATTTAGTTTGGCAGTTCATTCCAGTTCCTCTCTGGACTGTTGCCACTGTTCCAAACTTCATTCCACACATTGCAAAAACAAAACCAGATTGTGCAAAGCCTTGTTCCGTTTGATCGCGCGATCGTACTCGATTGACATGTCTTGTCTGTTTTAGATGATTCGTCGATCAATTTAGGTCCAGCCAGCCGGCCGCAAGTGAATTGATTGACCTTAAGTAACTTGTTTGCTAAATAATTGAAGCCGACATCGGGAATGCGGTGCGGCCACAGCGCCTGTTAGAAGTACCAGTCATGGAGCAATTCCCTTCAAGTGTATCATATCACTCGCACCTTGCTCTGACTATTACTGGCACCTCCAGTTGTTATAAGGCTTCCTCCTTGTGAGTGTCTGTTTTTATAAATCAAAATAATACTAATATGCCAGTAGCAAAAGGGAAGCAATAAAGAGTGCTCTCCAAGCAAACAAACCTCCCAAAACACGGTGACGAAAAATCACGCTGCCGTTCAGCAAACAGACACTCCGACGAAATCAAACATTTGGACTTGATGCCTCACGGACCCAGCCCTTGTTCCTCCTCTTCAGGGTTTTATTTACGAGCTGCAAAACGATGCAACTCACACTTGGGAAGGCACGTTCCCGTTCACTGCCGAGGCAGGCACCATTGTGCAACATTCTCGTTTGCTTCTTTAGAAGAAATCATGTTTTATGCTGCTCAACTCCTCGTCGCTGCCTCTCTCCAGACTTTAATGTATTTGGGCAGTTTTCTGGAAAGAGAAGGAGCAGCAGTTTGTTGGCCCGTTCTTGGTGCTTCTTGCCTTCATCTTAAACAAAGAGACCCTTATTTGCCCTGCAGCAGCACCAGCACCATCATCCCGTGGAGTGAAGATCTTGGCTCTGCGATCTCTTCAGACTTTTTGGCCGGTAGGACCACTTTAAGCCACCACACTTTGCGCTGTCTGCCAACGTTCCGCCCTTTTCCCCATCTTCCAACAGTCGACTGTTGATAACGATATTCTTATGTGATCTTTCCCTTTCTCTCTCTCTATCTCTATCTCTCGCTTGATCATGCACGTACCGACGCTAGCGGACGTTGCAACCGGAGATGTTGCCCGACCGAGTGCATCCATATCGGCGCGTTCAGGGTCCGCGTGTGCACATGCACTTACGCAAACAGCACGCACGGGGGCACATCCAGCGAACAAATACTACAGGGTGGAAAGTACGCAGGGTGTTGTGTGCGTGTGTATATATTTTTTAAAACAACAAACCTTCTTCCTTTTTATTCCTCCACTGCCCGCTCACGTACTATAACCACTACGGCTTCTGAAATCCATTGCATTCAATGCCACCCCCATTTCACCCGCCCTCCCCATGTGTGTGTGTGTTGAGATCGATCGAGGTGGTGGCAACGAGCAGCAACAAAAAAGTGTACGAACAACGACGACGCTCCGGCAGACAGTATGACGCCAAGCAGTCTCGCAGGCCGCCGCCAGTGTTAGGCGGTGCGGTGTGTTTGCGTTTCGATCTTTCGAGCCCTCCACCGTCGGTTTCGATCGCTGTGCACCTTCCCCGTCCTTTCGAAACCGTGGTCGAATGCTTTAAGCTGATGACCACCCCACCGTTCACCCCCATCGAAAGGCCTCCTGTAACGCCGACGAAGGAACCGAGCAGCGGCGCGACCTCATCCGGTTGCGCGCGTTAGTCTCTTTTTCCGTGCCAGCGCCTGTGTGCTGCCTGTGTGTCTGTGATTGTGTGGGCATCGTGGGCAGAAGCTATCAGACGACCAATGCCCGGATACACAGTCGATGGAAAAGTCGCTGGAAGGATCGTCGCATGGGAAGCCGATCAGATCTTTATACCTTCTTCAGCTAGTGTTCTTTAATAGGGTAATAACACTACTTTTTATTTAATCAACACATTTGAGAGTATAAATTACTACGCGAAATATTCTTCAACTGTGAAAAAATGATCTGTGCCATATGCTCTGTGTTTATATATAAAATTGTTATAAACAACTCCCTAAGCATTATTTCACAAATCAGATCTGCGTTAGTTCTCCATTTAGAAATAACCTCCTCCTTTTCCCAAAAAAACATATGGCTTCGGCAGCATTGGATATTTTTTTGAAAAATTGTAACCTTGTTTAAACACTACAGCTAATAAGGGTATAAAGCTTTATGTTGGTTAAAATTAATGGTTTTTCGTTGATACAACATTTGATTATTAGTTAAGTAATACACAGGGAAACTAATATCGAAATAAAAAATAGCATAAATATCGTACTGATTTATTACTTTTCACTAAACTAAAGCTAAAAGAGAACAGTGTTCAACTGGGTGAACATTATACGTGCAATATCGTTTGATGGAAATTTATTCAATTGATTAATGACATCAACAAGCATAAACAATATGTGAAAAACAACAATCTATAACTAATAAAGAAACCATAAAAATTAAATTAGCTCATAAAATTGTGTGGCTACTTCGATTGTACACGCATAATTAAATTTATGCATAATTGGTTTATTTATCAAATTAAACTCGAACGCTAAATGTATGAGAAAAAATGAGCTACTGCATAAACCTGCAGCAAAACCGCTACTACCGCACCAAAATGCTGCAGAAAAAATAGAATAGCAGAGTTTATTGATTCCAGCACCATCTTCCGGTAACTTGTCAATTCGCTCGCGCCATGCTAAACGGCCAGCAATCCGTAGCCCGGTGGCGTTGTTTGTCATTTGCGGTTAGCAGCGCGCGGGCCGCTGTTGTTGTGATTGGGGTGTACATTGCTGGCTATTGCAGTTGAATTTACGTGATCGGTGGGTGCTGCTGCCGGGGCACAACAGCGCCAGCAGCAACAGCAGGCAAAGTGTGTGTGTACACACACACGCCCAACAAGAGTACAACAACGATCCGAACACAAAGATCTCCCACCGTGGGGGGGATGGGGGGCAAGGGGGCGTTGTGGGCATTGCGACGACGAGAAACACTTCCCTGGAAGTGGCCGTGGGATGCACCAGCCCAGTGACGGAAGGATGGATGGGAGGGAAAGGCGGGTTGGTGTATGGGCGCGAACACGTGCAGCAGCACACCGGCGAGCCGTGTGTGGGACACCACACCGTCGATGAAATCATCGCACCGTTTGCCAGTCCATGATCAATAGAGGGTAAGAGAGAAAAAGAGTGAGAGAGATACGGAACGCATAACCCGCGGCGTTCGATAAATCGAAACGAATCGAAGCACACAAAACGCAATGTAAGACGCAAAGTACACACGGTGCGCCCTTCCACCAACCCCTTCCCCCCCCACCCTCTCTCAACGCATTTGCTCCAACCTTTGACACCATCGTTTAAGGAGCTTTATTCCTTCGCTGCTTCGTTAGCATAGTTGTTGGCAGTCGCTTCTATTCACACTTTTCCTATGTGTCTATTCAGGCTGGAAATCATGTGGGAGACTGCTTTTTTTATTGCTTTATGAATAACGCAAGTAAAACAGCATCGCAAGCAAAATGGAAAAGGGGACACATGAATGAAATAGTAAATTTTTTACCAAAGCTTTATTGAGTGATTTAATGAACGTTAATACATCATTTTCGATGTAGAGTTAGTTCATGGAAGTAACTTACTTCATTTTTCTGATAATTTTGAAAAATTATTCCAAAGTAAATTTTCTTCAAAGCTTAACCAAACTTTTTGTATATTCTTTTGTATTCTAAAGAAAGTTTAATTTTATCTATGTTTTAACGATTGTTTTATATTTATCTAAATATTTTAACATATTTTTCTAAATCAAGTAGGTAACATCATAACGCTATAAAATTTTTACATTTTTACCATTAAATATTTTAATTCATATTAAATATTATTGTAATAATATATAACCATAAACACAAACAAATAAAACAATAGATAAGTTAAACTAAACTAAAGAATTTTGTTATAACAATTTCATATGATTTGCATTAATTAAGTTTCGTCCTGGTTTTTAACAAAAGATTCCGTCCAGTGAATTTATAATTTCATAAGCCTAAAATTGAAAGAAATGGGTATTAAAGATAATAGTAATCACTAAACAATTATTCCTTATAGTTCACAATGTATGCGCACTGTAACTTTGTGGAAAACAATAAAACACAAAAAGAACCAATGCACGTTATTGCTCTGCTTATTCAATCGTCTGAACGAAGATTTCTTACTAAAGGACAACATCACTTTTTTTTTGTTAATGTAATGCTAAATTTTGATATGTTTTTTGCAAACGTGTCGTATGGCGTTTATGCAAATTATTATTCTCTTGTTAAATAATTGGATAATTTGGCTCACGCAGCTTTGTTATTATATTCAATCATAAATTTTGCATAATATTACAAGCAAAAGATGGTCTATGTGTCCGTATCACGAATAACAATCGTATTGATTTTAAGTAAATGAATTTATTCTTTAAAAATTATACATGTTCCCTTTTTTTAATGTGACATCTAAACATAAAAAAATATATTTTTAATGAACCCAAAATATAAGTTAAACCTCAATGGAATCTTTCCATTTTGATAACGACTTGTATAATTCCAAACAATATAAAATAACGTTCAAATCAAAACTGATATTTTTTTTAAACATTTATCATTTAACAATTTACCTTAAGCAGATTTTAACCTAGCCTACAATTGGCATGAACTGTTTGTCTGTTTGGAACTGGCTAGACGATCAAAAAGAGTTTGTGGATGAATTTCGAATTAATACAATTATCAAAGTTAAAGTACACAGAGAACAGATCAAACAGGCTCTTGTTAAATGTAGACGTATGTCTTTAAATCAATTCCTTTGTCTCGCTGATTGTAATAGTATAGTAAAGACACCATATTACAAAACATTCAACAAAGAGATGAGTTACAGTCGGTAGCAGATCGACGACTTGTGAAGCTTATCATCTTGTAGGCTCTATTTAAAGGCATACAGCCGTAGCAAACCATAAGCCTAACCTTCGAATTTGCAATATCGTTCGTTCTTAATGCAAATAACAGCTAAACCAATTTCGCTACGTGCAGTAACCCCAAAAAAATAGTTGCACTTCTTCCACAAAACAAACTCCTGCCTTTCCATAACCCTACCATTCCATTATGCAATTATGCCGCGTGTCCTTGTAACCGTAGTACACGTCAAAACATCGTTCACAGAGTAAGACGCGCATCAACGAACGGTTGCGATCGTCCATTCCATCCCCTATCAAACCGCCGCTCTCATGCTAACCGACCCAAAACCATCACGTTGCCGAACGGGTGGCGTTCAAAACACGCCGCATGTCGCCCAGTTGGCTGGCCCTCCGCACGAGCCAATGTGTGGCGATTAGCGTAAGCCTGCCGTCAAAGGGTCTGCTGTGGTTGCAGACAAGGAGCTGGACGCGGGCGGAGCGGAGGTGTATAACAAAGCCACCGAAGGGTGGGGGGGGGGGAGAGCGAAGATAATCACCCTTTCAAACGACCGCCAGCACTGAAGCGGCCGCTTATCAACAAAGGCAAGAAGCATCCTAAACAACACACGCCTGCAACTCCGTACTACGAAGGACTCGCAGCTAGTGATGGGTATTTTCGTTCCGAACCTACTAGGTTCCGGTTCTTCAAAGGTACGATCACACCTAGGTTCAAATAGAATAAGAACGAAGGTGTTTTGAACCAGCATGTTCTACTGAGAGTTCAAGTGAAGAACTCTACATTCTTTTTCACTAGTAGGACGTCATACTTTTTCTCACTTGAGCACAGCTTTTTACAGCTTCATATTCCTTTTTCTCGCTTGAGCAACGGTTGCCGGTAAATCACAATATTTAACCTTAAGCGAGCACTAAAGCACATTCAAAATCGTAAGAATATGACAGCATTGTTGCATTACCTCTCGTGTATCGGCGAAAAACAAATCTAATAATTTTTTTCTGAGTTTGTTTTATCTTGAGATTGTGAAGCCTAAATTTCATTAGCACACTCGAGATTTGATGGAACAACGGAGCAGTATAAAGATTATAAGCATCTTGATCCTGATTTTGTTTTTACTTCAATAGAATATTAGGCCTAGATTTTTATTTTCTTTTTGAGATATATGCACGCCATATTTTTTTTAAGGATGATAATAGATGATAATTTTTGAGGATGATACCCGAAATAGATGAGAATGACCAGCAGGCCAAGACCGCGAAGCGGTTATAGCGCTCAATAGTAAATAAGTAAGTAACTCGAAATATAATTGAGTTATCCATATAAAAGGTAACAATTAAAGGGAAAAACGACACAACGACAAAACAAAATTAGAAAGTATTTAGAAACTCGGAGGGATAATTCACCATTGCGTTAACCTGTGAAGAACATATTAAAGTTAGATGCATTCACTGAAGCCAGAATTTGAAATAAATATCTTCAGACTTTCGGTGTACAATAAATGACGATTGCGGAGAAAAAAATTAAACTATCGTCACTAATGAAAACAAGAACAACAAAGAACTGGAAACATTGCCTTGTTTAAAAAACCGGAAAATTAGAAAATTGCTACTCTCTTTGCAAGACAGCCCAAGACAATAAGCTATTTCAGAAATCAAGTTTATTTAATTTTCCCAGCAAAAATGCGTGTAGACCACATGAGCATAGACCACCAGCATGCCTCTGCAATTCAAAATGCTTTTCCTGGAACCTTTCTTACAAATTGCTGATGAATGTTTCCACAAGGTAGAAAAATATTCTTGCTAGAGAAATATTGCAATAATATGAGCTTAAAGTGCGGATAAAAATGAAACACAAAATTCGTTATGAGGTATCTGAATTCAAATTACCTTCAAAATCCTATTCTGAATACCAGCTTATTTGATGAACATTTGCAAGCTAAAGAAAAGTATCCTGTAAAGTATATGCAGAAAATAATGAATTCTGCTTTCCACGTCGAAGTAGCGTCAACGGAATCTACTAGGTACGTACCGTCCAGTTACGAAAGCAAGGAACACTCCCATCACAACTCACAGTCGTAGTAGTAGTCGATGCCCTTTCGCTTACCCAGCTGGCCCAACGGTTACTTCCCCCTTCTTATTCTCCCTCTAGGTCGCCCTGTTTGACTGATAAGGTTTCACGCTTTGACGGTTCGAGCATAGGGCGACTACTGCCGCGGCCCTCCCCCCCCCCCTTCCTACCCTCACACCATTGCCCATCATTTGCCTTCTCTTCAGCATACAATCGCGAGATATCGTGACACACGTTCGCTCGGGTGCATCTTGCTAAGCGGATTTCTTAGAAAACCGGACGACCCGAGCGGCAGATGACAGCAGCGGCCGGCCGCCCATCAGACAAACCCAAACAAACACACACATTTATGCCCCGTCTAAGCGCCGCCTTTGATGATGATGATGGAACGGGGGTCGGGGCCGGTGGTGTACTGTCAAAGCAAATGAGGGTAAACCCCCCCCCCCCCCCCCTTCTCCAACACAGCTCACACACAGGGTCACCCCGTCAACATCGAAAGGGGTCACAGTGCGCGAGCGGCTTTGAAGGTTATTGGTTTTTGTGGTTTCCGCAGCACTGTGAGGAGGGGAGGAATGTTTAATAGCAGGGCTAAGGAAGGGTGGAGGTTGTGTACTTCACCCCGGCACACACTGCCATCACCACCACCACCACCACCACCACCACCACTGTCCATCAATCAGCATCAGTAGCGGCAGCTGCATAAGGCGCCTCCTCCGACAGAATGACGACATCACGTGTCAACCCGCTCCAAGGACTTGCTGCTCGAGTCTCTTTATTTATGTTGTTTTTTTCCATCGCTCGCTGGGAAACAACAACGGGCAGGAAAAATAGATTCACGCACTGGAAGCAGAGCGGGGCGCACTGGATGGTGCTTGTGCCGTTGCGGATTGAATTGAAATTCCTCAGGTGGATTGCAATTTTAATTAGCGCACGCATGGTGCCGCAGTGGTCGCAGTGAATGTAACTTTATGTACAACGATTGAGTTAATGTGAAATAAATAGGCAATAACTTTAAACTTATGTCAGAATTTAAACTTATTTACACTAGTAATTGCTACTCCTGCTACTTCTCGTTCAATATTAGCACAATCTTGAACTCTTGTTAGTAATATAAATAATTTATATTGAATTTTAATGCTGCAATTAGCCGTCTAATAAATCAAACAAATGTCTGTCTTAAGATTGCAAGAGTTTGTAACAGTTTAGGTAATTTGAAGCATACATCGTAGCGTAATAATATAAAATAAGCAACAATTTTGCTCTGTGTTTTGATAATAAAATAAAAATAAAAGGTTTTACTACAAGGTCACATAAGGCACGACGTAAATTATAACTAACGGCATCCCTTCCTTTTGATAGGATTACATGTTTTCGTCAAATGGTAAGGTCACAATTTCATGATGTTTTGATAAGCATAAATCCTTTAAATACTATACAAATTTGGGAATAGAAGCCATTATGAAAGAACATGCCTATTTTAAAAAAACATCTCTGTAAAAGGTAAACAATGGTCTCTTTCGTTCTCTTCTTTTTATAACACAAAATACATACGCTTTCATCGGCTTTTTGTTGATAAGGTTACCTTTAATTTACCTGAAAAGAGAAAGAAATCCTTTGTCAGCATTATTCTAACGGAGATGATTTAAAAATGCAGATTAATCACTTAAGAAAGCAGAGACACTCACTATACATACTGGCTATACACAACTAAACTGTCTCTTTATAGATATTGATTATAACAACTATAGCCTTAATATATAAAACTCGGTGGTGTATAGGTTTATTAGACGAACGTTACAAGAAGCTATATGACTATTTCTATGGTCTAGCAGATATTAAACTAAATTATATATTGAACCAAAAATATCCAAGTTGCCCACGAGATGGTTTGTCTCCGATATACGTGGATTTGAAGGTCTCTAAATTTAATGTCTCTATGAACAGATTATTCTGAATTGACACATCAATTGTCGAATGAACGCTTTTGGCCATGCTAGATACAAAGCTTCGAAATATAGCTATTGAGAGCCATTTCACCGTTTTGTCTGTAGGATCTAATCGTGATGGAATTCATCTAGAAAGTGTTGCAGCAGCCGATTATGAGGATCTCGAAGCGGTATAGGAGTTCTGCTCGAAACATTTGGTGTGGTATGTGGTTGGTGTGTTGGAATACTTTTGGGAGTTCCAACTGATGCCAACTTTCTAACTAAACCTACCATACCGATCCTTCCGACCGTTTCAACCGTACCAACCGAAGCTACCGTTCCGACCGAACCTACCAGGTCCTACCGTATCTGAGAATAAAGCTGAACCTACCAGGTTCAAAATGTTGTGCATAGTTTTGATTTTTCCATTAGAGGAACGAAACGAACCCACTAGGTTCATTCCGAAACGCGCGTGACTAATATTCAGCGGCTTTAATCAACTCAAGGCACGCTCAACCAACCATCTACCACTGTTATGAATTCGAGACCTTAAACTCCAGATCAATATTCTTTCATCGTGAATTTATGTTTATTGGTCTAATTTAAACATTTTTCTAAAACTTAATATTTATAGCTAACTTATCGCTACTTAAAACTGTTCTACAGACAATCTGGTGATGTATTTTAGTAATGCCCTTCTGAACCTCACAGTTTCTTCTTAACTTGCTTTCCATTTCTCAATACACACTTGTTGCACTCTTGCTACCTTGTTTTAAAAATCATGAACAATTTTCCTAAATTTTTTATTTCTTCATTTTTCCCGAAATGTAGTAAAATCTACTAGTAAAAGCTTCGTACTTTACTCATGAAAAACATTATTTTGTTCTCAAGTGTTCATAGTGTTCAAAATCATAGCTGAAATAACGGACAGTTTACATATTTAACATGAATAATTGTATTTTTTTTTCAAAATTGTCACTTGAAACCTTATAATATGATAATTTGTTCTAATTTTACCCAGAACAAAAAACAAGTTGGAAGTGATTTTTTTCCTGAATAATACACAAGCCGATAAAAAGACCAGAATGTCCCATTAAATTCAGTATTTACTTGCATATTTTTAAACAAACTCCATGTTTTACATTCCACAATTTCAAACAAAATCGAAGCCGTGACACTAAACGTACACCGTTTGCCAATAGTCAAACATTAGCACCGAGCGAACCATGTCCCACACATCCACTCGCATGCAATGGCAGTTGACCACACTATCCTCTCTCTCGCTAGTCTGGTTGCACAAACCGCCGGCGAGTAATGTTATTCCGGGCGCATCTTCAGCCGCACCTGCACCTGCCAAATAATTTCCTATTCACCAGCATGCCAAAACCAAATCAAACAAGCAGCAGAGGACAGATGGTCCAATTATGCCGGGCCGGTCACTTCCGCTCGGTGTGTGCACGATAATTGGCCACCCGAAAAAAAAGCAACAGAACACACACACGGACACGGACATCTTCTGGGGATGCGCCAACTCTGCTCAATTGCATGTGTACGCGCGTCTAATCGATTTGCATGAGAAGATGCAGCGCGGGATCACCCCGCTAAAACGATGTGCTGGCCCCTGGGGCTTTGGTCAAACATTTATTTACATTTCTGGGCTGAGTGTTTGCTTTTTCTCCCTCTCGCTCTTGCTTTTCGACCTGACAACGCGCCGGATGGTGAATACAAATAAGGCTAAAACCGGATGAATGTGTCTGCAGCTCTGCTCTCTAGCCCCAACATACAAGCATTTCTTTCACATTTAAATGTGTATGTCAATGCTATCAAATCAACCCCCTGCCCGAAAGCCATGCCCACAACGGGTGCCTAAGCCCGTTTATTGTGCAGGGTTGGCCGCTCCATTAAACAAACAAACGGACTATTCTGCGGAGCGCAAGCAAATCTATTTTCAAACTCTTTCCCCACTTGTGAGGCAAAAAATTTAAACAACGAAAAAAAAAAGTCCCCCGTTAGGGCTACGCCCTTCAGCACAGCTTCCCGGTTGTGGAATGATTAATTCCATCGATCGTGGGAAAAAGCTCGCCAGCAACCTGTTTTCACCTTCACCCTCGCCCTCGGATTTCTCCTCCCCTCCGACCACACTGCCCAATAGACTTAAATCCCCAAAAAATCAACAAATGGCGCCCTCGCGTGGACAATCTGTTTTCGCCTAGCGTAGCGAGTGTGGTTTGGATTCCCATCTCACTTGCCGTCAATAAATTTCGCCCATCCATCGGTAAGGAGTGGAACGCAACGACAACAGCAACGAAAACCAGGGAATGCTGACTTTAAATATATAACAAAAACATAAATCAGCTAACAACTACGACATATTTTCTACACTGATCCACCGCCAGCACCAACCGACGGCAGGTCTCTTATGGTCATCTGGAAAAGTCGAAAAAAAAAACACGGGATAAAAGAGGCAAACATTAGCCCGCCCAAACACGGCTTAAACAGCACCTGAGAAGTCGCTTATGCAAAAAACAGGCGACTAACAAACGCGGGCAGGCGTTGGACATCCCAGAAAAAAAAAAAAACAAAAGGAAAATGAAGCAGTCAAGAACGGAAGAGACAAACCAGCCAAGAAACGAAGAAAACACTCACCATTCACGAACAGGGGCATCGAAAAAAAAACGAGCAACACAAAGCTCGGAATGCTCCTTGCTTTTTCTGGTGATGAATGAAATATGATATCCTGCTCTCTGTTGCTCTTCAGGTGGAATGTATTTTTGTCAGGTGTGTGTTTTTTTATTTGCCTTTTGCTGTTGTGTTGTTGCTTCTCCCCCCGCAACTATTCCAACATTATTTTATTTCTTTAATCCAATCGCATCAAGCGCCTCTTCCCGTTTTCCTGCACGCACGCAACACAGACCGGCACGCTATTTGACTAAGCCTGGAATCAATCACATGGTGCAGTCCCCACTGCTCCCCTGGAGGTCACACACACGTTGCCAAGCCAAGATACACACGATGCGCTTCAATGACGAAATCCCTCTTGACATTCACAGCTTTAAATTTATGTCCGCGAATGAATGAAACGCCACCACACTACAACGCCACCAGACGCCGGCGAACGGAGGCGGTATGATGGAAGCCAGGGTCTGCGCTACAGGTGGCAGCAGCGACTGTGAGTGTTTTTCATTTCTTTTTTTTTGTTGTCGTTACAAAGATTTTTGTCTTCCGGCTGTTTTGGATGCAGCGCCATCGAACGTGCGAGACGTTGCATATTTGCTGGCAAGCAACGATTTTCTGAAAATAATATGTTTGTTTTGCCCCTTACTTGTTTTTTTTACACTAAATTACTAAACAAAATTTTTGCTTCATAAAGATTATGTAAAAATATATGTAGTACACTCAAAGGACTAGATAAATCATTTCCTTTGAAGATCTCTTACATTTTTCATATCTGTGTTCAACTTCAATGTTCAACAACATCCATCACTTTGATTTTTATTTGGTTTCATTTGGTCCCCAGTTGTCAACATTGGCATTAATGATTAATTGAAAACTTCCCAAAGAGATTGTTACCTGGAGTTATTTAGAAGTTATCACAGTGTTTTTGTTTGGAGACATGATTCTACTGCGGCATTTGTACGGATTCAATTAGGATTAAACTGACCAGGGAATTTAACCGGAATATGTATTATAGTAAGAATTTGTTGTAGTTAGGATTAAGATAAAAACAATCTCTCTCTTTCATCTGTGATCAATCGTGTCGTGAAGATCTCTTTGCACATTTCATAATTGGTGACCCTAAAGTGATATGAACACGCATTCTTCTGATCTTCTTGAACTTACTATACACCTTTCTTCAAGGCCCGACTCCAATAAAGATACCTCTATATCACAAGATCTAGATATTTATATTTACATTTATTGAATGAACAAAGAAGAGGTCATCATAATAACAATTTTTAAAAGTATCCTAAACCTCCAGATATAAAAACACTCCCAGAACATCACGATTTCCTCGTTATTGCTTATCCAATTCCTAGGATGTGGCGATCTTGAAGTTCTTGCACCACAATTCTCCAAATGTTTCAAGAACGAAACGAAGGGTTTCCTGCAGTTCAAAGCCAATTAAGAGGAATATCACTTTTAGCATGATCTTGAAGAAAGAAATTCGTGTCGCTGGTTATTTTTAGTCAACGTAACATATTAAAGATCAAGGCTTGATATGTAGCTAAAATTCGTCAGGCTACAAGGTTAAAAAATAACTTTGACGACACGTGTCAATCAGTAGTTCCCTTTACCTTTGGGCTTCAAAAATCTTCTTATGTCTAAAATCATTTCTAAACAAGTGACTCATTGGACACAAAGCCCATCACACATGCCTAGCCAAGAGTTCGATAACAAAGGTATAATCCGGCTGCCATATCGTGTTACCCCGATCGTGAGTCATCCTGCCAACGTAACCTGAGACTTTGATCTTTTGCACTCTTCAAACTTGAAAACAAAAATGACTCCAGAGACCACTCGAAACACCTTCGTCACCAGCATCAGTCAAGCAGGGGGAAGAACATTTTATTGACATCCACCGAATTTGCGTCGATCGATGCGCGATGGTGGCGCTCGTGCAAGCAACACACAGAGGCTGTTTGTTTTAAGCTTCCTCACTGTGATCTTCCAACCGTTTATTGCCTTTTATTTGCAACTTGTGATCTCTACCTCGGCCACGGCAGGCGGCTAAATAAACATATCGTTTTATGATACCACTGCTGTTGTTGCTCTTTTATATCGCGGTTTTTTTTTTTATTAGGGAACTGTGAAGTTTGCAACAAGGAAGTGCTTTCATGAGAGTGTGGAGATTTGAAGGTTTTTTTCTACTAATTTTGCTACTTTTATAGAGTCAAAATTTGATTTCCTCCTGTTAGCTTCCAGTCTCCAGTTGTCAATTATAAACTTATCATTATCGGTAGCGAGTGAAGACATGCAAATTTGTTTAATGCCCGGTTGCCCGTTTATGGCTGTTGCGTAGTTCGTCACTGCCCAAAAAGGCCGTCAAATTGACTGCGAAAGGTTGCGAATTGGCAAAGATTCAGGTTTATCTACGCGGTTGACTAGTGTGCCATCTTCTGCCGTGCCTTTAACCAGCCACGCGGAAACGAATTAGTAAGTTTGAGGATTAAATAAATTATACACTAATTAAAACAGTGACTTCTAATGAGGAGTTGGATGAGACAGTTGAGTGGCCTGAAGTGGAACAAACGGAATGACAGCAGAACTGGTCAATAAACGGGGATGTGCGCTATTAGAAAACGAAATTGATCAAATCGTGATCGAGAATCTCTGAATCACATATTTCTATCAAAAAGAGGACTACTTAAACTACTAAAACTGGAGGGTTGAAACGATGCCTTATTTTCAAAGTCTAAAAAACAGGTTTCCGATTTTATAAAAAGACGCATTATTTTCAAAATGCAACATATCTTGTAGAAATAGCACCACACCATTTCTTCATCGAATTTGAAACCGCATGCAATAGCATAGCCAGAGTTGTTTAGAACTCCAGCAGAATTGATCAGGCTAATAAGAACGGCTATGACCAACGTCACATGCCAAGTAAAAGAGTTATATCAACTCCCTGTGCTTTGCTTTTTGCTACCACCAAAGGTATGCGCCAGGGTAATGAACTTGTCTTTATCCATTTCTGTATGCATTTTGGCGCAAAAGTGCTTCCTCTCAGACCAGACTTAGCAAACCATCATCTACAAGTCAATCAACAAGTTATAATACTCAATTCGTTCCCACGTAGACATTATCAGATGCCATCATCTCGAGTATTACTATGTCAAAACGTATACAGTTTTCAATACCCTTACCACCCTCACGGCAAATTCTGAACCAGAGCTCCTAGGATTGTGATTTAGACGACTTCTCCATCAAAATGTAAACATCTTGGCCGTTCCAAGCTTCTCCTATTTTCAGATCAACAGTAAGCACCAGACAAAGATTCTGATAGTTAGCAGAACATTCTACAACTTTATCAGTATTGCCATAACAATACCTATACTTACAGAATCTTAGGTAATCAGAAGAAATCCTCCGACAGGTAGTTGCATAGAAAGCAACTTGGCTTCATATATGAGTGAAAAACTAAAGTCCGGTTGGTGGCCTAATTAATGTCTAATGTCTAGGCTATTTACGTAGATTGGACTACATTGAATATCTCTGATTTTGATCTCAAAAAAGTACATGTTGCTGCAAGTGAAAAACAAGATTTGAGGTTAGTGTAGGATAATTATAATTTTCATGTTTCATAGAAATGGTCATCCCAGTGGTAGGCGTGTCGTGTCGTGCCGTAGTCGTGGGGTAGGTTTTCTTAGGACGTCCTCTTCCTACGTCGTTCGATTACCGTTATGGATTACTTCCTCATACGTAGGATTTAAATATGGATCCGATGGATACACCGAGGCACAGACAAGCCGAATCAATAAGGGCAGCTCTGGACGGTTCCAACAGCTCCGACAGCTCCGACGGCTTCAATGCCTCAGGACGGTTTCGGTTGCCGACTAGCAGCTCTGAACGGTTCCACTTAGCTCCAGAAAGTTCCGAGCTCGGACCATTGTACCTGCGTTACGGAGCCGCTTCCGAAATTGAAGATGTCATTTGGAAACGATTCCGATTTTATCGGAAATTCCGACTGACTAACATTTTCAAGTATTTTACAAAAAGCCCTCCACTGTGAAGCTGTAACGATTCTATTTGTGAGCTATGCTCCCCTAATTCCCATGACGAAATCTCTGTCTTCTATGCATATTTTACGCACTGTTTGAGATCAATTCTAATTCCCGCACCAATATAAAGTCCAGTTCGGGCACGCACAATCTAATATTAAACTCCATTTGCAGCGATAATTTCACCAAGCACACCGTTCCCACGTGACAACTAAATAGCTAAGATTGTTTACCGTGCGTTCAACCCATAAATCTACACCAACGAAACATACCGAATCAAAAATTCCAGCTACTCGAAACCGCCGCGAGCCAAACAAAACCGCTCGGTTAAAGGACCGCTCGCCAGCAGAACCGACGAACAAGAGGGCCACTAATTTCAAGCTCATCCATCAAGCCCCGTTTCGGGCGATACGACACGCCGGGTCCAGGTGGATTAGCACGCCATACATTCCATCGGTGCAGCAGCGCCAAAAAAAAGGAAAGATAAAAACCAACCCGTTGGGATTAGCATACGCAGCAGTTGGCACGCGGGTAAGTGGTGACCCGGTGGTACACCCGCCTGCATGTGCACGGTGTGGTTGGGCATTTGTCAAAAACCTCTCTCGAAGCTCAGAAGTCATCGGATCTTGCCGTTGCCATACACCGTTGCATTCCATTCCCTGGGTGTGGGTGAAGGGCGACGGGTTTGGGGCAACGGAACCTGAAGCCCGGATGGTTCTACTGGTAGGTTAAGTTCTTCGAAAGTCCAAAAATTGCACTAGCAGCCCAACCGTGGCAAAAGAGTTCACGCGGCGGGGCCAACCGTTGCATAAGCCGGAGCTGAGACCGTTGCATAGTTTACCCACCCCGCCAACCGCAACCACCCCCCGGAATTCAGAACAGGCGAATGGCGTATTATTTGCAGCATAGTCACGTGGTCGCAGCCTGTCTGGACAACTGATCGTGCCTACTAACTACTTGACGACGCGATCACCCTTGCATGCCGTGGCCTGACCAAGCGGGAGAAGACGCACGATTCGATTCGGGACGCCCCACGGACTCCCGCACCCGCGTACCGAGATGCAACAAATAACAATTATTTGCCACGGCACCACACTGATAGGGGCCCGCCCCACTGCAGCTTGGGACTGGCAAGACAAGACATGCATAATTCCATCCACCGTTCAGACACGCCGGCGGAGACGCCGGTTGCGACACGGCCAGCGACCTGCCCATCATCAATTTAAGGGCCGGCTAGACAAGACGACTGCGTGCGATTGGCGCGATGTGTCCCAAAGGGTGTGCCAAATGCACATGCGAACGGTGCCACCGGTGTTTACCCGATTGTTGGAGGCCTTCCCGCCAGGCCGTCCAGCTGTCATCCTTTTCCGGATGACAGGCGCGCGCGCGCGCGCCAGTTCGTCTGCGGCTGTGGCCGGCTGCTCCGTTTCCGCTGTCGCAACGGGAAACCTAGACGTCCGGGTCGTCGGAGCCAAAGCTCTTGCACAATACACAACGGTACAGTTACGTAGCAGTGATTGGGTGGCAAAACAGTATTAGAAATGAATGTAGTCAAGTAGTCGGACAATATATTGCAACAAATAAAATCAATGATTTTCAACAGTGAATTCAAATTTGTTTTTAACTGCGAAACACCATCCATTAACCAACGCACTGTTTCTGATCTCTCAGTCCAATCAGTCCACCGATCCCACAAAATTATTATGGCGAACTCGAAGATACTACGCACCGGAGAGCAATACAAGGATTTGATGCAAAACGAGTTGCTAAATCCGAACGTAACGCGGGTTTTTGGTTGCTCTAGTTACATTTTTTTGCTGAAGTAGCAAACAAGTAAAGTACGGGCTAGATGTAGTTGTATAAGTTCGTCTTCCAAACAGTTATAACTGAACACTTGTAAAGGCATTGTTGCTGCTCCCGGTGAAGCCCAGAAAAAACACTTTGTAACCTATCCTTTTTACAATTTATATTTCAATCGGTTCGGGATCGGAGATCGGGGATCGGCTTCAAAAACGCGTCTTGTTCTGGCTGTTTCACACTTTGAAGAGAGCCCTATCTCGTCCTTCCGGCCCTGCGCTGCTTCTCTCTTATATGCTCGATTGACACTGTTCGCGTTTATCCTATAGGATCTACTTCGTGCTATCTCAACAGGCATAAATCCTCAAAATGATAGCGAATAAATCTCCTGGGATTGTTTCCACTTCAGTCTAATTTAGAACTTGAATTTTCAACAACGTTAAACGCAAATGGAATATTATAGGGTAAATTCCATAAGTTCAAAATTTCAAAATACCAACTCAGAATCAAAGTTTTATCACCAACATCGAAAAGCAATTTCCCAGTTACAGTTACTGACTGCCCACCGATGACGCTTCTTGGATGCTACGTTGACGGGGGAAAACTCTGTGAGGTGATAGAACCAGACATCAAATTTTATGTCAAGTTTTTAACATTCCTCATTAGAAGCTAAATTCCTTATTAATAAGCAAAGTGCAAATAGTTCAACTAGGCTTACTAGACAAACCATTGGTAAGAAAACATCGTATGATGTAAAGATGTGAACTTGTCATTTGTTTTTTGTTAATTGTTTGTTATCGAACAAGATTCACAACAAAAGTATCTTTGTTGATGTTTCATTTTTTATTGATTTCATTCAATGGGCCTGATCTATCCCCTTAGAGGCATTGATTTTATTATTTGAAAAGATTATATCTAGATCAATCTAAAAGAAATAGAGTACATGGAATTTATTGCGCCCTATATATCCCCTTTGAGGCGTGTTTTTTGTTATTTGAGAAGATTATACCTTCTAGGATCAATCTTGGAGAAATAGAGTACATTGATCACTTTTTGATCCAGAACTTCTTAACTGTTTGATATATTTTATATAACTAAACAAGTTTTTCAAAAGATTTTAAAAGACCCAAAAAGCTTCATGAATTATAAAATGATGGACGAATAAAGTCTATAAAATTTAAAAAAGATTGAAAATAGTGTTTCTTCATCAATGTACAGCATCATCTATGTCAAGTTTTTTTTATTTTGACGGATTTATATTACCGATAACCCGTCGGGGGTTAAGGATATAGCAGTTTTGCCATTATGTTGTTATTTTCTTAGTTTCGACTGGACCTAGAAGGTACCAGCGAGTCTACTGAACAGACCTAAGACCACAAAACAGACATGCGATTTACTAATAGCAGTAAGCTCCAACGGTTCTTAACAACATTTTTACTCGTTTTTATATTTTTGGCTCAACAACAGTTATGAACTTTCTGTGTTTATCGATGTAGGCATATAAAAGGATAGTCAATCTTGAGTATTAAAAAGCAGTCCTAAATTGGAACACGTCGAGCTTTCCAGAAGCTATCTTAATTTTTTTTTATAGTGCGGTAGATTAGCGGACGACAGCAAAAGACCAGCAAGAGCAGATTCAGGATGTGTTGCAGCTGGTCAAGACCACAAAGCGTAACTAACAGTACGATAATGCAAGGATCCATATCTTATGTTTTTTACTTGAGAGCCTAACAAAAGCCTGTTTATTTATTCGCAATACAACTGAGCCAATTCCAATGTGTACTGTAGACTAAGCGTTGTAGAATTTATTATCCAACTTATCTTTAAATACCTCCAACATAAAAACAAGCTCCAAAAGCCTCCAACAGCCAGTGACAGTTGCTCCAAAGGCTGTCCGTAACATAGTGCCTCCTTCCTCCCTAAACCGCCTTGCTAACAGTTTCATTCAAGCAGTTGAAACACCCCGCTGGAGTAAAAGCGAGTCCCCGTGATTGATATCATTTATTACATTTAACACCACTCTCAACCCACAACCCCTGTTGCACTCCACTTTGAAAGGCGTTATTTTCGCACAAACAATTAGCTGGCCCAACCAGGTTGCCGTTGCGCGTCGAGCGCGGTCGCGCAAAATTTGACGCCACGGAAAGAGGTCGGATATCGGATCCCCGCAAGACCCCGGGGCGCGTTGCGCGTAGGCTGTGCGGGAGTGAGCGTTGCGAGTTGCGCGGAGTTGCGCGAAGGCACAATTGCTGCACGAGGAATGTTCCGCGCAACGAACGCACGAATCTACCACGCCGACCACCTGGTGGACGTGGTGGGGTCACCCCGTTCATAACGGTAATCAATTAGGTGACCGACCGGAGCTCGAAGGGTGTGTGTGTGTGTATGAGCAGGTCCAGGCCAAAGACTGCTGCGGCGGTGCTGTACCCCCTGCTCCTGGTCAATTCATTCACCGCACGGAATCATGATGCCGTCCCGTGGAGTCAGTTGCATTTATGGTGAAACCGGACCCCGGGACCCGTTTAACCCTTCTTGCCCCTATCTCTCTCTCTCTCCCTCTCGCTTGGCACTTGACGGGTGGCGAAATCGGACGGGAAGGCCCCCAACCAGCGCAGCCCGATAATGAAAGGTGCTCAATCAAAATGGCGCTAGGTAACAGTAGCGAAACGGGTGCCCACGAGACTTGGCTTTAACGTCCAGCTGAAACTGGTACACTCGCCGACATGGGCATCTTGTTGGCAGCAGCCAGCATCGGTGGTGGCTTCCTGGACGGGCTGACTGGCTGGCTGCTGCAGGTACACCACCACTTGCGCTCACCTGTCAGACAATGTTGTCCCAGGAGTGCGAGGAGGCAATCGTTTCACTTTATCGTCGGCATCGTTCATCGGATCTTCCTAACGAGGAACGCAAGGGGAGGGAGGGAGAACCTTCGGGGCGCAATGCAATTACCTCGCCACCTTTTGCAGCGGATGCTACTCTACACGCTACATAAAAACACCACAGCAGAAACAGGTGTAAAATAGGCACACTGGGATAGATCACCGTGCGTCACGTGGAGTGCACACTTCACGGTTGTCCAATAAAGATAACCCGGGGGCCGGCCCGGCGTATTCCTAAATATTAACCGAACGAGCCGACCGACTCATCGGTGCGCGGTCGGGACGGCGCTGCTCTTTAGCGTGCTTATTCAAGGTTACGTGTGACTCACGGCGTGTTTTACAAAAAACGGTTTCGCTGGAACGGAAGAACCCATTTTACTTATGGGACTAAGTGATTGAAGTGTTTGCAAGAAGTTTCTCTATTATACAGATGCAACAATACTCCATGAAATGCCGTTTCTTTCCAACAATGTCTTACAATTTGATGCGTTTATAAACAAATTAAAATAAATATTTTTGCACCAATTTAAATATAAAATTTTTACCAGCCCGATAAATTTTGTTGGTAACGGGAAAAACTAGCAACATACTATAACATTATAACATAATTTAAATTTAGTGTTCATATTTTTATATAAAATATATTTATAACAAATAATACAGACCTTTAAATTACATTTCAAATTTATTATTATTAAAGACAATTAGATAATGTTATGCATGTGTTAAAGGTGGTTTTTAATAGGTACATAGTCGACCCTTTTATAATGACAACCCCTTTATACCCCCCCTTTGAAAAAACCCTTGTGAACGAGCAAAACTTCGTACTACGTGCAAATATTTATTTTTAATACATTTAATTGCTTTTAGTGTCTATGAGGATTAGTGATCGCATGCGGCCCGCGGACCGCCAGTTTGGCATACCTGGTGTAAGTGATTACAGACCTACATTGACGGGAGAATCTTGAACGGCGTTTTAGGTGTTTTCTTGTAATTTTTATTCGGTAGTAACCGCCACGCCGTATTGCTTAGGTCTTTGCTTGCATGTAGACAATTTTTTCGATACAACGAAACCTTTTAATACATGTTTGTAAATTAGGGAAGCTTCACTTGACTTCTGCAAATGTGTTGTTGAATCGAGGGCTACTGTGTCTCATCTGAATGCTATCATTCATGCAGTCAAGTCTATATGTGTTGAGTTTTGTTGTGATGCTTGATGTACTACTATTATGAGATATAATAACTAAAATACCAATATAAGCGAGGTACCAAAACAAACAACAAAATGTTTTCGTTTTCTGTTTTGTACGCATGTTTCATGAAGACAGAACAATTAAAAGGTATGTTTTAAACCCAAAAAATCGATTATTTCACTTTTCACATACTTGCTATGCAAACGAATTTTTCGCCAAAAGAATTTTTCGCTTAACAAGAGAGCAACTTAAACGGATTAAACTCGTTATGTGAGGATGCACTGTATTAGGTAAAAAAAATGTTTAGATTTTCCAAAAGCTTTATTTCTACCAACCCAAAATATGTTTAACACATTTACAGGAATAGTACAGTGGTTGACATAACTTTGGAAATGGTTTGTTTATTTACTAATCGGGCGCTACAACCGCTTCGCGGTCTTCGCCTGCTCCTACAAACTCTAAACCGCTCACGGCTCCTATAAACTCTAAACCGCCCCGTCTTCTGCCAATCTGTTATCTCGGCCTTGATGGCGGACGCCTCAACGATATCTTCCCACCTCAGCTTGGGCCTACTACGCCTCCTCTGCCCATGTGGACGGCCTAAGAGGACTTTACGGGCTGGGTCGTCCGGGTCCATGCGCATAACATGACCAACTCACCGGAGCCGGGCGAGCTTAATCCGCTGCACAACGGAGAGATCGTTGTACAGCTCGTACAGCTCGTCGTTGTATCGGTTCCTCCATTGTCCCTCCTCACGTATGGAGCCAACAATCCTTCTGAGCATCTTCCTCTCGAACGCGGCTAAGAGGGTTTCGTCAGATATGGCCAAAGTCCATGTCTCAGAGGCATACGTGAGTACTGGAACTATATAGGTTCGATATAGTCCCAGCTTCGTTCGTCGCGACAGGTTTTGTGAGGTGAAATGTTTCCTCAGGCTATAGAATGACCGGCTGGCCGACAACATCCGTGCGCGCAGCTCTACTTCTACGCTGTTGTCGGTGCTGACTTTTGAAATGGATTGTTTAGTGGTGAGTAATAATATTCCAAAAATTGCGATTTGAAACGCATAATTAAAGAGTCTTCATCGTAAAGATATTTAAAAATATAAATAACGATAATTGATCCACACATTGAAACGGCCGATAGTCCTCTACGGACTATCTTTGGCGGTGTGTGCGAGCAGAGCGTGTGGAGGAGGAGAATGAACCACGAGCTTGCTGCGCAGTTTGGCGGTGCAAGTATTCTGACGGTTGCCAAAGCCGGAAGGATACGCTGGTTGGGGCACGTGATGAGGATGCCGGACTCATGCCCCACCAGAAAGGTGCTCGTCAGAACGACCCGTTCGGCACGAGGCGTAGAGGAGCACAGCGAGCTCGTTGGCTGGATCAAGTGGAGCTCAACCTGTCGGAGATCGGATGCAACCGTGGCTGGAGGACTGCAGCCCTGGACCGAGTTTCCTGGAAGCGGATTGGCGACCTGGCCATGTCTTTTAGACGTGCTCGGATGTGAGCGGGCCAAAGAAGAAGAATCGAATTACGGAATACGAAAATATCGGAAGACACAAATACTACTTGGCCCATCACAAAGTAACTTTATAAACTTTGTGTCGTGTTTTCTCGCATACAGTGAGTGTCTCACATCCAGGTTGCACACTACAAACAATGAAGCATCACTATTTCACGATGATATCGATCAAGTGTGTTGTTGCAATCAACGCATCGCAATGCCGTAGTTCGATTCATACATTCCATAGACCACGACCACCTTAGCAGAAAATTAACCTCCCCGATTTACTTACAGCAAGCTTAAGTAGGCGTTGTGAATACACATCCGCCTTGTAGCATAGGAGAACGCACCGAGGCGCAAAAAGATGACGCAAGCGGTGTGCGCTGTGCACCATCGTTCGACCGGTGCACATTGTAGTAGATCCTGGTCAAATCCATCTTTTCCCGCCTGCATCCGATCGCCATGTGAACAAACGGTACGATTGACCGTGGAGGGGGTGGAGGGATGCGTACGAATCCTAAGAATTTTCTCACCACCACTCCCCGGTTCGTTTGCACAGATGCGGAAGATGGAGGGAATCGAACGGAAAATATATGCGCCATCGGAACGGTTCGTGATCGATCCAAACCCCACATCGCGCACACACTTTCGCACGTACTATTTAAACAGTTTTAAGGGAAGGTAAAGTACGCTCTCCGGCACCGAACGACCCCGGTAGGTACTGCGGTGGCATCACGAGACCTTTTTGTGTTGCCCCTGGCAACGCACTTGTGCAAACGCGTTTTTCCGAAAACTGCCTCTCTCAATTTCCAAAGCGCTTCTCCCTTCCCATAAACCACCCCTCCCCCCACGCCCTACCAAACACAGTGATACGCATTTTGTGTGCAAAGATAATTAGCAGCTGCAGCGAGCAGTTCCAGGAATACAGCCGAGGCCAAGCTGAAATGACAGTTGCGGTTCGTTGGACCGGAGGGAAGGTGCCTTCTTTTCCAATTTCACCGAAAAAAGGCTGCAGTGTTTAAGGGTGCTTGTGTTTGTTTTTCTTGCGAACTGTTTCGGTGACAATTTGTATGACTGTCAAATTGGAAATCTTTCCCCGTCTTGGGCGCTTACGGACATTTTCATGTTTCTATTTTCTGTACGAACACTTTGATATTTTTTTAGTGTTTCTATTTCAATTGAGACAATTACAATAGCTTTAATTTCATTTCGAATAAACAAAACGTCTTACACAATCTAATGATGGGACGCTAGATGGTGTATTGTTCCTTGAACCTTCCACTATCATTTTTACTTCGTCAGAATTGTTTGTTTTGTTATGCAAACAGATAGAAGACAGACAAAAGACACAGAAACAACGCGATGAGCAATATCGTATCAGATCAACTCTTGCGCAATACAACGAAATAATTTAAGCGACACAAGTTTTTCGTTTTTTTTCTGTTTCATGGGAAAAAAATAATAACATTCAATTTCCTAAATCAATTAGAATGTACCAAAATATTTTATTTTATCGGAATTAGCTTATAGCGACACTCGTTCAAAGCAAATGAGCTACTGCACACAAGCTGAAGCCTTCCTTTGCTGAAGTGATCATCAACTGTAAAAAGCCTCTATTCCAGATTATTATTACTTTTTAGCAAATCTCTGCAATCTGGAGGTTTTTAACTGAAATTGATCAACCTCGTGGCTGGTTTCCAGTTCATAAAAAAAAAACATAAACGACATTGCTAACTGTCGGTGTAGTATCAAAGCAAGTGCTCAACATGGATTTAACCGTAATCGTCATATACAAACAATCTATCAATCTTTTTGAAAGATGGTTACCCCAAATTCGACGAAAAACATGCCGGTGGACTGGCATATTATTTGCAAAATTAAAGAATCCTGGAACAAACAGAGACTTCTTGCATACAGGAGCACTGAACACAGGAGCTTCTTTCTCGGACAACATATTGTTATCAGTGTTGTAAATATTGTTGTTGAGTGCATAATGAAGCTTATCGGATTGAAAATATAAGAAAATATAATTAATCGACGCCCAGAATAGAAGTACAAATTGTTAGAAACATAGTAACCCGCGATCATAGTATACATTGGGATCTGTATATATAAATAGTGGAATATTGCAAATAAATAGTTAGTCCATCTTTAACCTCCAAACCACACAGCTACTCTCAACACAAATGCGAGCCATAAAAGACATACGGGGTTATCCATCAATGACGTAACGCGTGACAAAAGGAGGGGAGTTAAAATTTTGTTAAGTAACCTGAGAATGTGAGACAAAAATGGAGGGATCGATCTGTAATACGTTACTAATTTAACCAAACGTTACGTTGCGTTACACCAGGGGTGAGCGAGTCAAAAATCAAAATTTTAGCGTAACTTAATTTATGGATAGTGCCATATTGCTAAAATAATATTTTATTCGCCGCAAACAAGAGTCATTGTAATTATACGTACAACATAAATAACAAATGTCTTTTCTTCTTCTTAGGTGGCAAAACAATTTGTCCACTTAGCGCTCGGTGTACTTGCTAGCATTGAACATTATAAATCGTATGGATTCAAGAGCCCATATTGTACGCATTATAGACAGCATAGTAGTTCCAATATTTTATCCAGTTAATCTAGTCAACCACTGGCATACATAGAATTATAAGACTTTAAATAGGTTCCAACAACAAGGTGCAATCAGCAACATATCGGCTTGTACTTCATCCATTTGTTGAGACTTCTTCCATTTGTTGAGAGTTCTTATTGCAATCGTCAGTGTACCATAAAAATATAGCCTCTGAGGAACTGAAATGATCTTAAGACATGAAATAACGCTTAGCTTATCACTAGACAAACCGAAAAGAGGAAGTGAGATTCACATTAAGCCGCAATGCCGCTTCAAGCCGCTAAGCCACTCGATTGCGATAGTTATTGATGGCTTCACACCTTCCCCCGTCTGCTGCTACTTCTTCACTGCCGAGGGCTCCATTTCCTTAAATGCCCGGATAATCTACTCCAAATCATCATCCACCTACCCGCTCGGCTATAAATAGGACTGTGCCCACCAAACTCTAGCACCTCTCGATACCCATCCTCCTATCGTAGGTGCCACTTGATGCCTCAAACAACAACGCTCCTTATCAACGCGTAAAGAAACGTCCTGTACTGTTCACTTATCGCCCGCAAGATAGTAACGGAAATCGATGCAAACTTCGGTTTCTCCTCCCTCAGGGGGTGCCTTCTTCTTCAAAGTGAACACAAATTTAGCATTAAGGGAACAATCGCGCCACCGACACCGCGCTCTCTCAGAATGTCAGCTATTTCGAGTAGCTCCACTTGTTGTGTAATCTTACCGCCGCGCACACATTCCACCTGTCTTTGTCGCATCCGGTGGACTGAAGGGGATTTGCCACCATGTCCAACAAGTGTGTGTGTGTGTGTGTCGGAGCCGACACTCTCGCAGACAGGATGTGTCCATTGATCTTTTTATAGCGCCACACGGACCACATGTGGTGGGATCAGCGGCGAGCCTTTGCCACTTGAAACCTGTACACTTGGTTTCCCACTTTTAGGGGGAGAAGGAGCCAGGAGGTTTAATAATGACTTTGTGAGAAACCCATTGCTACCAGTGAGATGTCTATCCTTGGATAGGACTTCGATACCACTGTACCCCAGGCTCAATCGGTCAAACTTTCCGATGTCATCCCCAAATCGATCTTCTCACGCAAGCTGTCCCCGCAGCGTGTCGCAGTCAATAATTGGACGTAAAACTTCAAAAGATTTTTGATGTCAGAAACCATCGAAAAACAGCGGTTTCGAAGCACCAGTTCGGCATAGGCAGCAATCAGTTTAATAATAACGAAAAATAAACACGCCACCACCATACCGCGATCGCCGCGGCAACAAGCAGTAAGTGGGTTCGCGGGTGAAGGGTTTTCGCGCAAGCAAGGCCCAAGCGCCGACCGCGTCAACCACAGCATCAAAGAGAGGATGAGAAAGAGAGAGATGGCGGGGTAAATGGGCGCAAAAAAAAACCAGAGCTCCACGGCAACACAACACAACCGGTTTGTTTGACTTAACCTCCATAAAAATATGATGTCAGTCAACACAATCGCGAACTGCAATGTGCGCAATGTGGGCTCCGGGCGCTTCGTGCCACTCCGGGTGGAAAGGATTTCATGGAGAAAAAAAAACGTGGAAAGAAACGGCAAAGCGCATTAACGAACGAACGAACGCGCGTTGGGGATGGCGAGCTGGATGCTACTGGAAGAAGTTTGGTAGCATGGTTTGACGTCTTGTTAGAGAGTGTTATTTTAGGAATTGTTTCGTAGTCCGATTGACAAAAGTTTTAAGCGTAGAACACATGCAATGTCCAATCGTGTTGTTTTTTCTTTTTGTATATTCCTGAAGGAATTGAATTATGGTTGAGAAGTATGATATTAGTTGACACTACTTCAAGTAGGTCCTGATCCTATTGATCATAGTGCAATATCATCTACTTATTGCAAAAACTGCTTATTTTATTGGAGTTTAGTAGAAGAGACCTCGGAACCAGGAATTTCTCTCTTCACTAGCCAATTCTGGAGAATGTCTTTTAGCCAACTCCAAAAAAATGGTCCAAATTTTAAGAGGAACTTTCGAAAGCATCAGACTTGTGCTTCGGCACCAGCACAAGGAAGGTAGTACAAAGTTCTCGACCATCGTTGGAAACGTATTCACCAAAGGAAGAAAAAACCAACTCCAAGCCCTTAACTAGAGTCCAATTTTTGGAGCGCTATTTCCTTGCAGACTCCCCTTTTTTCGCTCTACGTTGCCTTCTTTGCGCCTTTCGGATGACTTTCGGGCATTGTAGTTCTGTTGCCTTTTCCTTCGTCTTTCTCACCGGCTCCAATAGTCGTCTTCTCAGCATTCGGTTACCGCCTCTCCTATGGTCCTAAACCCCTCCAAGAAACCTCCAGAGATTCCGCCGCCTGCTGGAAGGATGATCGCACACGGCTTAGCCTGGGATCCGCAAACTCCTCTGCGTGTAGGCCGTGGCCTGCGGAGTCCATTGCGCATTCTTTCAACTCCTTCTTTCTCTCCGCTTCTCCCATTTGTCGTTCTGTCGTTCCGAAAAACAAAATCAACTCTCGCAAACGAATTCCAACCACTTGCGCGCGCGCGCGGTGAGTCAAGCGGCGGGAAGCAGAGTGTGGCTTTTCAGCTCCGGGTGGCTCGAACGGTATGTCCGTGCCCGGTGCACCAAGAGCTTCGCATTCCGTTCGCCTGCTTTATTTATTTATTTTCGTCAACTGCTCCCCTTTGCCGGCACTCTGTCTTTCCTCTCAACACCGTCTCACCGGCAAACGAGAAGCTTTCGTTTATTTAAGTATTTATTTGCTTCCCCCTCGGCCGAAACAGCCAACTTCCCAAGCAGTTTGCCAGCGCGTATCCCTCCGAACCGTTCGCCCTCACTGTGCCCGTCCCGTCTTGCGTGCTGGCGCTGGCACATTCCACCGTCGCCATATTTGATTGATACCCGTGCGCGAGTTTTGAAATGGACCAGAAAATGAGCGGGTTTAAAAATCGTGGTAGATACCTAGTGTGTACGGGGGAGTTTTCTTCTTGGCGCTCAATTTTTCACACGTCCTCACGATCTGTGGATTTTTTTTTGTTTTTGGTCTTGTTGCTGTTACCCTCCCCATGCGGCGCTTCATCTAGTTCCAGGTGGGTTTTTGATTTATACAGGCCTTTTGGCGGTGGCGGTCCGGTTGAGATGGTGGGCAGACTGATGTTAATTTTGGTGCAGGATGGGGGTATCTCGAATGCGGTCGTCGGTACCGTTCGTAGAGGATTGGTTAAAATTAATCACTTTTAATTATACACGCAGTGCGTCCGACACAATACGAATGATGTGCGGAATGAAAAGGATAATACACTTTCGGGCGGCTTACTTTGTTTGAAGAGTAAATCACTCATTACTGGCATTAGCAAAGCTGTAAAGCTAAGTTGTTTTCAAGTACGCAAAGAAGGGAATTTCTACAGAAATTCTACGTCTATGCTAAGGCATAAGATCTTACTCACTCTGTTCTCTTTGTGACAGTGGAGTTCAAGCTTTTATTGGATTGGAGAAATAGCATTTAAGATCAACAAAAATGCATTATGCAGTGTTTCTTTAACTGTTGAGAAGAAAAGCCCAAACATCTTCTCAAAATAGAATGATCTCAAAATTTATCTCAAACCTAACTTGATCATATAATCATGGTAGTTTGGCAATCCTGAGTACTAGGGAGCTTAAAGAATTTGTTTGGTCAGTGGAATTAACTCATGGGAGGATTTGGTCATAGAAATCCTGCTATTCCGCTTAGGACCTCCAGAGAGCATCATCCGCTACTTTGTTCAATAAGATAGTACAATCGAACACAGTAGCAGATGAAGCTCTTTGGACACGATCAATTATTTCATACGCAATACGGCCTGGCCGTCACTACAGAATAAAAAAAATCAATTATTTCATAAATATTGGTCTTAGCTAATTGAGCTAATGAAGCGAACCAATAAAAGAAATTCGAGTATGATGCATGTAATGTACGAATGTATTCATTGCACAGGAGACACTTTAGAACAGAAATGCTTGGAAAGTATTTTCAGGCTTTTTGTTACTTCTTTTCTAAATCTCTCTAGAAGATCAGACATTATCAAACTCACTCCTGCTGCCTCAATACTTTCACCATAATTTCGTTTGCTTCTTAACCATGTATACAATAAAAAAAATTTGTTAGAGGTTATGTCTATATCACTCAAAAGCATAGCAATATATAAAGAGTCGGAAGATGATTCAATTATTCTATAAAAAATGTTAGACTACATTGAAGCTGATCTATTGGTTGGTTGAAGCTAGTACTCGAACGTCTTAAAATTCCAGTGCAAAAAAAATGTGCTTCATAGGTCAAGTTATTTGAGTAAATTCCTCTTAATCAAGTTCTAAAAGATCTAGTTCGGAAGAATTTTTGACTTCTTACGTGTGTGCACGTCTTAGAACAAAAAAAATCATCTAGACACTAAAATTTCGATTGCAAAAGGATCTTACACAGTACAATCCACTCAGCAGTTAACAACACCTTCACTAGCCCGAACTAGATCTCTAGCGACACATTCGATATTTCCTCAATCAATCCCAAATCCCAATGTACACATGTTCTCAACAGCAAACACATGTTATTGGCTTTGAAATACATGCCATTCTTTAACACGAGCATCTCAGTGTGTAACCGCGTGGCGACTCCAACTACCAAACGGAGTGCCAATGGTCATGGCAGCAGCACCACTTAAGGGTTGCCACATCGACCGATCATCAACTGCCGGCGAGTGCCTGATAACGTGACAGGGCAAGCGTGAAAGTCCGGGTGGTGTAGCGAAAGTGTAGCGGGAAACAACCGGCCGGAACCCTTCAGACGAACAGAGCGCCAACCGCACTTTGGCAGCACACGTGGAAAGCATACCGCACCGAGAACAACAAGACTAAGGCGACATGGGCCTGGGCCATCAGGCTTTGGCGGCGGTAGAATATGGCACCGAGCACAGGCGGGTAATCATAATCAAATCAAGTGCTCAACGCGCTCCTCCGTTCGGCACCAGATCAAAGACGCTGGACGCTGGGTCGCGGCACACTTCAAAGCGTGCGCGCCCTGTGAGGAGACCTTCCGAGGGCACGGTTCGTTAATTATCGGCCCGTTTCAAACGATGCGCGCACGGGAAGCATCGGAAACTGCGTTGGTTTTTTTTTGTTTCGTTCGCTCCAATTCGGGATGTTTTTCCGATCGTGCCGAAACTGCGGGTGTAGGGCAAGGGCAACATCAAAGTGCGCGAAAGACATAAATAATTGCCATTAAATCGGTGGCCCAAGAATCGGGTGGCCCAATCGGAAGCTCCATCCAACCGACAGTTGACAACTTGCAGCACAATAAATCTGAAGATTATGTTTCTGTCCAGACCAGAGTAGGCTGAGGCGAGGCTGTGAGAACATGGAGAGCTTTGTTGAGAAGGGAAAAAAAGGACCACTCATGTCCTGCTAATGAGCAATCTAAACATGACGAGTTTTGAGCTACCGATTTCGGTCTAACGAGGATCATGCAGCTAATCGGCAGCCGCGGGGCACGCCAGCCTTCTGCATCCCACAAATGCGCAGGCGCTATCAACGCACAAGAAAAGACCTCATATGTACGACTTCCGGTAGGGGTTGCCACTCGAGCGAGCCACTTTTCAAGCACTCACCATGTTTCACGTGCGTTTTTGGGCGGTCCGCGGTCAATGAGTTATGGATGGGAGCTACTGGAGCTACTGGAATTGCTGCGGCCGTACACCATTTCTTTCCAATTGACGGCGTGGCCTCACGTGGTATACAGCCTTGAACGTTTGGAATAGTTCGCTTCACCGGTTGTTCCCCGCCGACTCTCAAGCTCCGGCTGAGGATCGCCGTGGAGTGGCCACTCTTCCTTCGCGTACGCGATCGCACACCGAAAAAAGGCACATTTACATAACAGAAAAATTCAAGTGATATGTAAACCACTCCACTCCACCGCTGCGAGCTGTTGAAACAGGCCACCGAGGTATCGGCCACCACACACCTCCGCCAACTTCTCGCCCACCGAAGGGATATCGAAGAAGCACAGAAGAACCAAAAGGGCTCGTCGTCGTACAGCCCCTTCCCTTAGTTAATGGTAAATCAGGCAGAATACACATACTGGTGACTTCTGTTGCTATCAAAGTCAGAATCTTGGACGAAGCGAACCAAGCAGCAGGCAAGACCAACCCCTGCCTTCAAGTAGACGGCATACCTCAGCGGGAAGGCGGAGCAGAAGATTGGAAAGAACTTCGTAAAGGTAAAACCGGTAGCTGAAGTTTTCGGGACTGAAGAAGCATGAAGGCAGTGTTGGCGCGGTGGCTATTATAATCTTCATCATCATAACGAGCATCTAATGGGAGGACCCGAAAGGAGCAACATCCGGTGCTCGATAGCCATCGGTCGAGTGTGCTGCAGTCGAAACCGGTACGACGAACGTGAGTGTGTGTGCCCGTTGCGCGTTTGCATGCTTCTTGGATGCATTTTAAAGCTGGTGCCGTGCTAATTGAAGGGGCACGAGAGGTTCTCGTCATCGGTTTCGTCGTCATCAAGATTGGGGTTTTTTCCCCGCTGCGTATGCGTATTAATGCTCTTTCTATTGTCAGGCTGTTGCGCATAATTTGATCTAGAGTGAGTAATAGTTAAACGAATGCAAATTCAACTTCACGATACATGTGTACGAGGCACAACAAATATTGTTGATCAAAGGGCTATTTTAAGGATCACCAATGTGTGCTTTGCTTATAAATATTTTAAATAAATTCACATAAGCGAAATCATAGGTTATATTAAATTAGAGGATTGACTTTCCAACTACGTTACTAAGAAGTCTCGTAAGCCAGAAATGTCTGGCATGCCGTACGAGGTCGTTACGCCAAGAAGAAGAAGAAGTTATAAAACATTTTTTTTATCTATACAACACAGCGATGCAGCCTTACAGTTGCATTTTCATTAAAAGAAATAAAAAATGTAAAAATACATTTAAAAGGCACATTTTCTCATCGGATTAGTTGTCTAAAAACTGTTTACTTATGAATCGTTTTTATTTTTTTATTTTTTATTCTGAAGAAATAGTCATGTTCTTTTTTCAACTTCAAATATCCTATTTTTAAAAATCCAACGCTAAAGATTAGAAACTCCTACGCGGAAATGCTTATAAAAGTTAAAAAGACCACACACGTGCCTTTTTACGGAACGTTCGTAATTAAAAAAGGAAATAGTAAAAAATGGATTAAAACTCAATATAAACAAAAATTTGTAAAACTATCTTTAACAAAAATAATTTAAAACAATTGAAATGTTTAAAATTTTGCCTTGTTGTCACTACCAAATAAAACAAAAATATTCAAAAAAAAAACTCCATTACGAATATCAAACGTTAACGTTTTTATAAAATGTTGTTACTGACTTTGTTTAATCCTTTTCTTTCGTAAGTTTTAATTTTAAACAGGGTCATTTGATTAATTTTCATCTTTTGTTACAGGTTAATATCTGCTTCTAGTTATTTTGCGCTGGAATTGCACATTAGTTTCCGCTCCGAAACATTTTAATTTTAACCTTTAAGAGAAAAGGAGGTTGTTACTGGCATTTAAAAAACTTTAACTAAAGTAAACGTATCAAGTTTAGAATTGTTCGCGAACGACATCACTCTAAGCCTTTCTTATTGATCCCTTAGGCTCTCCCTTAAACAGGCTTCAAATAAATGGATTTATTTTGAAAATCCTCTTATAATAAGAAACGGTGATTATGTTGATTGTTGTTCAATACATTAGGATTATTTTTTTCTTAGAAAAAGAGCACACAAAATTATTTCGTTCCCATTTAATATCTAAAAACTGTTGCTTGCATTTTGCTACCTCCCTTTGAACTACTACCGCAGCGAATGCTACTACGACTTTTTCCACCATTTAAAACACTTGCACAAGCTAGAGAGCTGAACTATCTGGAGATAAAACGTTTACACAACACATTTCACGCAAATTACACGTACACCTGTGGTAAGATGGGATATAAATTGAAAGTTGAGCAGTAAGTTATGGGCCAACATCGGGCAAGTTTAACAACGTCCCACACATAAACAAAACAAAACAAAAAAACACATCAATCAACGCAGCGACACTTGACACTTTGAATGCACTTACTTGCATTTTTTTTCTCAATAAAATTTAAGTCAAGCTTCCGTACACAAGAAAAAAACCCTATAAATTAGCATTTCCACATTTCATTCATTCATTTTCATAGCCCAGGAAAGGTCAACTTCATTTTCACGTGTTTCAAGGGATAAAAAAGCGGTAGCCCCTCTTAACAGGGGTCGCCGAGGGCTTGGCTTGGGTGCAGCCATTCCACGCATGCACTTCCACTTGTGCGCTTAAGGATGTGCGCTTTCACACCTTTGCACTACCGGCGGCCACACCGCCCTTCCAACCCTCGTGTGGACCACCTTACGAACGCGGCCAAAAAAAAAAGACAAAAATAAGCTAAAAGGTAACCCAAACACTGACGTACCGAAGAAGGAGAAGACAACATAAGGATGAAACAAAGAGTGCCAACCGAAAAAGCGCCAACTGACGAACAGAAAAAAAAAACCGGCACCCTAAAGCTGCAGCTTTGTGCAGCTTCCCGCACTGTGCTTTGAATGCCAAGGGGTATTTAAACGCAGCAGTACCTGGGGGTAAGTGCACCCGCTGTACACTTGTAGGGAACAGAAGGGGGAAGTACGGCAAGAGAATGTAAGGTGTGCACAGCATCATCTTGCTTTCTTTTCCCACTTCACTTCAGCTCGGGCCCGGACAGCTTCCAGGATTTCGGACCAGCCCAAATATCACAAGCAGTTCTAAATCCCTTCAGAAAGATGAAGCTCGGTTTTCGCTTCGCTTCTGTGCGCTCGTCCGAGTTCCCTTTTTGTGCGTTGCTGATCACACTCATACACACACTCTCCAGTCGCAGCGAAACAAACAAGAGATGGTCCCAGCATACAGTGCACGGTAGGACGGGAGCGATGCTGCTCTGCCTCCGGACACTGTTTAAAAATACTCGTATCTTATTTGTTGTTTACTTTACACCGTTTAACCTTTCCCCAAACAGCCAACGAAGCTGTCGACGCGAGAAGCAAAACGCCCGGCGGTGCGTGCTCTCGCTTCCAGGAAGATCAGCGTCTCTGTATCTCCGGGTCCCGACCCGGCGTTATGCTACTCTCATTTATGCTACATACCACACCTCACCTCAGCTTTGACAACTTCCGCAGCCTGCGGACTCTTCCTCGGACCAAACCAAACACAAAAAAAACGATCTTCTATTTGCCAAACTCAGTGGGGGACGGCAGCTTCGGGTTAGCCCTAGCAGTTAAAGCGTCTCTATTCACACAACACAAACAGCCTTAAAGCTCGACCCGTCTGACACTTCTAGGAAATCGCAGTCCTCCTCGGTGCGCACCTACCGTACCGGCTCGGAATTGTTCTACGCACACCTCAGGCGCACACCATATTTCCGAAGAATTCCTCAGCCAAATACCATTCAATTGATTCAAGGAAACCAGCGGTGTAAAGAAGGAAAAGCAGGTCTCCAGTGTACACCGGACCCGTTCTCCGATGCTCCGTGGAGGATTCGGTTTCACACAAGCGCACCCAACGGGCGTTAATAAAAACAGAAAAGCCCAGAACGAGTCGCTGCTATAACGCTGGCCCGCGGTCAGACAGTGCGGAGCCAACATGGCGCCCTGTCGATGGTCCACACGAAATGGCCGACATGGCCGAACGAGTGTGGGCCGTTTTTTGTGCCTTTCCTTTCGTTGCGGTGCGGTGTGCTGGACTGGAATGTTTTTTTTTATTCCTTTTTGTAGCTGTCGTCAACGCACCTTCTGCTGGTCGCATTAAAGATCATGAGTTTCGAGATCTCGTTTTCTTTCTCTCTCGTTTTATGTTTCGTTTTACTGTTTCTTGCTCTGAGTTTGCTGAAAAGGTACTTCATTCCAGAAGAAGCTGGATTTTTGTAAACTTCTGAAAAGCTGGAATTATATGTTAAGGGAAATACTTGGAGATGTTGGAGACTCTGAAAGATATACTTGTCTCAAGACGTCAATCCCAACGATCAGTGTTCTACGATTACTGACTTCAAGATTTGCCGATTATCTCAAGAATTACAAGAAATATCTACGATGTAACAAAACTTAGCGCAAATTCTAGGAAGTGGCATCACTGTTGGTCAAATTTCTTGGAAAATAATTATCCAAGCCAAATCAAGAAGATGATACGAATATCTCTCCAACATCCCATGGGAACCTTAAGACAGATTTTGGAAATGTTACTTCAGTTCTGTGAAGTAAACTTGGTGCTTTAAGACTAATCAAAAGACTTGAGTTTGGATTCAGTCCAACATTTCTTCGTTCATGCTTCTGCGGTAGATAAGGGCAGAGTAGTGATGCACACTGAAAGAGCTGAAGAATATAGTCCAAGAAATTGACGATTGTCACTGAAGCGCCAGAAACAATTTAAAGTTGAAAGTTGTCCTCATAAAACATCCTCATATTTTCAAACTTTCTTTCTCGCATCGAACCATTACACCCAACGCTTGTATAACCAAGTTTAACGAAGAGTTATGAACCCGTTCTGAATACATAAAACTCTTTTATAGATACCCCATTGATGTCCCCCTTTCATCATACATTATTACATCCTACAAACCGTAGAAAATCAAACAATTGTCAGCGTTCGATAAATCAAGCCAAAGCCCCTTCAGAGTCATTCTACTGTTACAAACCCCCAAAACCGTCCCACCAAAATCCACCGCGCAGAGGACAGTGGGCGCAAGAAACTCAAAACAATCAGGTTTTTCTTTTACATTTTTTCCCCTCTGGCACGTCTTGTCTTGTGACTAAACTCCACATAAAAAAAAAAAAACACTGAACGCTGATGTTTGCTGTGACGGTGTACGGTTGGATTTTAAAAACAAAATTCGAATCCACTCCACTGGTCGACCTCTTCATGTGTTTGTGTGTATGTGTGTGTGTGTGTTTATGGGTGTAGGTAAGCACAGCATCCGACCGTGCGCGCTGGTTTTTATCGCTGGTGGCGCCTAGCTTGCCCTCGCACACGAGACTGATCGGCGACGCGTCGTGGCGGGAAAGAGATCGAGCAACGGCCGTCCTCCACATTAGCGCTCGAACGGGATGCAAGACTGTGAAGCAAACCCGAGACGAAAAACGAGAGCTCGCATGAAAGGAGGGAGAGAGAGAGAGAGAGAGAGAGAAAGAGAGCAAAAGGGGACTTTAATTAACCATCTTCGCCCTGTGGCTAAGAAGCATAGGGGTGAAAGAAAAACACAACAGCACAAGAATCCACCAGAGAGACAGGATGGAGACGCACAGCAACAAGAAGGAACACACGGCCAGCAGGAATGTGTTAGGGCCAGATTAAGTGCAGAAGGAGATCATCCGCCAGTAAAATAACAGCAAGATCTCAAAACTCGACACGATATAAAATAAAAATAAAAATCTTCCACCACCTCTACTCCTCTGCACGTCTCCCTCTCCGCCCCCCTCCATCTCTGCCCCCCCCCCCCTCGTCCATTGCTTTAGGCGCCGCCACGTTGTACAGATCATGGGCTCATAATTCGTGAAATGAAAACTTCCTGTCACACACCTCGCCAAAGTGAGAGGGAGAGACAGCGAGATCAAGCAGACATTCCGCCGCAAAACTCGCCCCGTTTGCGGCGGCGCTTCGATCTCGACCGATCGGTGCTGTGTGTGCGTCCTCCAATCCAAGCGTGTATGTGTGGTTGTTTGCGTTGATCGGAGCTGGTTTGGCGCCGCCTCTATCCATCCTGCTCTGACGCACACGCTACCGGCACCGGCGCACAACCGGCACCGCTCCATTCACCGCTCGTATCCTGGTCACCGCACCATAACACATCACGCGCGTCGATCGATTCGGTTCATCCGGTTAGTGCGTTTCAAAGCACCACAAACAGGCAGTAAACGATCTCTTTGCCAAGGTGGTGCTGCTGCTGCGTGCTCTGCGTTACCCCCGGCCTGTCTTATTATTGCTGTTGATCTTCGGTTCCGAAAGGGAGAAGCAGAAAAAATGCTTGGAGAATGAGCCAGGAGAAGATAAAAATTGAAAATTTATAAAACCCATTATTCTTCTCGGTGTTTCTTTACGTCTTCAGACGCCCTGCCACACCCAGCTTTGCCCAGCCTCTAATAAGCCTCCTTTTGCACGTCCCCGGTGACGTCCCATCCGTATTTTGTGCCGTCGCTTTTCTCTTCCGCTGTCGGATTTAGGGTGTGCTGTTGGCAGTGCATCCTCGAAGGTTGCCTGGTTTGGCAATTTGGCGCAAGGATCGGCAGTTTTGGCAGTGAGACGAAATCGACATCCAGAACGGAACCTACATTTTTGTGCATGGAAAAAAGCGCCTTGGTCCGAAAACAGGAACAAAACAGGACTTTGAAAGAATTTACCGGGAAACACTAATAGCTTAAAAGGAAACTAAAAAGACAGAACAAACCAACGCACGAAAAAAAAATTAACACAAAACGTGCCCGAGAAACGAAAGCTATCCCATCTTCCTGGAGGATGAAAGAAAAGAGAGAAGTTCGAAAAGCAGAATTCCAACGCAGAGAGAATATGAAGAAAAAAAAAAACACCGATCCCCGCGAGGAGCAGATAACAAAAGCAGTTCAAACCCTTGGAAAAAAGGTAACCAAAAAGTGTAAAAGAAACGAAAAAAAAACGATAAACGAACAATCGAAGGAGGAACATTAAGAGTGGCAGCGGCAACACTACAACGCCCAAAAAGAGAAGAAGAGCACGGCCAAAACCGAAAAGGAAATCGAGCAAAACGGGACCCAAGAGAAGCGAATGAAGACGACCCGAAGAGATGCCCACCAACGTGAGGGCATGAGTGGGTCCGGGTCCGGGAGAGTCGCGGGAAGAGACACGTTTCAGATCGGGCAGGAGTAACCGGGTGGTGTGGAAGGATGCGCCCAAGAGGCAAGAAGTTAGCCAGCCAGTTAGGCGGCCCGGTCCACCGCATCTCACGACGGCAGAGAAGGCGAAGAAGAAAAAAAAAACAAAAAACCTGTATCGAAAGATGTAAACTATGTTTGGAAAATCATTAATGCGCTGGAAAGTCGTCCCGGACCGAGCCCCGGATGACGGCGAGACGGCCTCCGGGCGCACGATGGTCCACCGCAAACGCAAACAAGATTTTCTTCAAGACTCCCTCCTCATCTCTGCACTCGTCCCTGCACTCTGAAGCGATCGCGCCCAGTCATCCTGGCTCCTGCGCTGGGCGAGCGCCTGGTAAGGTGGAGCCGTATAAACGCCAAGGAGGAGTCGGGAGGAGTGAGGAGGAGTCATGCCTTCGCCTCTCTCCTGACCACACAGCCCGGGCAGCAGGACCGTGTGGTGAGAAGAAGTGGTGTAGAGAAGAAGAGGCCACCGAGAGCAAAACGAAGAAGCAGACACCTCTCCAACGCGACGCCTTCTTGATCACCATGACCAAATAGAGGAGCGGCTCCTCATTTCCCCGTGGGCGAACCAAGGCACCATGACGCGGCAACGCAACTGGACGCAGCGCTCGAGAGGTGTGAGCCGCTCTAAGGTGCGGTGAGGTGAGCACTCTCCGCATGATCTCATCCTGCACATCCCACACTCTTCGCCTCTGACGCTCCGGTCGAAACCTCCGAGTGCGCGAGCAGTTAAACCGGAGGCGCTTGAGACTTCTCTCTACTCTTGATCGGCGTTGGCAGCCAAAGCGGCGCATCTGCGATCCAGTGAGGCGAACAGGCGAACGTTGCTGCTTGCCGTCTGTGTTTGTGTGGTGTAGGAACGCGTGCACCGCAGCCTCCCTCTTTGCGTAGCACACTCGCCTCAATTCATGATACAGTGCCCTCAAGCGTGAGTGAGAGCATGAGGGATGAAGCGAGAGAGAGGAGAGTCCATCAGAATTGAGAACGACTCACCATGGCGCCCGCGGTTGGGGCGTGGAGCACGGGTGTGGTGGTACGAGACGCACGAAGATTAGCGGACAGAATTTTATGCCAACGCACGAAACGATGATGATGATTCTTCATTCCCCACAATACCTCTTCCTCACACCAACGGGAATGGGGAGGCGTTGGAGGGTGAGTGATTTTTCATTTCCACTCACTTGGAGCAAGTGAAGAAGGGGTTTGGATGAGAAGGGACAGCACTGGTGGAGGGAGGGGGGCTGAGTAGCGCCACGTAGCGCGAGATTTAGCGTCCGCAAGTCAGACGGGAACAAGTTCTGCCCGTTTAGCGTCCGTACCTCCCGTGTTTTGTGGTTCGGTTCGTTTTAGTTTCTCCATTCCCCGTTCTTTACTTTTTCTTTTCAGTTAATTTTCACTCAAGTCCCTGTGCCATGCGCTGCACAGTTTATGGCACATTTTAAAACACTCCAAATAGAAAATGGGTTTAATATGCAATAAAACATGTAGTTTATATTATGTCGGACATTTTGGAATGTGTGTTTCCCAATGTTAGTACTTTTTATCATCTATCTCTGTTTATCATAGTTTAACAAAACTGTTAAAATGCAAAGTATACAGTAAAGGTTTAGTCTCTTTTCGCTGTATCTGGTCGACTATGTTCTCAGATTACGAAATTCTCAAAACTTATAAGAACTCCAAATAGCAGAAAATGTATCATAGGCGCTGGTAAAAAACTGTAACACTAATATTCCTTCCGCTGTCACTTGTGCGTCACAAACAAATTTATTTATTTTCAAACGTAGCAAATCGCACATACACTGTATAAAACATATCGCTTCAGGGCACCTGCCATACCAGATAGAATGTTCACAAACACTTTTGAGTTTGCATTCTACTTCATTTAATGTACTAAATATCTCGGTATGCCCTTCAAATAGGCAATTAAGATGGTTTTGAAATAATACATTTAACTATGTTTTGTTGATAGATCCAGTTGATTTTGCTGACACAGAAAACAAAAAATCGATTGAACATATTATAAGAATCAAGATTACAAATTATTCGAGCATGAAATTAAACCTAAAAATAAGATGATAATCAAGTGTTTAAAATCATAATGACGAAAATTATTTGTGATGGACATCAAATATGAGACAACTATTCAAGAAGATTCGTGAGTATGAAATTATCTCTTTCACAAGTGGATGTGCGAAACGCTGAAATCATTCCCGATACTTGTCATCAATAAACGAGCTTCAAGATGGGTTTTCAGACAGCATAGTGCAAAGCTCTCATTCTCCCACAAAGCAGGTCGTCATATCGAGTCTCGGAGTTATAGAGGAGTAAGAGCGAAGGATAAGGTTTTTTCTTCTAACATAAATTTCAACTATCACAAAGTAACCACTGTTGATTTAGAAGAAAATTCAATAAGAAAAGAATAAGGATGTGTTGTTGGTGCAACATTGTGAGAGGTACACACACTATCTCATTGGAGTTCTCTCTCTAGTCCCTCATTTTAAATTGTGAAAGCAAAACCTTTTTCTCCATTCTTGCAACATTCTCTTCTTACTATCCTCGTGAGCAATAGAGTGATGCAATAAAATCCATTAGCATTAGCCACACGCTGGGACTACAAAGCATGCACCACCATCACACATCATTACCAGCATGACTCTGTCACAGGAAGCTTATAATTAGCCATTCCACCACCCACCGGTGGCGTTCTAACGTCGTCCACGATCGATCTTCACAAGGTCAAATTTGCACAAAAGTCCCTTTCATTCTACTTTTATACTAACCAACCCCCCCCCCCATCCAACTCCTCCCCCACCGTCATCGTTGCAACGGTGCATACACACACACACGTGATATGAAATGCCCCATTTGGTCCATTATCTGCTGCGCACACGGCTCGCGCGAAGCGAAATCACCACCCGGTTACGATGATCATGCACAGGATGAGTCAAGCAAGTTCTAGCACTGCTGCAGGCGCCAACTTCCCCATTTGCACTTCAAATGCTTCCCCAACGTACCGACCACGAGAGTGAACGTGTGGCCGCCGCCGACTTGCACGTATGTTTGTTTGGCTAATTTGTTTCCTGGTAAAATCTGCTGAGGGTTTTTTTTTTTATTTGCCCACGTTTTATCCCGCAAAGATCGGCGAGTGTGTGTGTGCTACACAATCATTTGTGGAACGGCGGGGAATGAGTTATGGTGCGCTTTAATGTATCTTTGTATCCCAAGGTTTCGAGAGCGGGTGATTCAAGAATGATAAAGGGAGCTGCGGTGGCATTATTAGAGCTAATGAAGCGCATTAAATTGATCTTAAAAGAAAAATTACGATGACAGATCGGATCGGTAGAAACGCCATTGGAAAATCCCACAGTGACAAGCAGTCTAACACGGTGGCGGTCACGTTTTTATTTCCATTTTGGTTCAATTTAGCTGATTTTTTTTTATCAATTTTTAATAGCAAAGAAATAGCATAAATAAAAGAAATAGCAGGAACTTAAGGACCTTAAAAACATTTTTGAAGAAGCACAACTTTTTAAAATGAGACAAACATGAATCTGGTATCTTAACTGCGCTTTCTGCTTGTGCCTTACCGTTGGAGTTTGTAGTGTACAATTCAATGTTAGGACCTGTAAACAAAATCTTTTCTTATTTTGAAACACAACCTCATTCCTCGCCAATCAACCTTCACAATTTTAATTGAATTTGTTTCGGAGTGTCTCAGCAGTATGAATGGTGGAAAGCAAGTTGATTACATTTGTATTTCTCTCAAAGGGGCCTTTGACTTTATATCGATTGGTATATTGTTGGCAAATCTCGACAAACTAGGTCTACCCAATTTCTTACTTGTTTGGTGTAGTGCTTACTTATTAAACTGTGTCTATTAAGTAAAATTCGACAAATCTGACTCCTGATGAATGTTCTAGTAAACCAGACAGTATTCTTGTCCCTTAATTGTTTTTATTTTCTACGTGAAGGTCTTGTCGTATGTTTTACTAATAGGTATTGTACACCGACGATTATGAAGTGTTTCTGGCATTAAATATGATATGTAACTTCATATAGAGCTAGATGCCAGTTGCCAGAACTATAAACTCTAGAAAACCGCTTCGAAAAAGCATAGATAATGATTCTGTGTAATTGCTTAAATGGTAAAATTGATCTACTTCGCTTGCTAAAGAAAACCAAAATTCGTGAGGCTTCATACAAATAGAGCATCACAGGAATACGTATTTGCATAATGTGCCTTTTACTGTCTTGTTGCTTAGTTTGAATAGTTACTTTCTATAATTTGATTGTAATTTATGTTTAATTTGTTTAATTTTTAATTTATAAATTAATTAGAAATACTGCGTTTTGCAATGGATTAGAGTGTCTTGATGTAGTTAAGTCTTTAAGTAATTTATTGTAATTTTTTTTCTTGTTTTTCTCTTGTAGAACCCAATTAGGCAGACAAGATTATCATTCAAACAAATAACTAAATAAATAAAAAATAGTAATAAACCTTTAATGTGCAGCTATGTAACGATTGGATTGAAGTACGCAGTAGCCTAACTGCTGCACCGCCGTACTGTACCGAGTGCCCTTGTCGCAGGGGACATTCCAATCTGTACCGGAACCGAGGAACGGAACCGATTGAAACGAAAGCACCTGATGGTAAGCTCCGATCGGTTGACGTAAACCTGATTAAAAGTACACTTTTTTAATTAGTGCCGCTTAACGGGCGGGCGTGCGCCTTCGTTCACTGCCGCGCTAGTGATTGTTTACAGTTCTGGGCTTGTTGCTTGTTAGTTTCGTTTGTTTTGGGGTGGATCGCCTCACCCCCAGTGCTTTTTTGTTTTGCATTCCCATACCAAAGCACAAAACGCACCAGTTAAAGCAAAAAAAACTGATGCATGTTTTCACATTGTGTTGACTACCTCGTTCTATTGCTTTGCTAGCGCGCCCACTGTGACGGAGCGCGGAAGAAAAGCAAGCGCACAAGCAAACAAACAACGGGCGCGCTGCATCTCCCGGCAGCGGTAACCGAACACGCCGCACACACGAGGTCTGCCTAGGCCCGCGCCAGACAAATTGTCGCCACGCCAGCACGCGGCGCAGACAAAGCGTCGGCGGCACGGCTGGAAATGGCCGGGCGTACCGGGTGGGTATGCTCGGTTTTCCCGGAAGTTTTGCAGCCGAGACTGGTAGGACAGGATGCAACGGATGTGTGGTACATACATTTGGGGCCTTTTTTAAGGTAAAATATTTATTTATTTGTCAAAGAAGCTCGACTGTCAAGTGGCAAGATTTTTCATAATTTTTCCATAAATGTTTGGTTTTTTTCCTTATTGCAAACGTTGCATTGAGGGATTCATTGTTGAAATTCTATCAAAATCTTTTCGTAACTGTTAAATAAGATGTTATGAAATTTAACAAATAATGATTTCTTCTATCAAATGACTCGGTGGAAAGTGATGGTGTGTTTTTAATTATTGCAAATGAAATTTTTAATGAATATAAAAATAAATAAAATTGTTACAGTGTCCCGAACGTCATGGAAATGATACAAAACAACCTCTGTTCCATGTGTTTTTTTTTTAAATGCAAAAAATACCCCTTGAAATACAAGGTTTTTTAAGTCACTTTTCAATGTGACCGGTTTTCAACTTCATATTTAAGAGTTAATTTTTAAAAACTGTTTTTCGACATAAAATTGTTTTCAACATGATTTTAAACACGTGGCTGCTCGTGATTCATGGCTAAAAAAAGGTACTTCAAATGTCCCAAGGAATTTTTAAATTTAACAAAAATCCTTTGACAATCGAAGTGTTTTTATTTCATCCTTTAAAACAGCAGTTAACACATAATTTTGCACTAAATTTGTTATTTTATGGTACTTATGTAAATGCCTTGGAAAACTGTGCAACCCTTTATACGCAAGCAAGTGTGAACAACATTAAAAATAAATTGTTTTACTTTAAATATAATTGCCATAAAAGTACAAAACCAGTAAAGTACAAAGCAAAACAGCGCAAAGCTTAAATCTGTTGGTGGTTTGCATAGGAATTGTGCAAAAAAGGTTGTTGAGTTGAAGAATAAATAATAAAAAAATACTTTTTACACAACATACAAATAAAAAAGTATTAATTTAAAGTAAAAAGATGAATAGATTGAAATAAATACACATAAATAGAAATATACAACTACAACTTACAACTTATAACAGGCGTAAAAAATAGCTTATAAATGTAGGGCCAACTCAAAGCTAACGAGACTGCAACTTGAGCTACGGAAACCAGTTTCATGCCTACCAGTTCCATCGAAAAAAAAGGGAATTTTTTAACACTTTGTTGGCGCGGACTCATTTTTCCAAAATATTGGCCCTTCCTCTCAGCGATGTGGGGTTGGCAGTAAAAAAAAGTTCTAATACCGATATTTAGTAGCACCATCAACAGCAACCATCCTAACCCAACCTAACGACCCAACAGGGCCGTCCCGTCACGTTAACGATTTAGAACGCACGTTCACCGGAAATGACTCCCACTCGAGTCGCTGGCAACATCATGGCAGCCTTCTCTTCCTCCCCTTCTCATTCCCATTCTCCCTCCTCCGTCGAGAGTGCAGCATTCCTCCGTGCAAACATTGTGCACGCCGCCGCTGCCGCTGGTGCTGCTGCTGGTGCTGCTGCGATTTACCGCGATCGCGATTATGCATCGTCAGCGCGCGGCCAACAGCATTGGTGGAGCGGTTTGCTGCCTGCTTTTCGCTCCGAAACGCCAGCATCATACGACGGATCATGCTCTCCAGCGCGTTGGTGTTCGACGCCACAGTTTGTGTGTGAGTGTGTGTGTGTTTCACCCCTTTTTCGTCACCCCGAGTCTCCGTCTAAAGTCACCCTCTAACCCCCCCACTCTAGGCCGCACCTACACACCCCGCCAGCGACCCGGCCCCCGGCGTCAAACGTGCGTTGTTGAGTCAACGCGCGCACCGTGGCAGCCAGGCAGACGCCGCGTGCCCATTCGCGCCCTGGAAACGATGCGCGCGCGCAAACGAAAACTCCGGGAAAGCAGAAAAAGAACAACCACATACGATGGGGAGAGAGAGAGAGAGAGACAAGGAGAGAGCAGGGCACAAAAAAGCGGACAAAAAAAGCAAACAAGTAACCCTTTTTGCCGTGGTACACACAGGCGCTTCACTTTGGTTCATTTAGATTTTTTGTGGGAAGCTCTCGCGAGGAGCCGAAGCGCTTACACAGAATCACGTTTTCCAATGCTCCGCGGGCTGAACCGTATGTGTTTTTTTTTTCTTGTGTGTATGTGTGCTCTTCTTTTTACTAGTCTAACACGATCAGCAGCAAATGATCATCGTTCTTTGATTCGTTCTGGAGCAGAAGTGGCAATATCAGCTTGTCACATTGAGGGAGAAGGCGTTGAGGGTTTTACGTTATGATAGTGCAATAACTATTCTCTACAAGTGGTACGAGACGATCAAAATCATTCAATAAACACAGAACACATCTTTATCTGGTGGGGCTAACTCGTCACTAGAAGATCTTCATCCCTTCATTTACTGCTGCTCCGTAATTCGTCTCAAAAAGATTTTTGTGTCTGCCACAACAGTGGCACGCACTGTACCGATCTTCCTGTACTAGGGTTCTCGTTTGGTGAAGTTTTACCACGTTACCACCTCTTCTTGCGTGTCTTCTTACATGCTATTTCACTCCACGCGGTTGATGCTAACAGACCTCGAGCCAAGTATCATCAGACGACCACGTGCCCCTCGGCGTCCGAATCGATTTTGCATGTGGCACATCTCGTTGTCGACGACTTTTGACTTTCTCGATCGTTGCGTTCACCGCCCGATCTTGAAACTCTCTGCTTCGAGCACAGCAGCTAATGAAAAATCCCGGAAGCATGTTTAGCACTTTCCACCACGGTTTGCTAAAATCAGCGTGTTCTGAAACACGCAAATTCTTCACCTTGCAGCCTTTGAAGGTCTTACCCGCGTTCGATCCCTATCTCTGTTCGCCTTTCTACGGGATACGTTTAATCGCCTTTTAAATGAGCTATAAAATCGATACCGATTGTCCCAGTAGTGTCCCACGGTGTCTGTGCATTTCGGCACGGTTCGATAATTATTACCACGCCGGTGATACACAAAGAGAAAAATATGCCCCCGCAGCCTGGCTGCGCGCGGTGCGCTTTTCTCACGCTCCAGAAATCGCCCTTTTTTTCTGTGGGTCAGTGAAAGGAGCCGCCAGCAGCGAAGGACATGTCTATTTGTTTATTTTCTGCGCTCAAGCATTCTCCTCCAGCGACCGCACAAGGCAAGAAAAGTCAAGGAAAGATCCTACACCCGCCCCGGGTGCCAGGCGCCTTTCGCACCGCAAAAGCAGCACACCCGGTACGAGGCCACACCGGCGGGCAGTGAAGGACAAAAGGACAAGAAAAACGCACGCGGTTAAGGTTCGCGAGCACGCGCTTTCGCTATTGCGCAATCCCGCGGTGTGTGGTGCGTAAGGTGTCAGGTCCGAAGGTGACCGTAACGAGCAGGTTGAATTATGATCTAGATTTTGCGGGAGGATGGATTCGATGATTTTGTAGTGTTCCTTTTGCCCTCTCACTCTGCCGGCCGCAGGACCTTTCACTCCGGGATGCAGAAGGCATCAGGCAGCGTTATGCAATAAGGGCAGGACATAATCAGGGCCCGGGCGGACATGTCCCAGTTCGCACCATCAATCGTGGATGACCGTGAGGGCAGTAGCAGTTGCGTAGAACGGTACGTTTCCGCACGCACAGTTTAGTCTGTACCGGTGACCTTAGAACCTAAATGTCAATGCATCGCGCGCGCCATGCGGTCTAGAGTGTAAAAACGTGCATTCGTGTTATGTCTCCAATCGGCGTAGAGCTTATGCAATACGAGCCTGTTTGGGTTTTAAGTTTTGTCCAAATCAAAATGTACAAAGTGGAGCATACCGGTGAGGCTTATCAAGCATTCTAGGAGCTACAATAAACAGAAATAGAAATCAGTTATGAAATTTTCATCCAGAGGTTCAAGGTTTGCTTACTTTGGTTTAGGTAAGTTAGCTAAACATTCATACTAATTTTCGTTCGTTTTTTCCAAGTTCTGGGACTGGGACGTTTCTTACTGACTTTCCAATAGGTTATACACATAATAGGTCTTTACTGGACGTAACTGTGAAATTACGGAAGATATCTTGTAATCAGTGATGGTTTAACTTATGAACAGAGCTGGCTAGGAGCCTCTTTTGGTCAAGGAACCCTGTTAATCTTGACATAAACGGACCTTTACTGCAATTCTACCCAGAGCCTCCAAAGGGATTGATCCACTACTGCTTGTTATTATAATTTAGTTCTAGTAAGCATATAACATACTGGAACAAAGATCTTTGTAACCTCCCAGATGCAGTAGAACGTTTCAGAGGTCCAATATATTTCTTGAAGCAATGAACACTTCCAAAGGTATTGCCAGCAAATCTATCAAAACTTTTACGATTTTAGTGCCATTTTTCATCTAAGCAAAACAGAAAAACCAATTCTTTCTCGAGCAGAAGATATATTCCTAACACTGTGTATTATAGACATTAGGAGTTGTTCTCCTGCTATATCCAACCCGTTCAAGTTCCGTCTGTAGATACTGGTTCTAACTCGGGTATCGACCGCACGTCGAACTTCTGACAAAATTATATGGATGTTGCAGCAATCGCCAAGTTCGATAAGTTCACTAAGTTTGAACATCATTGTGCTTTTATGTTTCGAACACCTTATCTATCTGTATCCACACAGTAGATATCAAAATCAAAGTGTAAATCAAACATACTTTGGACGCCATTAAAAGCTAAATATTGGTTTAACAAGATCTTGCTCAAGTCAACACCTTCATCAATGTTGGGAACAACCATGGGGATTTTTGTGATCAAAACATTGTGTGTGAAGGAGTTTTTAGCTCAAGTTTTTTATATAGACACTTTGGTCTAGCACAACCTTCCACCTCCGTATGATTTCAAACGGGCTTAAGTAGATGTCAGGTCTCAGTAAACTCCATCTTCCTTTCCTTTTGGCACAACAACCGATCTCGAGCTGTCTTTAATGAATAAGAAGTCCCTACGGTTAAGTTCAATGATGGGAATCGAATTACAAGTCTAGAACGTGCAGAAGTTGACACGTCTACGTCAACAATAATACCGACCATCCATAACAATCTAGTCTTCAAGTAACACAAGCTAAACTATATCTAAGATCGACTTTTCGAGAGCCGGTTCTTCCCAGCCAAACAACCTTTCCAAAGATTCCAAAAATCAATTCATTCACAGCACCCTAGGCGCCTTGGGCAGTTCCCCAGCGAAACTTGTTACTTTAACTTGTTGCAGGGTCCTTCTGCTCTTCTGTTTCCCTTGCCTTTCCTCATTCAACCGCCCACGCACACAAATTCGGTTGTTAATGACATTTAGACTGCGGCGTTTCGATGTGACCGATGATGATGATGATGGTGTTGGACCCCCTGATCCAATCCGATCCAACACACCACCCTCGGCCAAGTCAACAATGCACGACCCAGTGGAAAAAGAAGAACAACGCACATCGGACGATATGTGTGCGTGATTGTGTGTGTGTGTTTGTGCTCCTGCTGCGTACATGTAAGTTTCCAGCCGCGCGACGCTTTGTCTGGGGTGGTTCGCCCATCGGACGGAGGAACTGCCGTCGCCGTCGCCGTCGCCGTCACTGCCACCGCCGCCACCGCCGCCGCCGCTGCCCACATGCTCGAGAGCGAGCGAGTCGCGCCGTGGCGACAATTTGTCTGGTGCGGTCTAGGCAGGCCTGTCTCTCGGTCGTACGGCTGCTGCTGCTGCTGCTCGCACACATTGAGAGCTCGCGCTTGCCTCCGTTGCTTTTCTGCAGCACCTTCCGCCCCCGTCACCTGCACCCATACACCCTTCCTCTGATGCAAGAGAGAAAAGATCAGTGGGAGGTGGAGGTGCACGGGAGAGAGAGGGAGAGAGAGAGCAACAGAACGAGAAGCCGACACACAATCGCGGCTCACACAGCGGTGGATTTTTGTGCCGTGTATGAGTGTGTTGGAAGTGAAGCTATGCTGGTTGATGCTGCGTTGCCACGTTTGCCTCGCGCTCGCACACACATGCAGCAGCACAGAACACACAGTAGCAGCGGCTCGGTCATGCTTGTATGCTTTTTTTCGTAGAAACGCGCGCGTCATCGAACGGAGAGCGAGAGCAAGAGAAAAGCGTGCAAAAGAGAGCGACCGAACATTGCTGCAGTATAGCCGGGTGTGCGACTGAGCGAAAGGGAAGCAATTTCTTTTTTTATTATTATTATTGCACGGCGCGGTTATTTTAACATTTTTGGCACACTTGGTGATAGGAGCAGTAACAGGAGGAGGAACAGGGGTCTGTGATCGCGAAAAGGGGGCGAAAACGGGGGAGGGGATGCGCGCGAATGTGTCAAATTGAAATTATTTTGGGGAAAATTTCATTCTCGATCTTCAAACAAACAATAATACAAGGTTGCTAACCCGCAGCAAAAAAGCATAGAACGCGTCGATAAATCAAATTCGCTTTTTTTCTACATGCACGTGCATGCATGTGTGTGTGTGTCTCCCCTTCACCTTACCTTGTCCAGAGAGAGAGAGAGAGAGAGAGAGAGAGAGCGAGGGAAGAAGAGATAGTGGGATCGACAGCGAGATGAGCTGTCACACGCATGCGGAAACGGGTCCGGGCAAGCGCGGCAGGTTTTCGGTGCGGGTGAAAGGTGAAGGTGGCTCGAAGCTAGCAGTGAATGGGTGGCGGCGCAGCGGTCTGCATGACGGCAACAGGGCACACACGCACACACAGCCACGGTGTTGCGCGCGCGCTTGTAGAACGCGCGTTCGACGAAACGAGTTGCGCCCGCCCTGGCGCAGAGGTTTTTGTGGTGCGCAAGAAAGGCAAAGGTGGAAGGAAAGAAGGAGGAAACATGTTTCGATCTCCCGAGCCGCGCAGTCCGCGCGGACAGACCGAGTGGCATTCTCGAGAGATCCGCACTGGCAGTGCTGCGTGTGAGTGAGAGCGAGAAAGCACTAGCGAACGAGAGAAAGAAAGAGGGCGAAGAAAAAACAACGAACGGATGCTCCGGCAGACCAGTAGGCGTTATGAATGTAAGGAAAATGGGAGCAATGTGGGCACAACGGGCACCCTTTAGGTAGGCCTTACTACAGGTTAAAAATAACTGTTAAGGCTTAACATCTATTCAGCAAATTGTTATATGAATACCTTTTCCACTCTTAAAGTTATGATTCTATTTTGATTTAGATAAATCTGAATTGAGCTTTAACAGCAAAGCATTTAGTTTTTGCTTCAAAGAAAAAAAAATTAAATATTAAATTTAAAGAATGTGCATGTACTCACGACGTTCCTTTATGGTTTCTGTGAAAAAAGGAAACAATTTGGTAACATTTTTTCATGAAATAATTAAAAAAAAATCATGTATTTCAATTTGGGGTAAAATTGGCATTTCATTTTTAGGGACAAATGAATTGATGATTTAGAAAAATACAACATATTCGAGCATATCGAGTGACTCTTTAAAAAGATTATTGGAATATTCGAGGGTAGGCGTTGACAACTTAGATAGAAAATTGAATGAATGCCCATTTTACTCATTTCACAAAAAAGCTTAATGTATTTTTTTTTAAATATTTCATAGTTTTTAAGCATTGCATCGTTGTTAGGAGGATCTGTCGCTCTTTTTACTCATAGATGTACCATACGAGCTCCGAGTAATGTGAAAAAGGTGTGTTTGGTGAAAAATTCTAAAAAAAACTACGGCCAAAACTCATAAACCTGACTATATTACCCCATATTCCCATTAGCTCAAAATCGGGAATGTATACTCACACACAGGCACAGGCGGAGAGACAAAAGCGCGTTCGGATGAAATCAGCTTCTTGTTGCGCGTTCACTGACGGCTGACTGTCTCGTTTGGTGCGCCACCCGCGGCTTCTCCTCTCCTTCGCGACCCTTTTGAGCGAACGACATTCCAACATGCACCGCTCGCGCACCGCACCACCGCACCTGCCCTTAAAGGGCCCAACATTACCGCACACAAACACACACACCACGCGAGAGAGAGAGAGAACACAAAAACTCGCGCACTAGCACTTTCCTACTCACGCGGACGGCATTCGAACGCCTTCTGCCACTTGTCTCACAGACGCGCCCATATAGAACGCCATCCCGCTGTACTCTCTCGTTTGTTCCCTCTCACTCTCACCACCGAGTACGATCATGTGATGCGGCTGTATGAATCAGTCGCTCTTCCCTTTGCACCGCCTATATGCGGTGCGTCGCTGTGCAGCTGTGTGGGTGCCCGCGTCGAGAGAGCGGCGATCGACGAGAGAGACAGAGAGCGCGAGAGAGCTAGCCCGCCGACACGGTTAGCTCGAAGCAGCCGCGTTTTTTTCAATACCACACAGAAACTGCAGCAGGGCGCACGCACGCACAGTCTCGGGCTTCAGCAGAGCAGTATCTCAGCGGGTTTCAGGTGTGTGTTTCATTTTCGAAACACAGCTCAACGGGAACGGTTCAGTTTTTCGGTGCCGCCGTCGGTTCCACGGTCCACTCTCGCCGTCATCATCATCATCCAGCCCCGAACGGACGAGGAGTGTGTTGTTTTTGCTGCCGCAAATATTTAATTCGATAGGCTTGGCAGTGCGTTTTCGTGTATAATTTCGTGTATGTGTGCCTCCGTTATTAACGATACGATAAAAAACAAGTGTGTTTTAAAAGAAAAGCGAGTGAGAGATTTTGTGCAAGTGTAAAGACAGGGGAATGTGCACTGGCTTGTGCACACGATCAAACACCGCGTTCCCCTCACACGTAGAAGTGTGCATGGCTCGCATAGAGGTGAGTGACGACGACGATTACAAGTGACGGCACCAACGGTACCGGGCGTCTCCACAAATGCACCAACGGCCGGTTTGAATGGAATATTTTGACAGTTGTTGCGAGCAATTGCGAGCAAATAATCAAAACAACCGCCGCCTGCCCCTTTATTGCAATCGTGCGGTGTAATGTACAGTTTAAGTAATGTGTGCCACAAGTGTATAGTAACAAACCAAACCACCACCAACCCTTGTGTACGTGCCTTTTAGCGGAGGTGAGAAAGCGCAAGAGAACGAAAGAGAGCGAGAGAGATAAAGAAAGTGTGTGCGTGCCTTAAGGATAGCGATTACGATTACATATTCGGGATTTAAAAACGGTTTTATGTGTGGAAATTACGGACCCGAAAAGGAGCAAAGCAAAGCAATGGCTCACGGTTCACTCACAGCTGCCGGAATGATGATGGTGAAAAGTGAATCGTCATCGACTGGCCGGTCACCGGCCGCTGCCGTCGGTTCATCCTCACCCACCACGACCTCCCATAGCAACAGCAGCAGCAGCAACACCGCCAAGATGGGCTCCCGGCGCATCTTTACGCCCCAGTTCAAGCTGCAAGTGCTCGACTCCTACCGGAGCGATGGTGACTGCAAAGGGAATCAGCGTGCGACCGCCCGAAAGTACGGCATCCACCGACGCCAAATTCAAAAGTGGCTGCAGGTGGAAAGCAACCTCCGCTCCGTCGTTGCAAATGGCGGTGCCGCCGGTGGCAATGGCAGCAGCAGCAGCAGCAGCAGCGGTGGCGGCAGTAGTAACAGCAACAGCAACGGCAGCAATACCGTCGGCTCCGGAAGTTCGAGCGGCGGGGGCAGTGTATCGATGAAAATAAATCTTCTAAACCATCACCATCACCAGCACCCGCATCTGGCGCCGCATCACCACCATCCCCACCACCCGGCCGTGCATCATCACCTGCATTATCAGCCGGCGTTGCACCATCCGCACCATCCGCACCATCCGGGACTGACGGGGCTGATGCAAACGCCATCGATGGCGGCGGCAGCGGCAGCCGCGGCAGCAGCAGCAGCAGCGGCAGCACACTACCATCATCACCACCAGTTGCAGCCACAGCCGCCAGTTCATCCGCTAGCGTTCCATCCTCTGGCCCCGGTACAGCAGCAAGCTGGTTTGGACAGACAACGTGTCGTCGCGCGTAATGGCGCAAGCGCCACCAGCAGCACCGGTTTGCTGTCACCCGTCCTTACCCACACAGCAGCAGGTGCGGCTAGCGCCCCAGCCATACCCGTTTCCTCCTGCTCGCCACTGTCCGTTGCCTCCACCGCGTCATCCATCGGGTCGTCCAGCAGCACGGCGCGGTCACCGTCGTCCGCGAGCACGGCATCGCAACAGCACCCAGCGGCGTCCTCTGGTGGCGATCACGCGAACTCGTCCGTCACCTTTTCGCCCGTCGCACCGTCCAGCGAAACCCACTACTATGGCCATATACGTGCGATCGCGGCAGCAGCAGCAGCGGCCGCCAACACGCAACGGTACGATCATCCGATCGATCTGTCCCGCCCGTGCTCGTCCCATGTCGGCACCGTCTCGCCCGCCCCCTCGTACGATCAGCACGTAAAGCAGGAAGAGGAGGAAGAGGATGAAGAGATCAGCGTAGTGGAGGAGTCGGATGAGCCGAACCTGCTCGCCACCACCACCGCGGCGGAACAGGCGTGGGATCTTTCCTGCCGACGGCCACCCGCCACCGTCACCACCACCTTGTCCAGCACCTCCAACAAACGATCCTCGTCGGCGATGAGCGGCCCAATCGCAACACCGCCAAAGTCGGTGAAGCTGTTCAAGCCGTACCTGCTGGACAAGGAGGAGGAGGAGCAGGAGGAGGAAGAGCCAAAGCAGCAGCGGCCCGACTCGGCCCTCGCCGACGAAGACAAGGAGTCGACGCGTGAATCTCCGGCGATCGTTGAGCAGCACCAGCAGCAGTATCCAATTATCTGGAGCAACAGCTCACCGTCGGCGTACTACGAACAGCAGCAGCACCAGCACGTGTACGAGCAGAACCCACCGGCCTATCTGCTTGCCGCCCAGGCTCAGCAGCATCCTGGCGCGGACTGTCGAGGCTGGAGCTCACCGCAAGCCTCCCCAGTGTCCGGGTACGACAGTTCCACCTCGATCTCGTCCGTGTGCAGCGGGCCGGAAGAGGACAATGCAAGCCATAGCAGCGTCTCGAGCCACGGCAGTCACGGAGAGCAGTCGTCGGAAAAGCTGAAGCGACAGGCGATCGACAGCTTCTACCATGATGTGGCGTGCCGCGGCGACTACCGGGCAGTGGCGACCAAGTACAACGTCAGCCGCAAGTACGTGGAGAAATGGCTGCAGCAGGAGGAGCAGCAGCAGCATCAGCAGCAGCAACAGCAGCAACAGCAGGAAGATGATCACCATCATCATCCGCTTGGAGGTAGCGTACGAGTGTCGCCACTTGTCGTTGGATGATTTGATGCCGTGCTTGGTGCATAAGAAAGGGGAGTTTGATAGGCCATTTAATCATATTTGTTTTATGTTTAACTGAAATGTGATATTTGCTATACAAAAATACGTGGACCACACTCACACAGGGATGTAAATGCGCGTATCAAGCATGACGAGTTTGAGAGATTCTAGAGAGATTGAGGGAGAAAGATGGGGCTTTTCCGTCCTCCACACCGGGAAAAGGTGATCACCCCCCACATCAGAACGAGCAGGTCTTGCTTTTGGAGGGGATGAGACAGTTTTTCCCGGAGGTTGTGTCCGGGGGCAGGTGTCGGGATTAACATGGTCCATCAGCCCACAAATACACACCTTATTTCTTGAAGGGTAAATGCCAAAAAAAAAAAAAACAAATCGTCGTAGTGCGGGGTTTCCCCACAATTAGACGCCTCAACCTAACACGCAGGTGCCATAATTTCAGTGTGTCATTAGCTTCTCTCATCTCTGATTCCACTCCTCAATCGAGGGGTGACTACAAATCGATGCCAATTCAAGAGAGATTGAAGGTGTTACAATGTTCTGCATCCAGACAGAGAGGTAGAGCGCAAATAGGGTAGAAGGTTTTGGGACTTAAGAGGCGACATCTTCGGATGAGCACCAGCGACAGGTACACTGCTAGAGCGCGCAGATCCCTTTTAACAAGCAGATGCAGATTTGCATTTTACAATACACACACTCTTGTAATGGAGACAGAGCCCTTTGCGCTTCCTCGTTGCACGTGCTTAAAGGTAAAGCAGCCGCATAATAGCAGGATGGGATGGGCCGTATCTTTTCGCACCTTTTTCCCTTTTCCCTTTTTTTGCTGTTGGGTATGGTGGTGCCACCACACTTGCCTTTTTGGTGGGAATTTCCCAAAATCCGCGCGAAAATGCGGGGTAGCAGATGATGCTCTGCCGGTTGGGTGTGTGAAGAGCCGTTTGGGTGGGCTTTTGGGTGCAATGTGCCACTGTCACTCACCACACCGAGCGGCGAGATGGTTTCACATAACAAAACTTCATGGGGGCAACGCTTTTTCCGTTCCATTTTTCGCATCGGAACCACTGAGAACGGCTCTTTCGTTTGTTCGTGGTTTTTTTTTTGGTTGGTGTAAAATAATGCTTCGCACATGAACTTCTTGAACTAGACCCTATTACGCATCGGCCCTCGATATGTAAGTCACCTGAAGCTACGTTCACGTTCACGGGGCAAAATATGTTTGTTCCGCGATATATAGGATTGGTTTGAGTCACCTGTTTGGCCAAACGTCGTCACCTTAGAACACACTACCGCGCACCGTCCCGCTTGATTACGAGCCGTTCGGTTGGCCGGCCGGCGGGCGGGGGAAGGTTTTATGTTTCTGGCTTGCATCATCATCATACCTTTTCGAGTTGCTAAAATTAGACTTCAATTGGCGAAGAGTGCAGTTGTTGGCCCCGGGGATCAAAACACAGTGTAGCGAGGGACAATTAGAGTGAGAGAGAGAGTAAAAAAAATGATCACCCCGCGAAAGCAATAACGTATAAAACGGCAAACAAACATACAAGTTAAGTAAGGTAGAAACAAAAAAGAACAATCCCTATCCTGTGACTACAGGGCGTTGCAATTGTACACCTGAATAGGGAAAAAACAAAAGTGTCGCACTGCTGCGCAGCAGTCCCGTGCCCCTAGGCAAAGGGTCAAGAATTCAGAAGCAACACCATCGAACCCCTCGGGCACCACACTCGTCGTGTAAAAGGAGGCAGCCCTTAGCGTCAGCAAATGAGGCTTCAGATTTAGCTGTTGTTTTTTTGAGTGTGTTCCTTTTTGAAAAATGTAATCGAAAACTTGTGACTTGTTGTAACAGTACATAGAATTGGAAAAATGGGACCGCAACTTCTAGTATTTATGGTTAAGTTGAAAGGCGTTTTTTGTCGATCGGGTGTGTACAGCCTTTCATTTTTGTCTCTCTGTGCTCTGTATGTTATCTCTCAATCTCTCATGCTTATAAAATTAAAAAGAGGTGCCAACAGGATTAGAAACAGAACATGTACAGTACAGTAAGCAGGATGTTGTTGTGGCGGGATAGAGACGCTAAAAGTTTAGGATACAACCTTTAGTTTAGTAGAGAGTAAGAAATGTTTTGTAACGCGTTTGTAGCAAATGTTGGAGGACACCTATAAGTGGTATAAGATCAGAGCAAAGGAAGATAGGTGAAAAGAAACTTAGGAAAAGCTAAAGCTTCTTTGTAAACTTTGTAGCTCGAATTTTGTCGCCCGTATTCACCCAAATAATTATAAATCGAGTTCTTCCAGAGCGTGGAAACAAACGGGAATGAGAGGGGGAGGTGTAAGTAATGTTCGGTGGCGTTTCGAAAACAAAACTACAGGAAAACCTTATATCAAACACTATTATACAATTATAAATAATATCAAATAGGAAAAGCAAAAAACGTAATTGTGAACTTCGAGTGCCTAAATGAAAACGAATCAAAATCGTTTTGTTAGTTTGTTAAAGCGGGGTTTAGTAGTACCCGTGGTTTAGATATTTACGATCATAATTTATAGAAAACCATTTGTATAGAAACACCTATCTTTATAAAGTGTAGCGTAAAGAACGATAAAGGAGCGTATCATGTAAGCAGCAATTAGAGTGTAAAAACAACCATCGATACAAGCGATACACAGATCAAATACTTATCAAAATAGCAGTGCCGTTTGTGTGTGTTGTCCTGTTCAACACACAACATACAAATTACATATAAAAAACACAATAATTAGCATCATATTACGCAACATACGGTTACATATACAAACATAACAAAACTGTGTAAAACCAAGTGCCAATGCATAAGCGTACGAAGAGAATTCTCGCAGAGCAATAGTAGGAAATCGGAGCGCGTTTTTGGACACGCGAATGATATGGTTAAAACAAATAAAATCAAAAGAAAAACATACATTTAAAACATTCAATTGAACTTTTGTTACACTTACTTCCTCTTCAAGTCTGAAAGAAATTCGCAATTGAGTTAATCTCGCTTGTTATTTTTTTGTTTTTTTGATGGGATGAAAAGTCTACTCTGTTATGAATTTTTGTTCTGAAGTTACTTTATTCGTGAGTTGACACCATTGATGAAGATTTTAAAAAAAGCTAATAACACAAGACCCTTCAAAGAGGTCTGAAACAGATTATCGAGCAGATTAAGTTTTCTGTAAGACATCGATTAAATAATAAACGGAAAAGCAACTTATTATGCTTTTCCTAAACAACATAAATTAAACAATTGGCTTGTTACTAGGTTTTCACGTTAAATTTGATGACTCCGTC
>KB671843.1:196335-212177 GCA_000349105.1 Anopheles epiroticus
TTGACTCCGTCGGAGAAGGACAAGAACTCCTCAACAGATGGATGTAAACGGCTCCTACTACTTAATATAAACGCACTTAGCTACCGTTCTGACGCTTCTGCACCAATTCCATAAAGCGCAAATTGCGGAAACACTATCGATATACAATTGACTGCGATACACCAGGCTGATCCATAAAACTGAAACCTAATTGCAGCAAAGAAAGTGAATTAAAGAAAGAGAAATTACCCGTGATCATCCCCGGCCTGCTGGATTCGTAAATGAGAAACCATCATTTATTTCTACTGTAAAACTTATTTTCTTTCGTCGTTTTTGGTCAAACAAGTAGCAGCACCTCATCGCACCGTGCAATTGAGAGCGTTATCATTGATCCGAAACGACGGTGGCCAACGGTGGTGCACCGATGGTCACTTTATAACCAGCGGGAGGAGAGCCGAATTTTATACGATATAGTTTTGATTTCATTTTCATTCCCGGTCGGCGCATTTGTTTTCCATTTTTTTTTTGTGGGTGAAAAACCTCAAGGAAAACCTCATCCACCCGTGCCAGTTCAATTGCACTTTGATCCATTTCTCCGCTGGGTGATCGATCCACGGTGGGTGGAATAAATAGTGTTGGAAGTATTTCCCTCCTTTTTTTGTTTTATTTAACTGTGTCACCTTCAGCAGCCCAGCGGCCAACCAGTCTGCAAACATCGCCGAATGAAGCCGTAACCCTGAGGAAAGGGTTAAAAGACGGTTCCGAAAAAAAAACAAAAACTATTCCACACTTTAAAAAAATGTGTGTTTTCCTGCAAACGAAATGTGAAACCATTAATTCGTTTAGCCTATACGCACGCACCAACAGCCGGCATGAGAAAATCGATGCAACTTTCACTAAGTACCGCGCACCCGCGCCTAATTGAATCAGACGGCCGGCCAATAAGTCGCAATAGCCGAGGAAGAGGGGAAGAGAGAGAGAGAGAGAGAGAGATGGGACTGGCCAAATTATAAAGGCCCGGTTCCGCTTGCCCGAAAGTGCCCTCTGGCTGTCCTTGAACTCGCACGCAGGCTTAGCGAAAGGGTTATCGCGAATGCTTTTCACTTTCTGCCGTGTGCTTTTGCGCGGGGCGGTATCAAATTACCGGTGAACCAATTACGAACCGAAAAAAAAACACGCCCGTTAAGAAAAAAAACCTCCTCCTGACGCAAAGCGCATCAAAATGTCCTGGTGCAGCTTACGAGGCACTTCCGTCAGTCGGTACGTGTGGGTTGGCCGCCTTGTTTATTTCAAGTGGTTAATTACTCAAAGCTGTTGCATTATCCGGAGTGGGTGTATTAAAACAGAAGTAATGTTTTTAAAATTATTAGGCGATTAGCGCTTTTACCCGACCGCTTATCACTACCGGCCGGTCGACTTTCGAAAAATCAAAGCTCAAGGTAGTAATTTTGTGCTTTGGACGTTTGATTTCCACCGTGACCGTGACCGGTAGAGTCACTCGCAAGCAGATTTCGCACGCAAAAGGGTTATAATTCAATTAACGCATTGTTGGGGGGAGGCGGGGGGTGCGCATAAACCATCCACTAATGCCTGTTGTAGAACATGCGGGGACACTGTGGCAAGGCTTTCATCGCGATGCCGAAAAGCGACGAACACCGATTGAAGTGTTCTGTGGTCACAGAGAAAAAAAAAGCAATGTAGGAATTGGTATTCGTAAAATCTGTTTTGTTTTTCCATAAATTTGTCATGTGTCGAAAACTTTTGCCACAGAGTGTCCGAATAACTTGAGCCGCTACTGATGTTCAAGATGATACAAGATCAAATTTTATCCCGCGATCCCTAAAACATATTGGAAGTTTGTGGACTATGTCTTTGAAGACCGTTGAAGCAACTGCTTAACCTAATATAGTCCGGCTATACAATAACTCAATCCAATTGACATTTAACTTTACATTTCATTTCGATTTGTACCAAAAAAAATTTTTTTGTATGTAATTCCTGAGGAGCTTCTTGTTCATTTGAAGTAATCATCAATGTTTTAAGCTCTTATACTGTTTTCCTCGGCATTTGTAGAAACAATCTCTCTTTGCACTTGCTTCGTAATGTATTGTTTCAAATTTGAGGAATAATGATTCCATTAAGAGAGAAAAAATTGAGAACGTTTATGTTTCGTGTTTAAGCTCCATACACTTTCAACTTCGCTCGAATAGCATTTCAAACACTACTTTTTTGTGTTTAAGCTCGAAAAATGACAGATGAAGTTAAATTGAAACAAAAAGAACTCTAAATCAAATGGTATCATTTGAAATATGGCATATAACTCATTGTGATAGAAAAAGACTTTCCCAAAAAGTAGAATTTTGCGAATGAAACGTTAAACGATCATAAAATTTCCATAAATATATGTTTTCTGAACCCTAAAAGATCATTAAGCAAACTTAACTAACAGATAGATCTGTACATGAAGGCCAGAGTACACGTTGCGAAATTCGGCAGCATAATTTTGATCTACGCTGGCGTCCCCTGGAGTTGGCTAGTGAAAGCTGTTATATTCTATCTTTAAAGTTTTGGAACGCAAATAACAATGGAACACACGCAATATTACGTTTTTTTTATTAATAAAACTTAAAACCTATTGTTATTGTTTCATAACAATCTCCAAATTGTAAATTATAAATTACTATCAGATTCCTGGCTAATATATATTTCTTTTTCTTCTTGGGTGGCAACCCAAGATATAACCATTGATATATTATTGATACAATGGTTAAAATATTCTAATGAACCTAAAATAAAGTAATACAGCCAAACGTGTATAGTAATGGTAATCCAAGAAAGATATATTTTGAATATATTGCCTGAACTAAAACCACCGACAAATCGACATGTCACTCACGTTATAAAAGTATCCCAGGTGGAACATCCGTTTTTTTTTTAAAGGAGGTGATTACTTTTGTCAAAATGATCTCTTTCGATGTCTGGTTAGAAGTCGAATAGTTTTCAAAATACAAAATGTTAAGGAGTTGTAAGATAGGTTGTTGTGTGTAAACCAATCATTTTTGACAGAACTTTGTTAGTAGCTACATTTACAGAATTCCACAGAATACATAGTCCACGCACTGATACTTATGATAAACTTGCGCCTCAAAAGATCTGGAAGTTTCTGGTCGTTTCCAAGGCACACTAGTAGGTGATTATTTATACAGATGGCGCTAATGTGTCACTTATTTTCATTTGAAATTTTGGGATTACTTAATTCGTCCAAAATGTCACCCGCCACTATTATGCAGCAAGACCAGGCCATATTTGTACAGTACAAAAATGTTCTCAAGCTAAATTACTTCATTTAGTCGCTTGACAATCATTATTTACAATGTGTCCAACAAAATTTTAAGGCAAAACTTTTAAAAAGGATTTTTTGTTTAGAAAATCCAAATGAACCAAATTCCTTTGGATTAAACGCTTCCTAGCAAATTAGCAATCATGTTAACATATGGATCAAACGATCTTAAAACCTTACACTCCCCTCCTTACTACACCACCTTCCTCCAGTGTGCTAATCGCTGTTCCCCAGCGAAAGGGGTTTGCGCCATGTGACCGTCGGTATTCCAATAGGTCGGAATGGAGTGATTTTTAATTGAATTAGTTTTGTCAATCCCCATTCCCAGTCGAAGCTATACGAGCGTGCGAAAAAAAAACAAACCCACCTAATACACACCTCATTATCACCTCCCTGGAATGAAGGGACGTGTTTTGGCAAGGCGGGCGACTTAAAGCCCCGTCCCTCACACCGAGCCAGGGGACCATCCAGACCCGGTGCGCTACTAATTTATACCGGTTGACAGGTTGAAGCTAGTGAATGAAATGGAAAAAAAACAAACGACCCGGCAGCTCCGGAGATCGATGGGCTTTTGCAATGCGCGCTGTTTTGCTGAACATCGCGTCCGGAAATTATCGCCAACCAAAGGGGGCGGGAAAACAGGCAGTGAGAGGAGAACAGTGATTTGTCAAAAGGTTGGATTGGATCCGTTTTGGTTGACGCAGCCCGGCTAGGTAAGTTTTCGGTAGGCTCCCACGAACACGATGACTATCGCATCCCGTCCGTTTGGCTGATTTGTCGCCTATCGATATAATCGATGGCGATGGACACTTTTCAAGGGAGCTGGATATGCTCCCACGATTATCACTCAAACGCCGATGGGCAGGGTGGTCTTGTCATAAACGGGCAGCCCGATAACACTAATTTGAAGGTGAAAAATGAGCCACGAGTGTGACGGTCGTTTAAGTAATATTGATGTATACACAAGGCGCACAACAATGTGTTGTAAGCAGTAAGTATCGTGGTAAACGACGACCTTCAGGTAGTAGGTAATTCATTTTAAATAATCTATGAGAAGTGAATTCCGGATGAGAAAGGTTAAAAATGAAGCAAATCTCTCGATAGGTTTTTCCACTGAGGAATGCCATAAAAACAACAAAAAATTTTTTGTATTTTCTACGACGCACTGTACATCTGAATCGTACATCAACAAATTTTCCTATATCCGATTAGAATAGTTTTTGAATCGAAAACATTCGTGAGGCCAGTGGACACGGTGTTTGAACTGATAACTTATCCACACTAGTGTATCTATACTAGTGCCGCCTAGCGGCGACAAGAATTACCATGCACAGAACACATTCAGTAGTACTCACTTGATGACGTGCGAAATAGAAAATATGATTAGAATGATAGCTTTTTTTTTGATTCCTTTTTTTAAATCCGTGTGTAAATATTTATATTTTGTATTTCTGCAGTGTCGAAAACTACAGGTAACAAATCAAGTTTTTTTCCATGCATTTGATTTTCAAACTACTAAAGGGCATTTTAGAAAAGTGTGCTAATGTGAAAATATGTTTTAGTATTATTTGCTAAAACTAATCGAAACAAGTTGTTTGCACGAAGAGAGAAGCTATTTTTCAAGAATTTTACATATTTTCTGTTTCACATCGGAAAACAGGATGTGGTAACTTCAACTTTATCATTGATGTAATTGCTAACCAAAATTATGTGCAGAAGCTTCTATAAATCGTCGCTAGGTACTACTGGTGCAGATCAAGATTATACTGCCAATTTAAACTCCGTGTACTGATAACTTTATCCTTTATCATTTAAAATCATGACGTCACTTTAAATACACAAATTACTTTAAACACAAATTTTAAGCTTCATTTTAAATTAGGCTAAGCAATGGAGTATGTTTATTATTATTATTATTATAAAAATATAGTTTTAGTATAATATTCTGCATAGAACTCCTCTTTGTGTACAAAACCACAAAGGAGGATACAAGCGTCTAGAACAGACACAGCCTTGTATTCTTCTTATATGCTGATACTTTCCCAGGATCTATATGGATTGCAAACTAAATTCTTCGTTACTGTGTTGTTATACGGCCACATACATTTTACATATAGTACATTACATTTTCACACATAGTTTACGATACGGTTTGGTTGATAATAAAGACTTTCGAAATGTAAATTACATACTTACATATCGGACGCTACAATCGCTTCGCAGTCTTGGCCTGTTGCAGCAAACTCCGAAACCGCTCACGGTCTCCCGCCGGCGTCTGCCAATCCTACGCCATCCTCCCACCTCAGCTTGGGCCTACCACGCATTCTCTGTCCATGCGGACGGCCTAAGAGGACTTTTCGGGCTGGGTCGTCCGGGTCCATGCGTATAACATGGCCAGCGCACCGGATCCGGACGAGTTTAATCCGCTGCACAACGGAGAGATCGTTGTACAGCTGGTACATCTCGTCGTTGTATCGACTCCTCCATTGTCCCTCCTCACGTATGTGGCCAACAATCCTCCTGAGCATCTTCCTCTCTAAAGCGGCTAAGAGGGTTTCGTCAGATATGGCCAAAGTCCATGTCTCAGAGACATACGTGAGTACTGGAACTATATAGGTGCGATATAGTCCCAGCTTCGTCCGTCGCGACAGGTGTTGTGAGGTGAAATGCTTCCTCAGGCTATAGAATGACCGGCTGGCCGCCAGCATCCGTGCGCGCAGCTCGACTTCTATGCTGTTGTCGGTGCTGACTTTTGACCCGAGATAGGTGGAATTTGGGACGACTTCGAAAGTTCACCTATCCGTACGTCACCCCTACGCAAACTACGTTTGATAGATTGTTAAATTTCCCACTTTTCTACCAACTGCTAGATGTTTTTTAACTATCCCTTCACGCCGTCGAAGTAATCACTTTGAAATAGCCCAATGATTTTCATTAACTATGAGACCAATTCAATTTTGTTTGCAAATCTGGCTAAACGATGACTAGACCCCAAGTCTTCTGCATGAATGGCAATACGGCTTTTTGGGACATTCCTCGATGTCAATTTCGGACGTCATTGTAGACGAAATGGAACTGCAAATTGCTTACATGGTTGGTTACATGGTTTGCATGGTTTGCTTTGAGAATTTGTCGACAAATTATTATTATTATTCTTGTTTTGTATAGCCCTCGAGGCAAACAAAATTTTAATAAAAATGACAAATGACAAATGACCCGTAGCCACGTAATACTTTTGACGAAGAAGCTGACTGAAATTGTATCGTTGTCTCATCGTGCACCAAATTGCAACCCTGATGTTTCATCAACACGGTGTCGTACCAACTCCTTCCGCTTTGGTTCACTTTTTGCCCACTAAAATCTGTTTCATGTGCACGAACTATATCCTTCTCTGGTGGCATATCTTATCGAAAAGATCGGTGCCGGCTGTAACGTTCTTCAATAACTTGATAGCTGATGGTCTCAAACTTTATTTTTTTGTAGATCCGTTGGTGTCTTCCCACACTTTAGGTTTCTTTATATTTGTTAATTACTCGTAAAATTGTTGTTTTCGGCAACTTAACTCTAGAATTACCAGACCAGTCATTCTGGCTGGTAATGCTTAAATTTAAACAAGATTTATTCGGATGGTCTTTTACTTTAGGCAACGATACTAAATTATTTTAATTTCATTAAAAATTTACAAAGTTGTTGGAGCTTGCACTCTAGGTGAATTTACTTAAAGGAGACGATAAATAATAATTTCGTTGCAATCTATTCACATAAATCTTAATTAGAAGGATGCCTTAGATTGTTAAAATGGACTCAATTGCTAGCGAGCTTAAGCAATTTGTTGTGAAAATCCTTACTTGATCGAAACATATGTATTAAAAATTATTTGTTACCACATTACGTAATCTTGTAATTATGAAACACTAGTGTATTTAAAATACGTAACAAACTGTAACGTTTAAAAAAGATCTAAAATTTTACTCTTTTTAAATTCAAAACAGATTACCTTCTACTGGACTCTGAAAAGACTGTCAAACAATTATCAAAACAAATATTATCTGTATTGCATATATAACAAAACATACACAAAATACAGTGATAATGTAATCTTTATCTGTATACTGAGATAAAAGTCTTCTAGATGACAAGTTTTCTTTTTGTTCATTTAATTTTAATGGTGTCTAAATTACACGAAAATATTGTGTTATTATGCTCAATTAATCAACTGACTTCAGATGGTAATCAGAGGTATGAGAAAACAAAATCTATCGGGAAGAATAGCATGATAAGCTCCAACTGCTCTCACTGACAAGACACTATTGCTGCAACTAAGAAAATCTGTGTGAAAATGACAGAAGTTAAGGAATACCTTTCATGATTGAGATATAAAGCATACCTTAAATTCATAAATTTAAATATTGTTTTCTTTTGTATACTTTTCACATCTATGCTCACAATATTTCTACGTTTAGTGAACATAATCATAAGTGATCAAGATGAATAAATTATAGAATAATAAAATGATTTGTTAAATTTTGTGAAGTACACAGACATCTGTATGATTTTACAAAAAAAAACTAACGTCTACAATTTTCTAACGCATACTTAGTGGCATAAAGAATGATAGTGTTTTACGATTACTCAAATTAACCTATTAAAAAATGTAAAGTTAAAAAGGAGAGTGCATGTGGCTGATAGCTTAAATCTTCTTCATAGAATTGAGTTCTAACTCAGTTCAACATATTATAGCCACATTACTCCCTAACGTCTTCTAGTTGGTACAAAAAAAAAACTCCATGTATGTTATGAACAGATCTCACAACAATAATTAATGTCGAGCGCCCCCTGCAAGGTATCTATTATCAATATTTGCAATTCAAACCCTACAAACGTTGCTCCTGCCGTTCCGTCAACTGACCGGATGTGATGTGATTGCTTACTTTTTTGTTGTTGTTGCTAAAGCCCATCAACACATACACACACCGGCAACCACACCAAGGGAAAATGAAAGGGATGGAAAGAGTGTTTGAGTGGTGCAAACGAAAAAACAAAAACAGCAAGAAGACACCCGCTGCCGGCAGGATGGGACGGACTATTTTTAATCTGATTTCGCGAAAGGATCGGAATGTGGAGCAACCAAAAACATGCTGGTGCCTCTCGGCCCCGCTTGATGCTTGATGCGGCGGTAGCGGTGGGCCTGTACCGTCGGTCGGTGTGTACGTGCTGTGCATGGCGTATTTATTTCGCTTCGCCGAGGTCAACCGAGATCAGGTTGATGAGGCGCTCGCTTGACGCTTAGAAGCCGGAACAGTAGCCAGCCGCCGCACGGGACGATGCGCCACCTACCCTCCTTCCCTGGTGGTGGCGAGTGAGATAACGCGTTTTGGTTGGCCCGATTTTTGGCACTGGCACTGTAAGCATTATTCTGCCACTGGGTCCATCAAGTCTAGAAAATAGCGATGAACGATTGTTGATGCGCCGGTCCAAGCGAACAGGGACGCGCACTGTGCGAGCGCTGAGATTGGGCAGGATCTTTGCAAAATAAAAGCAAGCCGAGCTGACTTCATGCTGCTTGGTTGGTTAATCAATCGAACAGCGGCAAGCATTTAAACTCCACTCACAAAAAGCGATTTTTAATTGCAAATTGCAATTTCGCAATCTGCTACAATGCGCAGCCTGTCACCGCATTGGCGGACGGGGAAGTTATCACAAATTTAATGAATGAATTATTCGCTTATCGCCCGCACGGTCAGGACCTGCATTTTGTCAGAGATGTATAGTTTTTGTTTTTGCAATTCTTTTTCATTTTTTGTTGTACTTTACATTGTTTAGTTTGTTGATATACGTATTGGAGTGGTTCGGTATATTGAGAGTGTGTATAAAATCACAATCTGTGGTGAATTATTCTTGTGTGAGGCACAATTACTTGACGAGCTTTTCATACTTAAAATTAATTATATTTGTTACCACAGTGTGATTAAACCTTAATGTACATTATTTTTTATTTTATCAAATGAATTGAGAAAAATACATGAAATTGTGTGTTGAATGGTCGTTTTTATTACATTTTAATTTCAATAGAATAATTGAATGGATTGGCGTTATTCATTTTATTTCAAACGGCTAGTACGATTTTAGAGATTCAAAATTAAGCTTTTGGCTGTAACGAAAGCAACGTACGCAGCCAAACGTTGCTAAAGCTCGCGAGCTTTTTATAAGCACGGTTGAAACACTACGCATTGTAATAGTGAAATAAAATAAGGCAGATAAAGATCCAAAATTTTAAACAATACGGCCAAGTTATTTCCACGAAATGTAAAAAGACTTTTAATTTTATAATGTTTTGTACATGGTTTAACAGTTCTTGATATTTTAAATTAACAATAAGTATTGGGACGGCCGCGAACACTACTGTGGTATAATGAACAAAACTCACTTTTTTAGCACTTTAAACTCTCTTCAGCTTAATGTGTATGCTGTATGTTTGACATTACAATTCTTAAAGATATCGCTGAGGGAAAGCGATAAAATTTCACCTTTTAAACACAAACAGCTTGATCGAGTCCGCAACGCATGTAAAGTTCAATGTGTTAGATACAACTGCTTTCCTTCCTTTGAGATAACGGAGAAGCTCAGATTGAACAACCATGAGCAAGTGGTGTAGAATGGGATTCAAACAACGTCGAACCTTGAATGGCTCTAGAAGCCCACACCTCGACGAGCGAGAAGATAATTTTTAAAAACTTATCCAGCCATGTTAATTTATAAAACCTTCAATTGAGTGCATTGTAGTGATTATTTTAGCACAGACTGATGTTTTGTTTTACATCAACTAATCCGTGTAGAAAAATGAGGTGAATAATTTGCCTAGAATTTCCAAACGTGTAAAGCACGAATAAATTTAGCTTGCTAAATTTTACATGTCTTAATTCCCATTGTTTTGCTATTGTACAACATTGTTATCAGGCCGGTTCATATTGAGTGCAAATTCAGCGTTCATTAAAAAAGTTGTGTTGAGCGTTTTGCGCTTAGGTAATGGGTACTGCTTTGCCGCATGCGATTCGCATGGAGTGATCACAAGGGTGGCCATAGCTCTTGCGATGTAAACATTGGAATTGTGCATAACAGTAGTATGGTAATTTTAAAATTACATGAGATTTTCTAGTAAATATTTACCAGATACTTTTAATTATCGTCTTAATTCCTTCCAAAATATTTTTCCAAAGTTTCAGCTCAGTTTCTTCAGTAATTTAACAGGATGGATGACACCGCATGTGGCGTTGCGGCAAAATCAAACTGATTTGATTTTGCCGTACGGCAAATTCGTAGGGCCTGTCACTTACGTCAAATCCAATACAAAAGTATGCGGCAAAATCGCATGCGACCGAACAGTGACCAAGCCCTCAGTATGAACACTATTGGTGCTCAATGTTTGCAACTCGGTAAAACCGCACACGCCGTGCCCTATAATTTCAGACCGAATCCGTTGTAAGAAGCCATTTCTAAAGCGAATGAAATGTTCATATTGGACAATTTGATTGGATAATTTAACGAACGATTTTGACATTTTCCGCTCTGCTTATCGCACCAGACAACATCAACAATTTTGAGCTTGCGCCCAAAGAGAAGCAGTCTTTGTGACCACGATAAATTTCCCAAAACTCGAATTGAAAACTAAGAAACTGAAATCTCTGCATCAAAATACGACAACTGGCCAACTGAAAACTAGTTGCCCGTTCTTCGCCATTTGTAAACCAGCAATAAGGTGAATATGTGGTAGTGTAGAGAATATTTTTGAACACAGTATTTGAAGGAATAAACTAGCGTAGCTTCAACTAGCGTAGCCTTTACATTTTGGATACTTTTATTTCACACTTGCTGATTTGCTTGCTGCAAGATTGCTAAAATAGCGAGTTCCATTTTAAACCACTACTGAGGTTTACGAAACGAATCTTTAGAGCATCTTCACACACAAAAACTTCAAAAATGGATATTCAATTTTCTCAGATTCATTTGTCATTGAAAAATTAATGCAATTTAGATACACTCTTATACATTAAACCAGTTAATTGAATTCTCCTCCTTGTTTGAATTATTTCACCCCGGTAAAACTATTCTCAGCAATCTTTCATCAAGAAAGTTGGTACGCACCCGGTGTAGACGGTGCTGTAGCTGCTCAAGGACGGCAGGTTAAAAGAGACAACCATACATAACACTACCAGAGTAGTGCGCGTTCTCTTTCCTGATGGTGAAACAGCAAGAAAAAAGAGAGGGTGGTGTTGCGGAACGTGTTTGTGTGGGGTGCGTAAAAATCCAAAAGCGAGAAGAAAGGAAAAGTGAGAAAAAAAACAGATACCAGCCAGTCCTCTTTCAAAACACAGCTGACACACACGGAGGAGGGCAGCCACAGTGTGTTTGTTCAGTTTTGGGCCTCCAATATAAACAAAACAATCTCGCTGTACAGCAAAAACGAGCGCATCTCGACAGTTCCGCAAAGTGCTAGATCAGCAGCAGTTGTGACGATTGCTATCACGATAAACGCCTTTTGTTTGCATCGAATGAGGAAACAGGTTTACTGACTGACTGTCACCACCGAGTGGGAGGTTTGCACAACACTCCGTTCCCCGCCAGGCGTTGCCGAAGCGCATCAATTTTGCCACAAGTGCCCACAAGCTTGTTCCTGCTTTTGCTGCTGCTACTGCTGCTGCTGTTACCTTTTGTGTCACGGATTAGTGTGCGGATGAATGCCGACCTTCACGACATCCGACGCAACGGACAGCAGCTCTTTCCCTTAATTTGGGAATCTTCAATCAAGTGAGGGTAAGTTTTGGTAGCGCTACATTATCCTATGAGTGACGGACGACGCGCAAAAAGTGACCGCTGGTGTGTGGCGTGGCGTAATATTACATAAAAATCCGAATCACTATCCGAACCGGATCAATGAGGCGTCGGGCAAAACTGGATTTGATGTTGTCCTTGTGTGTTGTTTTTTTTTTGCTCTCTCTGTCTCTCTCTCTCCCTGCTAGTGTCGATTAAATAGTAACTGCCAAGTGAGTGTACACTAGTGATGGGAAAAATTCTATTTTGGTCGGAATCGATTTCGGAAAGTAGGTCCGGAATCTGTTTTCCTTATTGGCACCGGAATTGACTCCGTCTTTAAAATGTCTCAAAATGTTTGATTTACATTTAATAACCTTTTTTTCTAAACCAATTCTGTAGATTCCACAGATGGAATCGATTTCAGAGTCGGAATCTTGAAGCAGCTTCCACCACTAGTGCATACGAAACCCGCACTTCCTGAACCGCGTGTTTGAGAATGCAACAGATGTTGAAGTGGTGGCAGCACCAAAGCAGGCCATCGGATCGTTACTATCAGACTGTGCGTGGTTACGCACCGCTACCGCCCTTCCCTGCCTCTCGCTTATCGGGTAGCAAGAGATTGCTGCGTTCTATAAACTATTGTGTGTTCCCTGTTCGCCCTCCATGCCCTACCAACAAGCTGAATCGCTTATCGGTTTTGCTTGCCTAACCTAACTATCGTTTTCCTTTCCATTATCTCACTAGGGTTGTACGGAGGAGACACAAGTGAAGCAGTTAGTAGCAGCAATAAGGAGCAGTCACCTACCTTTTACCTCCAGCTATGATGCACATGTCCTTTTGGTGGGGCTCCGACGTGGGCGATGTTTTCTTCTCCGGACTGACCGTCAACGGTACGGGGCCGATGGTGGCACTCTGTCTCACGCTGACCGCACTGTCGGTGGCGTACGAGGGACTGAAGGTAAGAGGCGCACAAGCAAGTTGCAGTAAGATAATGCACAGATTTCGTGCCGAGTTCATTGACCGATTGTGCTGCCAATGGGGCGTCTATTGTCCACTGCATGAAATACAAATTACAAGCAAAACAATCAGCTTAACCGAGTCCTAACGATACCTGCTTTTTATCTGGCTTTCTGCTTTAGATTCACGGTGCAAAGGTACGCGCCAAGACGGCGCGGGAACGGGTACGGTCCGGCTCGTGTCCACCGAGCGAAAGTGCCACCCTGCTATCGCTGGAGGGAAGCGTCAACAATGGTGGGCCACTGAGCGCCACCAACCTGTCGCGCCGCATCCGGAGGCTTCTGGCCGAAGCGCTTACCTTTCTGTGTCACAGCATGCTCGGCTATGCGCTTATGCTGACGGTGATGGTGTACAACGGATATCTCTTCATTGCCGTAGTCGGGGGCATGGGACTGGGCTACTTCCTGTTCGGGCACCTCTCGATGAAGGTGAACATGGAAAATATACAGGCACACCAGACGAAAATGATCTGCACTACGCGCTGTCTGCAGCAAGGTAAGCTTGCACTGAGTATGACACGTGCCGCCTGGCGAAGTTTTGTGTCAACGTTCACTTTGATCCATCGAATAACCAACATCAATCATTTCTAATCGTCAGTCTCTCTCATCATATCCTATTTTTTCTTTTCTCTCTCTCTCTTTCTATCGCTCTTGTTTACCCTTTATCCTTCGTGTGCAAGGTGCCGAAAGCTGCGCAATGAGCCACTCAGCGCCCTGTCCTTCCGCTGTATGTGACAATCGGTTTTAGAAATTATTGTTTGCCATTTTTGTTTTCTTCTGTTTCTTTGATTGGTTTTTCATTTCATGTTTCTTTCTTTTAGCGCACTTCCCGTTCCAATTACCAAACCCTGACCTAAATGTCTCATCTCGTGCCGCCATTCGTCACACCACCACACATTGTCCCCTTCTAACCCTCCAGAGCAAATTGTTTTTCCTCCACTGTAAAATAATCCCGCCAAAGCCTGTGTTCGTAGTTTTCTGGTTCGGTTTTGTATTCCGCTTTCGTTTTGTTTTTAGTTCTGGCTTAATTTTTTGTTGCTGCGCTGTTTCCCGTTTTTTTTTGCAGAATCAGTAAATCCTTCCGCATCGACCAGTCTTGAGCACTATCCGCGTGATTCCTCGCCCGACGTTGAGCATGGAACCAACAGTCGATATGGTGTCGCACAAAGCTCGTCCGGATGTCACTAAAGACACTAAAAACAGGGCCTACTGAACACATACAACCTAAGATGCAATTCAATCCGTTTTCCCGTTTTCCACTTGTGAATGTGTGTGGGCGCGGTTAAGTGCGGCCTTCCAGATTATGGAAGGTACAATAACTAACAAGCACCGCAACATTAAAACTGTGATCTTTATGCGCTTTACACTCCCCTCTGTGACCCCTCTGTGTGTGTGTGGGGGGTGGGTGGCAGGCTGAAGAAACCGATTTCAGGTGGCTGATAATCGCAATAATTAGGTGTTTTTTACATTAAGTTTGAAGCAAAAGGTGCCAACATTACAATTTCAAACAACAAAAATCAATTGACAATATTAAAGACAAGGAAGGGCACCGTAGACCATTTTTTAAAACATGCTTCCGTCTTCGATTATTCGAATGATTTGTGATATTTTCTCCCGTTAATTTCGTTTCCCCGATTCGTTTGTTTTGTACAGAAACCTGCAAATGTTTATAATTGTATAATGAACAAAAAGATGAAAAGAAGAAGTGTTAAACTTTCACAATAAAGCCACACAAAAAGAAGGAGGAAAAAAAATATCAAACAAGTTGATTGCGTTACGGCATTTGGGCGAATCGTTTGTAATCGATCTTTTCTAGCTGCACCAACGGTTTCAGCTGCTCGGCAAAGATTCGCATATCCTCCGCGATTGCATCCTGCCCCTTGGGCGCCAACACGGACAGCTCCACCAGATAGCTCTGCGAGATGGGTTCGGTAATGTTTTTCAGGATCTTAGAGACAGTAATCTTCATGCGCCCCTTCCGAAACATGTACCCCTTGGTGGAGTATTCGAAATCTAGCCGGAAGCCCATCTCGGTAAGAAAATCGATAACGTGCGGTGTGCAGGCAATGTCGAGGCTGCTTCTCACAAGCGTAGGTCTCGTTCGGTCACCCAGCTCGGGTTGACCGATGTAGCGCAGCTGGAGTGGAGCTTCTACGTCCTGCGCTCGGCGTACACGGACCGTCATTACGGGAGCCTAGAAAGAGGCGTAGAATACCGATAGGTGTCCAGCACGTTTAACTTGGTGCAATGTATCTCACCTTCTCGGTGGGTAGCTTTAAGCTGAAGCACATCTCAATGTCACTAAATGTCTCCGGGCTTGCATCAACATTATCGCAAAGACCTCTTAATCTGTGGACAATGATACAACAGTCAGCATAAAGATATAGCTTTTTATATGGCTATTCACACCGAAACGCTTACCGGTGCAGTAGGTTCTCCGCAGCCGAGTCTAGAATGGAACCTTGCAGTAGAAACTCCTGGTTCGGGATAATATTTGAGCTGAGGGCTTGCTGCAACAACTCGGCAGCATTTACCTGTGCCCCCATCATAAGGCTTGGAGGTATGTTTTATCACGAATTTATGGAAAACACGACTAAAACTATGTAAGCCGCTGTCCGGGAGGAGGGAACAGTGTAAATAGTACAACATAAACAATTAGCTGTCACTTCCCGCAAAACATTCGGCGGCTCTGAAAC
>KB671843.1:216748-232284 GCA_000349105.1 Anopheles epiroticus
ACCATGATCGCACTTTGTAGCTGGTTCAAAACTGTACTGAAACTTTACCCGCATTTTAGTTAATATCTAGTGATAAATATGTAGGGCTATCAAAAGACCCGTCGTCGCTTCGAATCTCATTCGGAGCGCTGCCGGCCCCCATACGCAGGATTGACTATCCTGCTATGGGTACACTAAATCACAACCCCCCATACGCAGGATTAACTATCTTGATATGGATGGGTACATTAAGTCACAGAAAGAGCCAAAGCACTATGGTGTTCTGGTTAGGCCTTGACCCTACATGGGTTGTTGTGCCACCTTAGAAGAAGAAGAGAATTAATAAATAACATGGAGTGCCGTTTTTTTTCAGGTACATTTTATCCGGTTGTTTGTTTACCCATGGTGTGTAGGAATGATAGGTTGTAAAGTAAAGTATGATTCATTAAAAATAAATTTTTAAATTACCGTTAGGAAACAGTTATTATAATTCATTATTTTTTGTATTGAAAATATTAATATTAAGTGGAATGAGATGAAACATTCCAAGCTAAAGAAATCGATCATTTACTGGAAAAATAAATTTAATGTTACAATTTTGAAAATGTTTTGAATATTATGTTAAAGCGATGGGTGCCAGCCCCTGCATTGCACACACACATAGGCATTCTGGTATTGACGGCTGACGGCAGTCGGCACAGCTGTGCTTTGCGAGGCAATCCATGCTTGTAGTAGCGAGAGGGAGATAGATAGCACAAAAACAACAATTCCAGAGTCGCATTGCCAAACGGGCAGCCAAAGCTGCAGTGTTCAACGTGCTCACAATCGGTCGCCCTTTCTCTCTGGCTGTTCAAGCAATTTACGAATCATTCCTGTTTACATCACCGTTCATCATCATGTCGTCTGCAAGGCTTCACAGTAGCATATTCCATCCCACCCTGCGAAAGCTACAGTGTCAGGATGTGACCATCGAAGCGCACAACCTGATGTATCCAGTGTTTTTAGTGTAAAGAAGCTCCTGCATTACCATTTGGTACGGTGCCGTGCCGGTACTAATCATACTCCTTTTGTCTCCCCTTTTGTACAGCGATGACGATGAAGCGGTACAACCCATTCCAAGTATGCCGGGTGTGGCGCGGTACGGCATAACCACCTTTCTAGCCCACCTGGAACCGCTTGTCGCTAAAGGTCTGCAGTCGATCCTGCTGTTCGGAGTGATTGATGAAAAGCCCAAGGTAAAATTTTACACCGCTCAGCCAAGTCATCACCGCGTAGCCGTAGTGATAACGCTCACATTACGACATGGCTATAACTTCTTCTTCTAAATGTTAGGATGCCAACGGTTCGGGTGCCGATAGTGCCAACAATCCGGTGATACGCGCACTGCCCCGCCTGCGGGAAACCTTCCCCGATCTGCTGATTGCGTGCGACGTGTGTCTCTGCCCGTACACTCACCACGGTCACTGCGGTATACTGACCGAGGATGGCCTTATCGACAACGGGCCGAGCATAAAACGCATCGCCGAAATTGCACTCGCGTATGCACAGGCCGGCGCCCACATTGTAGCACCGTCCGACATGATGGACAATCGCATCCACGCGATAAAGCAAGCGCTGCGTGCGAATAATCTGGAGAACCGCTGCTCGGTACTATCGTACTCGGTGAAGTTTGCGTCCGGCTTTTATGGGCCGTTTCGGGATGCGGCCAAATCGGCACCAGCGTTCGGCGATCGGAAATGTTACCAGCTGCCACCGGGTTCGAAGGGTATCGCGAAACGAGCTGCGGTAGGTTTTGCAGTAATCCTTTTTGTTTTCTTTTTTATTCCGTCAGAATTGCCAGGATATAAGGCTAATTAATAAGATTCATGAATTCAAGTCAGATTCAAGATTCGATTCGTGATTCGAATGACTTTTCATTGAAGGTTCATGTAAACGTATATCTATACTATGAATGGTTTATGAACCACAACACGCTTTTTAACAACTCTCCGCAAAAAGGTACTAATTGTAGTTTTAAACCAAAATTTTCATAGAAACGTGACGTAGAGGAAGGTGCCGACATGCTGATGGTGAAGCCGGGCATGGCCTACCTGGATATAGTGAAGCAGGTGAAGGACGATTATCCCGAGCTGCCGCTGTTCATCTATCAAGTAGACTATTCAATTTCATCACTCGTCATTTGTCTTTGTAGAAAGTAATTTAATCAATTTATTTTAGGTATCGGGAGAGTATTCGATGCTGCTGAACGCCGGCAAAATTGGTGCCTTTGATCTGAAGACTGTACTGTGGGAGGTGCTAGTCGGTATGCGCCGGGCCGGTGCCGATTGCATCATTTCCTACTTTACTCCAATCGTGCTAGACTGGTTGAAGGAACAAAAATCGTAATGCGGAGCAGAGCTTCAAGTGTTAAAAGAGGAATAGGTTTGGTGTCGGGAACATCAATATTTTGTATGACAAAATGTTTTTTTTTGCAATGAATCTACTCGTAGTAATCTGTTTTAAAGGTATGGCATTTTTATTTTTATTTTTCTTTTAGAGAAATTATTTGTATTGAGACTAGTATTAAGCAGTGCAGGAAGGGATAACAGATAGACTGCACCAACTATCTACTTACTTTGATCCTTACGGATCGACTGGCCCGAATATGGCAGAACAGCAGCTTAACACTTTCCATCTCTTCATAGATTTTTAGGCCGCATATCCACGGCAAAACTTTGCGACGCAATAAGCTCCTTTGGAATCTCGATCAAACTGATCATGCTTGCAAAAATGCCCATGGCCAACGTCACATGTTAAGTGAAGATGTTTTTCTCGTTTATAACCTGGGGCTAGAGAAGGCCATGTGGAGGTGGAGACTTCGGGAACCATCTTTAACAAATGAACCCATCATTGGTCTGCGGCTCTCCTGTGTAGCGGAAGCATACTAAAGGATCGTGCAGATGGCAGAAGACGTCGGAATGCAGATTAACGCAAATACCAAATCGATGGTGACAAAGTCAGAACCAGCAACAATATAGAAATCGAGTTGCGCGCACGGATGCTGGCGGCCAGCTGACCATTCTATAACCTGAGGAAGCATTTCATCTCACAAAATGTGTCGTGTGCCGTATGCCTTTGAGATACAAATTGTGTCCTAGAGGAAGACGCTCAGGAGGATTGTTGGCCCCATATGTGAGGAATGACAATGGCGGAGCCGACGAGCTGTACGAGCTGTACAATGATCTCACCGTTGTGCAGCGGATTAAGCTCGCCCGGCTCCGGTGGGCTGATCATGTTAATACACATGGACCCAGACGATCCAGCCCGCAAAGTCCTTTTAGGCCGTCCACATGGACAGAGGAGGCGTAGGCCTAAACTGGGGTAGGAAGACAGCGTAGAGGCGTCCGCAATCAAGACCGGAATAAGGAATTGGCAGACAACGCTACTGCTGTAGAGCAAGATCGCAAAGGTTGTACCACCCGATAAGTAAGTAAATAAGAATAGTATTAAGCAGTGTAAGCGGAAGCTAAAATTCCCAAAGCATGTCCTAAACTGGTTTTGCATTTTGGGGAAAACACTCCCACCATAGCAACGGCACGCATCTCATGAAACGGTGTGCGTATCGCGCTAAAGAGCAAGCACGCTCGTGCTTTGATGAGCGCGTGAGATTGCGAGAGAGAGAGAACGCGTGAGAAGTATGCGAGAGCCCCTTTTTTATCATCTTTGTAAAAAACGTGGTGGGAATCCCACGTCTCGATCGTCTCAATTCTTCCTCTAATGGGATGGTTGTTTTCCGTCGCGAAGGCAAAACACTGTACTATCACAGTATGTGCCCCAGAAGTGCGCGAAGTAGGTTGGCTGCGCATATTTTGTAGATAGATTTTACCTTAAACGTGTGTGTTTATTACCAATTAACGTTATGGAGAACGTTAGCTTGGTGGAAAGTATCTTCGAAGCGGTGTGCGTCGGTGACCTCGAACTACTCGAAGGTTGCATCGTCCAAGCAACCTTGGCCACTGCGTTGCAGTTCGAGCGAATGTACGGTGAATCACCGCTGCATCTGTGCGTGAAAATTGGAGGCTTGAGTCATGTGCCGCTGGTACGCTGTCTGCTAGCAAGCGGACTGTTTGATGCGGCCTGCTTGGATGAAGATGGAAAGACCATGCTGGAAGCTGCGTATGAAGGTGGCGATGGTGAGCTGCTAGAGGCGCTGATAAGGGCAACTATCGAAGGTTTGGATGATGCAACCGCTTGCTACATAATGTTGAGACACGGTTCGCCGGATATATATCGAGCCTTCCTGGCGATCAAGCAGTACCGGGAGGAGGAAGAATTTTGCCACATTGCGAATGCATTTATTCAGCTGAACGTGAAAAATGGAGTTCTGCCCGAAGGTTTGCAAATGTTTCTGCTATGGAAACTGTCCGATTACGGCTTTCGGAAGCTGTCGGGGAACTGGCCTGGAACAAAAGATCCGAACGATTGGAAGCATCACATCGCGATCGTTCAGGACTGCTGGCGTGTTATAGCGGAACACCACGACACTAGACTGTTTGCGGACGTAGACGATCAGTTCCTATATCGGTTGCACACGTTGCACAACCATCTTTACTTTCTGAAGCACAAGCAATTCCTGGCCTACCTGCCGTTGCAGGAAACGATATTTTGTGTGGCCATATTTCTTTCCATCTATCGGAACAGTGCCCAATTCCGGGAGTACCGGCTAATGGTTAACAAATGTCAGGTGATTGAGTTTGTGCGCATGGCGTACCGGCAGCTAACGCGCGTAAAGGCGGTCCTCGAGCGGACGGAATTGGATTTGCTAGAAATAGTCAGGGAGATGGAAGCTCAAGATGCCACTGCCAAGGGTGTAATCGTACAAGAACTGCTGACCAAGCTCGAAAGTTCCAAATTTCCAAACAAAGAGCACGTGGTGAGACAGTTCAGGGAGCGCGCCACTGCGATCGGATCTTCCAGCAAAGATAGCTTGATCAAGGACATGATGGATAGGGTGAAACGTATCGATAAAGTATGGATGGAGAAAACGAACGATAAGCTGAAGGCATTCGAGAAAACCAGCCGTGCGCAGCTGATCGAGCAGATCGGTAAACGGTTGCGCCACGTGGCCCATCCCCAGAACGTAGCCAACCGTTTGATGGGCGATTGGAGGAAGGGCAAAGCTACCGACGAGATTGTGGCCGAAATTATCGCCGGGGAAGTGTTTGAGTTGGGCCATCTGCTGCAACAAAACGACCGACGTACCAGCCGCAGGTTGGTCAAGTGTTATGTCCGCACGAGGCAGCACTACTCGCTGCACAAGATAGTGTACTACTGTGAGCAGATGGCAGCCACCACCAGCAGCAGCGGCCCGACAGAACCGTGCACGTTCGCCGACATTGCGTGCATGAAGCGCACGGTACAGGTACTTGGAGAAGCGATCAAGAATACGATCAATTCGGCCAACCTGCCGGGCAAGGCGCAGGATGCGGTCAACTCGATGCTGACTGCACTCTTCCCCGACATGAACAAGCAGCTGCGGGAGGTGTTTTCGCACAGCATCTCCCTCAAGAAGCTGCTCGTAGGAGATGCAAACGATCGTCGACTGTGCGGAACGTTCCGTTCTTATCTGGACACGGTGCGGATCGCTTTCCAGTTGCTGTACGCCGTAGCTGTGGCGGATATAAGACACTCGTTTTACGGGGCTATGAGACGCTGCAATACCTTAGAGCAGCTACGATCACTCGCCGTGTACGTCGGTAATAATGAGGATTTGGAAGAGCGACAGTTGGAGTGCTACAGACAGGTGCGAACGTACTTTGACGAGGTGAAGGCCACCTTTGCCTCGCTAGAGCGGGAACCGATCGGACAGATGCCACAGTTTCGACATCTGCAAAGCCAGCTGGAGGTGAAGCGAAGCATCGTGTGCGAACTAGGGAAACATTTCACGGAGAACGAAGGCTTCAGCTTCGCAGAGCTGCGGAAGGCGTGCTTTACAAGCGACAGTCTCGATGCCGTTCGGCGGTTGCTGGACTGGAAGCTGACGATGTCGTGGGCGAACAAGTTCTTCAAGAAGGTGCGCTCCTCCTGGCACAGCAATCATGTCGAATCGCTTGCAATCGAGTGGATGGATGTGCGGCTGCTTCGCCACAATCCCTCGCTAATTGCGGGCGTCCTCAAGAATGGTTCCGTCTCGATGGATTGTGCGGAAGCATTTGATTACCTCGATCACACCCGAACGCTTGCAGAGGCGCTCAACGCACCGGCGACCGTGATGGACGATGAGGAGCTGCTGGAGCAGCTCAACAAACGCCTGAAACCCTACTACAACAACATCTTCTTCGTGGACAACAAGTGGAAGGTGTTGGAGGCGTTCTGGAAGGAGCGGAAACTTCCCTGGAACAAGGACCTTTGCCGGAAGTTGGTGAAGCACGATCAAGCGTACCTACAGCAGCTGTACGAGGAACGCTGCCATCATCTACGATCGATACTGGCCAAGAGTGGACTGCAAACGGTGGATGGGCTGACCAAGCGAATTTTTCAGCTTCCCACGCGCGACCTCGTCGCGATCGAGTACATCCAGTTGGAACTGTGCGAGATGCTGTACGCTGTCGGGTACTTTGGGGATAGCTTCCACTACCTCAAGCACCGCATACCGATGATACAGGGGAAAAACTATCGCAACTTCCTGGCACACGACGCCCTGTCATACAATCTGCTAACCGACAGCTCAATGGAGAAGATTGTGATCAATGCGTTCATATTGGCTTACACCGAGGTACGGCTCTTTGGTGGCGATAAAGCAGCGGCGCCCCAGTTGATGATCTCCTTTCCGTGCGTGGAGGAAACGAACGAGTGGGTTTCGGCGCAGAAGCGTCTGCTGGAAACGTTCCACGCAGGCGATATCGAGCGGATGCAGACGATCAATCGTACCGGTGGAGAGATTAAGCTTGGCCGGTTCTGCTGTTCCCGCAGCCCGGCCAATCTTGGGTCCGATTTGTTCTCACTGTCCGGGCTGGTAAACCCGTGCCGCGTGGACCGGTCGCTTCTGGAATATTTGAAGCGCTATTTTAACGGTTTTCTGGACAAGTGCAACGATCGAGCTTTTCAGCTAGCGATGGCATTGAAATGGCGCGACTTTCAAGCGGCATTCGATCGTTCGATCGCCCTCGGCCATCATACAATCCGCGAGGAGCTGTTTGAATGGCCCGATTTGATGGAGCATGTGCGCAAGACGGACCTGTTCGTGCATCTCACCACCGTCGTGAATAGAGGCAATATATTGACAAAGCTTATCGAGTACGGTAATGAACGGGGCGTACGGGAGCTGCTGCCGTACTTTGATCATTTTCGTGTGACGGACGATCGTGGTCCGCTGGGCGATGCCATGCTGTACTGCGCGCGCTCGATAGTGGATTTGTTGCTACCGCGAACGGCGATCGTATCACATCCGGCAGTCGTGCTGCTTGCGATCATCCTTCACTGGCACGACATCTTTACCGCGGCGATGGACAACTCGGATATTGATGCGAAGTTGTACAAGTTTCTGCTCAAAACGGTTGCCCAGGCGCGAAACTACACCGCCGGTGTGTATCTGCTCGAAACGCCAACGTACACCGCCCTTATTCCGGCTGCCTTCGAGCAGGGTTGCCTGGCGGCGGTCCGACACGGAGAGGTGAATCTGCTGAAGCATCTGCTAGCACGTTGCCAGCCGCACGATAGACCGAGTCTTGCTAATATCCTTCACGAAGCAGCACTTCGCAAACGGTGGCATTGTGTGAAGGTACTGCTCGCGCAAGAACACGCTCCGGTTGATGTGTTCTTCCCGGGCGGTGGGGATTTGCGGGAAGAAAGCTGCACACTGCTGGTACTGGTAAAGTACGGCCAGCACCGGGTGCTGCGCCAGGTTGCCGCCCCGATTAAGCCGGACACCGTGCGACAGTTCGGTACACCGCAGGCACCACATCCCCTGACGGTGGCAGTACGCAACGGGACGGCATCCGAACGGATGGTACGCACCCTGCAGCGGCTGGGTTTCGATTGGCTCGACAGTTCCGGGACACTGCACGAAGCGATCGGTAGCAAAAATGGGTCCATTTTGGCGACGATTCTTTCGCGCGTCAGTGAGGTGTGTGCCCTGCAACCGGCCACTTGCCACGATCATTTCCCGCTCGCGCTGGGCGTGCTGTATCGCTGGAAAATGATCTCCTTCGTGGAGGAGTCGAAAACGTACGATTCATCACTGTTTTGTGCGGTACGGAACAAAGATAAAGCGATGGTGGAGGAACTGCTTGCCTGGGGAAGGAAGGCACGTACCATGCCGGAAGGGACTGGTGTGCTGGGGGGAATCGTGTTCCGACGGGACACGCACTACATCTGCTCGGGAAAGCGAAACACCGCCGATGGACATTGGAATACGGGCGATAGCTGCGAGGAGATGATTGTACGCATGGAAACGTGTACCTTGCTGGGGGAGATGAAGTGGCAACAGTTTACGGTGAATGCACCACCGGACACGCCGGTTCGGTTCTGTGTGTTAATAGGGGAGAATGAAAAGCTTAAACCGCTTCCTGTTGAGCTTTCCTTTACGCTGAACGAACCCAACTCGCTGCTGGAGTGTTTAAAGGATTTGCAATTATTTGCGAGCATCAATCTTGCCAATTACGAGATCATTTTCGCGTCGTTTGCGACGCCGGATGGAAGGCAACACCATTTCTGGCAGATCGAGGAAACGTGCTGCGTGTACGACATACTGCCACCCCGGTCGAACGATCCGATCGATCTAACCGACACGGTAAACTATAGGGACATGCGGGGCGAAACGCCACTGCACCATTGCTTTCCGAACGATACGCTCGAGATGGTCCAACTGCTCGTTGAGAACGGTGCCAATCCGCTGCTAGTGGACAAGAGTGGAATGGCGGCCATGCACGTGGCTCTGCTCAACTCCCAGCAGCATGCGGTAGGACGGTACCTGTTCGATGAGTGCGTTAGGCGCAACTTGCGCAACGAGCAGGGTTGTACCGTGCTGGAGCTGGACGATGGCAACGGTCACAACCGGTTGATCCATACCGCAGTAATGGTAGGGCGGCGTGACATTATCGCCCGTCTGCTAGCCCACGGTGCGGATGTATCGGTGGTGAACAGTTTCGGTGCGACGGCGGCACTGCTTGCCGCCGGTGCCTGTCCGTACCAGGTGCACCGGGTCGTGCAGATGCTGCTCGAGCAAGATGCCAGCACGATCGATATGATCGACGGCAACAACAACACGCTGCTCCATTACGCAGCAAGGCAAAACTCGCCCGAGCTGTTGCGTGTGGTGCTAAAGTATCGGCCCAACTTGCTACCCCCGACCGACGGTTCTCTATCAGCGCTCGGTACGGCCATACTGATGAAACACGTGGAGATAGCAAAAAGTATGCTGGCCCACGCGGTAGAGTGCAACGTGCACGGTCTTACGCGGATAGGGGAGGAAGATTTGGTTGTGCTCTCGCTGATCTGCAATGATCAGGAGCTGTCGAGGGCACTGCTCGAGTACGAGCTGCAGCACACGCTGGCGGAGGTGGACGAGCGTGACCTGCCGAGGTTACGAACGGTTTTGGAATGTAAACTGCCCGGAATGGAGGAACTCTCCGTGGCACGGATAATACAGGTGCAAGATTATACACAATCCCAAAGCTTCCTGGAAGAGCTGCTGGGGCTTGTCTTATCACTAACGGATAAATAGTTAGAGCAAGGCAGGGGGAGCAGCTTATGTGGCGAAAACGCCTTTTGAATTGGGCGTACAAGGTTTTAGGGGAGTCGGAAATGATGAAACATTTTAAACGCTTTATGAAGTGCTTCCATTAACGAAAGGAACATAGTAGACGTGGTAAAGGAAGTTGACAAATTTACAGCGGAATTTTGAAACATCTTCTACGGTAGCGCCGCTGCATGAACGATCCTGTTAAATTAAGTAAACGTAGGAAAGATTATTGCTTATATATAGATAGGTATAAGTTCAATCCATTCTAGAGATGTCCTCGTTAACCGAATGTTCACCCGTTATGCGAATTTCATTACAATTGTTAACATATTTTATAAGCAATACGGCTAACAATACGGCTCTTCACTAAATAAAAAATTGTTAACATATTTGAACAAGAAAACGGGTAAACAAATGTTCTAATAAACACAAGCTAAGATACTTGTTATGCAAAACATTCCAAATATGTATAACCCGCTATCCCCCAGTGTGTGTGAGGGGGAATGATACTGGAGTTCCACCCTCACATTATCAAAGAGCTTTGAAAAAGGTTTAGGTATTAGTTTAGGGTTTACGAAGCATTTTCAAATACACTTGTTCCACTTTGAATAAGTAGTGCATATTAAAAGATATGCACAGAGCAATACGCCCTGGTCGTACTAACAAAATAAAAAATACATACATAGTGATAGCTTATTTTTATACTACATAAGAAACAATTTGTTATGAATTTGTGATAAAAGATTTTCGATACCAGATAATAAAAGGATACAATCTTAACCTTTCGAGTTACCACAACATTCACGAGTCCTGTTCAAAATTAGGAAAGACACTTTTTTTTACTTTCTAAGAAATTTAGAAAAACATAAGCAATAGCCATTGGAAATAGCTGCCGGAACAAGTTGAAATATGGTTTCCCAATATTTGAGTAAATTTTAAGCGTAATGATTCTACTTTTTTGACGAACTTGTGTCAAAAAGAATATTCTTGGCGCGCTTAGCGTCATCGCAAGATTGCCATAGCAACCATTCACGCTACTCCAAACCCGAAAGGCGGTTCTTTGGCACCCCTCCAAGGCGTTTCACGCGTTAACAGCACGAACACAAGATGAAATGTAAGGGCCGTACTAACATGCAGTTTAGCAAACAATATAACACCCAATCATCGCAACCGATAATAATTTTACTGACACTTCACACCACGCCAAGAAAGGAACTTTATCAACCAACGAAGGAGAACTTTCTCATCACATAAAACACACATAGGAACATTATACACAGCGGTAAAACTGGTTTTCCACTTTCAGCAACGGCCCGATGTTGGTACGCCGTTGCCCACGGTAAACTTATATTCCGACCACGCCACCATCATCATAACTCTCTCCCTCTCTCACACAGGAAGCTTTGTGTTATCGCACGAAATACAAAAAACGGATCTCTCCGCTCGCCACGCTTCACACACTTATTCCTGCAGCTTGATCACCTGGGCGGCTTCCTTCTTGGCCGCCTCACGCTTCTTGATCGAAATCTGGGCGGCGATGCGATCCAGATCGCGCTGACCCTGGCTAGACAGCTTGCGGCCACCGTCGGAGTGTCGCTCGATCAGCTTGATGGCTTCCAGGGCCTGGACGGCCTTGCGGGTAGCGCTACCGTCAGCGCGGCAGAAGTGCGACGGTCGCACACCGTGACGCTGGCGGCCACCGTAGAAGCGACAGATCGAACCAATGCCGGCCGGGCTTTTGTGGTACAGGCGACGCAGGATCGAGGCACAGCGCACGTAGAACCAGTCCGGATCGGTCGGGGCCAGTTCCTTGAACTTGGCGGTCTTGATCAGATCCACATATTCTGGCACCTTCAGCTTTCCAGACCTACCGACAGATTACAGTAAGAGAAAGTACCCATTAGTTCCTTTGTGCAATAGCAGTAATGTTGAGTTGCTGGGCTATCACTTACTTCTTGAGGAAAAGGGCGACACCCTCAACCACTTTGTCTTGATCAACGTCCTTAACGGTGATTCCTGGCATCTAAAATGAAATGAAAAGGTCGCACACACGCGATATCTATTAGTTAGGATCAACCACACAACACAACACATCAGCTCTCAGGCAGGCCCCCACACATAACCTTCCCCCGGTGGTTGGTCAATAATTTACGGCTTTTTACACCGATAATGCACCCCAAATGCCGCTAGCTACACAAACCGCTCTTCCCAAGCTAGTAGAGATGCTATTGTATCCCAATTGGTGTTGAATTTTGACCCTGTTCTTACATTTACAACACTTTTTCCAGCAAATTTGCCACAAAACGTACCTTCACTTGCAAGCGCAACCGGAAAAAGAGATCGAAAGAAGCTAATATGGCGACACGTTTGACAGCTGTCAGGGCGAAACGCGGACGGTTGACGTTCGTTCAACATCCGGAGCGGGGCTGTCGGACAGTGGTAACCCTTGTGGTGATTAGGGGGGCTATATGTCCGACAAAATATTTGAAAACAGTAATTAAAATCGTTTTAGACAGGAAGAATTGAAAAGAAAAGTGGAATTATTCAGAACATTCTATCCAAAGACTTTTTTATGTATACCCACGATTAGATAAAAATCGATTTTCGTCGGGATCAGAACAAACAACAGATAACATAAGAATATTTTATAAAATTAATTTACTAATTTTACCAATATTCATTCTTTTATTGGCATTACCAACTTGTATTCCGTCTTTAAGTGTTGCTTCTCTCAAAGGAGTCTTGATCGTATTCAGTTAAGATAGAAATTTCGTGTTGCTAGGTTCGAACCGCGGTTATTCAATGGAACAATTAAATTTAATTTAAATTCGGAGTGAACTTTTAGTGAAGCTATATATTTAATATTTATTTGTATAATGAATATTATATTAAATTAATATTTTCTGCCTGCCTTGTGTGCATGGATAAAGAATCTTCAACGGAACCTTTTAAATAAGTTTACAAAAACCTACAAATTTTCGTTCCGCTTCTTTCAGTAAGAACTAGAAACTTGCTCCGTTTTTTAGAAAATGTATTTTTCATCCCTAGTATATAGGTTTAACTTTTTTCACGCGTCACAATATTTCATTTAATTAGTGGGGACACTATTTCGTTTGCAGAATTGCATCATATTCACGCCACCATCGCTTAAACTCTTCCACTTTCTTTGCTGGATTCATTTCCTTTCTTGGCTTCCGCCAATCCCTCGTATCTAGCCCCAGCATTGCGGCAATAGTTTCCTACAATAAAAAAGAAATGAGAATTTCTGTTATAGTTCCACTGAAAAAAGGATAAAAAAACACTTTCTTACCGTGGCAAAGGTAACCGGAAACGCTTCCTGATCCTCGATAACGTGAGCGAACCCATTTTCTAAGTTAAAGTTCACCCAAAAGTAGGGCAATCCCTTCGGTACCGTTCGCCGCACATTGAAACCGTCCACGTTGTGCAGCTTCTTGTTCATCGCCCATTCCGTTTCCGATTCGAGGATCGCTTTCTTAAAGTAGAACGGTGCCATCTCGTAGTCCTTTGCCGGGATGCACTGGATGTACATGTGCGGGTTTCGGTTGAGATAGCGTACCGTTTCGAAGAATATCACTTCCATGCCGTGCTTGCGGAACATCTGCACCAGCGCCTTGCAGACATCCACAATATCCCGGTGCACGTCCTCGTCCACCTGCGTCAGGCAGGGATAGTGACCGACGGGCACAATGAAACAGTGCCTTGGCTGCAGTGCTCGCCACGTCGGTATAGCAAGGTAAACATTTTTGCCCATAGAAATTAGCTGCTCGTGGCCAAACTTGGACGAGTTTAGGCACCGTTCGCAGTCGGCTTGTGCTTTTGCCATTCGGTTCATATCCTTAACCGTGCGCTCTTCGATCCCATCCGTCCCACTGCCCGTTGAGGACGAAGCTTTCTGATGATCGAATATGTTTTCCAACCGCTTCCCATCGCCCATCTTGGCGGACACTTTAAAGAACTGTGCATCCATGTTATCATTCTCCTGTCGTTCGGACCGGAACTTGTCGGCCAAATCCGGACCGGCGGGTAGATTTTGCTGGTAGCGTCTCTGCTTCCTAGCATCGAACCGATCGTGAGCATGCTGTTTGCCGGCCGAGACGTACGTAACGGTTTCCTCCTCTTCGGTGCTCTTTCTACGCTTCTGTGCTGTCTGTTCACGATGAGAAACTTGTTGCTTTTTACCCGCCTGTATTTCGCTACGGTAAGCTTTAGCTTGATCTAGCTTCACCTTTAAACTTTCCGCCAGTGCAGTGTTCCCCAACAGTTCGGCCTTAACAATTTTCGCTCCAAGTTCATTCAGCTGCTCATCCGTTAGGAACTGTTGATCGAGAGATGCGGGCTTTGGTCCAGTTTCTGGGGCCTTTTCCACCTTCACCTCAGCTTTCCGTGGAGAAAATGTTGTTTGCTTTTCTTTTGTCGATTTTTTCCACCCAGCATTGTCGGCCCGTTGCGGTACCTGTGACTCATTCGTGCGCTGTGCACGATAATAATCATCGCCCTCGTCATCATCTTCGTTGGTCGGTTTGCGAAAACTGGGCAGCCCGGTTCCTCCATTTCTCCAGTACGGATTAAGCTCACGAACGCTTGTCTTCGGGTCGTACTGGTCGGCGGGAGCGCTGCCAACCTTCTTGTCCTCTTTCTTCGGTTCCCTGCTGTACGTCGGTATCAGCATGCTGTTCATCCAATCTTCCCGCTCCAGCTTCGCCGGAGGTGATTGTTGTGAGGGGCCAGCTTTGTCCCCGGTGGCAGGTAGTGCTTCGACCCATTCGTCGGTTTCGCTACCCGTGCCCGTGGACGACGATGATGAGTGATGCCGACGCTTTCGGTGGTGTTTGTGTTTCTTTTCTTTTTTGTGCTTTTTATCCTTTTTGGATTTTTTTGATTTTTTCTCCTTTTTCTTGTGCTTGCGCTGCTTGCGCTCGCTTTCTTCGCTGTCAGAGGTGGATGATCCCATTTCTACAAAAAAAAACCCCTAAAGGTGGACCTGCAAATGAGTAGAACAAGATTAGAAATGTATTGAAACATATATGCTTATATGTTTCGTGTATTAAAATTATAATCTTTATTGCATACCCTTTCGTTAAGTTACTGTTGCAAGTAATTATTTGATACAAATCTTAACGCAAATTTAGTTGATTAAATCGTTTCTTAAAACCGGAGCGGCACAAGTTTTCCCTCTCGGGGTTTGTTTTGTTTTGAAAAGTGTATAGACTGTTGTTTCCGACAATCCGACATGGAGGGCACGCAAAACCGCTTCCCAAGTAACAAAAGTCACAGAGTTTCGGGTCAATTCCTAGCACCCTTTTACACCAACCCGTAATTAGTTGAGAAATAAACTGACTGGATTATGGTTGTTTTGGAACGAAAACATTTCAGTTGCGAAATTTGCAATACAAATTACAAAAAAAATCAACAAAAGTTTTGAGTGTCATCCTGAGCAATTCAACGACAAATTAAACGTCGTTTCAACTTTTAAGGCCATTACAAATTTAGCGCAAACGCAGCGAGACAGCAAATGAGAAAACCATTTTGTCATCTAAAGTCATATATCTCGAAAATGTTCATATTCTATTGATTTTTGAACAATGTTTGAACACATTCATACAATTTTTTTGCTAAGATGTTCGAGATCCAGTTGAAGTTTTCCAAAATTTCGTAAGTCCATTTTAGAACGCTAACGATGTTTTTTTAATAAGGAAAGTTGAATTTGATAAAAAGAATACAGGTTAAATCTCGCATGCGTCCAAAGCTGAAAGTTTCGATGATTTGACGGCTTCTAGCATTGATTCACTGTTGATGGTTTTTGCGATGATGCTAC
>KB671843.1:240608-404896 GCA_000349105.1 Anopheles epiroticus
AGAGACCTTGATGAATATGATGATTCTCTTATTCACCTTATTCACCACTCTACCTACCACACGGTGTGCTCCTTGGGTATCGGAGCAGCGATACTCACCAATCACGCATTCGAACTAGCCCATATAAACACTCGCTTTTGACATTCCATTCGAACTGGTTCGCAGAAAAAGGGCTTCAAACGCTTTCGTCGAACAGACACAGACAGACACACACCAACAAAAAAAGAGCCAGAGTTTGTGATCTCTGATCTTTGCGCATTAAAATAGTGTTTAAGCCTTAACTCCCCGCTGATCGTGCCCCAGAAAGTGTTTACTCTACGCGTAACATTATAGTGTAAACGTGTGCAGTATGTGAAGGAAAAGATGTGTGCATAAAACGTCCGTGCAAACGCTCGCACCCTCCCCCTTTTCGGTGACGGACGGACGGGGTGAAGCCCTGGTGAACTTACGCGAGCACCAAGCGCGTAGCGAATAACAGCACGGGGAAGCGGGTGACACATCTGTTGGGCGCGGAGAGAGCGGTCCCACTTTTGTCATTCGGTTTCCCTTGTCCTGTACGGGGCTGTCCCACTTCCAGGTGCCTCCGAGCACGCATTCCCCCGCCCAGGCAACGGGTGTGCGTGTGTGTCTCTGTGTGTGTCGCCGCGTCGTCGTCGTCGTCGTCGTCGTGTCCGCTGTGTTATGTTGTTGAGCCGCTGCCAAGGGGCGTTCACGTAGTGCGCGAACCGATCTTCACCGACTCTCCGTGCAAACTTGTGCGTAGTTCCGAAACCATACCGTGCCTTTCGAGTTTTAACGTGTGCCTTTTTTTTGCAAAAAGAAACGTGTGGATATTGTACATCCCAACAGTCGTTACACACCGTCTCGTTCCTAACCTAGCGCGCCGAAATGTTTTCGAAGAAAAAGAAAAAGCCCCAAATTTCCTTCCCGAGCAACTTCGAGCACCGTGTGCACACGGGGTTCGACAAGCGGGAGGGACGGTATGTGGGGTTGCCCCTCCAGTGGGCCTCGATCGTGGGCAATAATCAGATCCTAAAGTCATCCAACCGACCGCTTCCGCTGGTGGACCCGTCTGAGATTACGCCGACCGAAATACTCGACCTGAAGACGATCGTACGGCCCCACGGTTTGCTGGCACCTGGGGCAGGTGGTGGTGGTGGTGGTGGTGGTGGTGGTGGTGGTGGTGGTGGTGGTGCCGCCGGTCCCGGTCCGGTTGGCCCCGAAGCGGTCGCAGGAGGAAAGCTCATCCTGCCGAAAACGTCCAACGTTGCCCGCTCCAACTCGCTGCGTAGCTCGAGCCCTCCGCGCGTACGCCGCGGAGATTTGCGTGCCAATACCAATGTGCCACCATCGGTGCCGGAAGAACCGATGCAGCAGCCGCAGCTCGGCGGCGGGCAGTCACCCTTCCCCGGGATGAACAGCAGCAACAGTGCTGCGTTCCCACCGATGCCACCGGTGAAACCGTCCGGCACAGGTTATCCACCGATTTCACCCACCGGGACGCTGCTGGAGTCGAACTTTAACAACAATTTCGAGGCGCACCAACAGCAACAACAGTTGCAGCAGCAGCAGCAGCAACAAATGGCTCAGCATCAAATGCATATGCACCATATGCAGCAGCAGCAGCAGCAGCAGCAGCAACAGCAACAGCACCATCACCTGCATTCCCATCAAGTAGGCGCTATTGGCGGGAACGTACAGCAAGCAGGCCATACCATTGCTCCACATATGAATGGTGGCAATAATCTGATCGTAAACAGCAACATGAGTGCTGCCGGAGGAGCCGCAACGAATGGTACAGGGTCGAACGGGAACCTCACCAATCCGGTCAGTGTGCTAACGGAAACGTCCTCGCTGTATCATAACAGGTGAGAGTTTGGTGCTGCATAAAGACCGGATTTTGCCGCCGTTACCTCACATGCAAATGGCAGCATGCTTGTCTGCCAGCCTGCCCGTTTGCCTGCGGGCTGACCAGTGTGATCAAAGTTAACAGCGCGTCTTTTGTCTTTCACTGCAGAGTAGTGATGTGCTCTGTGATTCTTTTAAAAGAGTGGCTCTCGAGTAATTACTCTTTTCACTGAGTTGAATCGCAAACCAATTGTTTTACCTTAGTAATGTTGAACTTATACAATGGTTACCAGACCGCGCTAAAGGCAACTTTTATAACGTAAGAATTTGATTTTTGAATACTATTTAGAATCTCCCTTTTGCACTTTTCACCTCATTAAAGAAACAACATCCGTTTCGTTTAGTTTTGATAGAGAACTTATAATCCAAGAAGTTTTAAAGAGACATCAGCCAAAACTTAAAATTTACTTTACTTAACGTGTATCGGGCAAAGCTCTTTTTACGAATGAAAAAGATAAAATGTGAATCTTCTTCTTTAGTTATCATTGTTTCTGTAGTGTCATGTAAGAAATTGTATAATAATCAGTTTTATTTTCATTCTAGTCCTCTTTGCTTTTGATAACCATTAGTGGAAGAGATCACAGTGCATGCAAAAATATGCTTTACTACTTCAAAACAAAACCTGTTCAAATTTAACAACCAGATTTTAAATTAGGGTTTTTGTGCTACTGCACAGTTGTGAGATAGACTGCCTTCTGGTTTTGAAGCAAGAATTCAATCTTTTTGTTTCTTTTCTACTCTTTGCGGAATTGAATCTCTCATTTCTGAAGATGCTCTTCGAACAGAAATCTTTCAACTTCATAGCAACTCTGCATGGGATTCAATCGTTCTAATTCGTTACAGTTCTTTACGGGATTTATTCTTTCGGGTTCCGTATCAACTCTTTGCGGAATTAAAACCAACGAATCTGTATCAATTGTTTGTGGAATTGATTCTTCTGGTTACGTGACAACTTTTTCTGGAATTAAATCTTTATATTCCACAATACGGCCAGGCCGTCACTAAGGAAAAAAATTAATAAATCTTTATATTCCGTAGCAACTCCTTACGGCATCAAATTGTAATAATCTTTTACAATTCTCGTAGGATTATTCCTTATAGCATTTGAGCTCCCAAATCACCCAAATTATTGCCAACTTAGCATCAGTTGGAAAAATCTATTTTAACAAACATATTTTTAGTTTTGTACTTCTATTTGAACATTTTTTAACTCCATAACTAGCATTTCCAGAAATAATTCCATAACTAGAATAGTTAAGTTCACTAAACAAACTGCAAGAGTTTACTCACTCATTCAGTGTAGAGAGTAAGTTGGATTAATGAATCGACTATTTTTGGTCCAACACTAAGCAAAAAAGGCTAGGGAATGAAAATCGATCTGGAAGGTCTAATCTCGCCCCCTCCCACGTACTCCATGTGTTTGTAAACAAATATAAAAGCATTGACTGTTTGCGCTTAATGTGTAGTTTTAGCTGACGAACCGAACGGAATGCAGCAGCAATGAAGAATGCGTGGCACAGAATATTTACCCATGGATGCTCAACCATTTTTGTTTGTGTTTAGCACGGAGGGTAGTAAAAGGGTTTGTGATTTTTATCGCCCGTTCTCTTTACTCTTTAACTCATCCGCACTGGCGTGTTTCCGTCCGAGGGCCCTGCTTGAGAAGGGTCTGTACAATTAAAAACACAGCGACTCGGTTTAAAGTTATTTCATTTGTTTTTCTTCGCCTGCATCTGCTTCCCAACCTTTTCAGAGACATTGGTGTACAGGTGGATGAAAAGGGCGGCAAAAGACAGGGATTGCATCCCGGAGGGGTGCAGGGTGGTGGACTGGGGTGGCCCAGATCTCTGTGTAGTCGTAACAATTGCGGAAATAGAACGCAAAGACGCCTATCGGTTGCTTAGCCAACTGTGACGAAAGTGGTTCAGCTTTTTGCTGCTGGTGCTGCTGCTAGGCAACGGCACTACAGGACCGAATCCACGACACCTTCTCTTGCAAGATCTAAGATCACTTCTAAGCTTATGAGACATAGCTGCGCGCAATGCCATGTTTTAAAAGGGCAAATGGGTTTAACGATGTTTTATTTGTTTGTTTTTTCTTTGTTCAAAAGACCACAAATATTTTATGTTGGATTTATGAAAAACTCGATTATTTTGGTTTTAATATTTTTAATGCTTATCACAGATGTTGAGGAAAATTCAAAAATATATTTTCCAAACGGGTTAACGTTCCGTCTACGTTTGGAGTTGAATTTAATTTATTCAGCCCGGACGTTGTTTTGTCAGCATACATTCATACATTCAGTTTCCAAGTTACGCAATGCTCGACTTACGCAGATTTTAATTTCGCTAGCTTTTTGAAGAAATTGTATTGATTTCACAAATTGGCTGTCTGATGTCAACTGAATAATGTTGTAAGTTTCAAATTCAAATGTCAATTGAACAAGAAACATAAAAGCATGTTGATTTTCATGAAAACTTATGCTCTAATAGCTATTAAATTACCATTAATTTTAATAAAAACTGCCCATATTCTTGAAATTATCATTAGTTCAACCTATAGTTCCTAGAGAACGCTTTAGTGGTGTAATTTTTATTTATTATGTTCTAATTTTTTATTTAACAATTGTTGTGTTAAATAAGCATAGTTCGCCCAAAGAGTGGGCAAATTTCCATAAGAACATTCCTGCTAATCTGCCTATCTCGGGGACAACCTGTAATTAGCATGAGTCAAAATTTGAAAATAACGGAAAAAAGAAAATATGTATGTATAATTACGGATAGAGAAAATATAATATATGTTTATGGTACCAAAAACAACTTATTTAAAGTTAATTACTGTTTAATGAAAATAACAGTTCAAATTGAAAATGTATAGCCCGGAATATCTTTTTTTTTTTATTCGGTAGTAACGGTCAGGCCGTATTGCTTATGCCCAGAATATCTAACAACCCTTAAAAATTGGGATAAAAAATAATTGAAAAGCTTTAGTTCCAAATTACCTTCTATCAGTGTTTTTGGAAAACCTTATCATGGCCAAATCTCTATGTGGCTAAATGTTATTTAAAGCAATCTTAGTGAACTTTACTGTTAAATATGTATCATCCCATTGTTTCTTCAACACCAAACGCCGCTCTTGCACCATAAACTCAATGAAGCGGAATCGAAAGACAGGAAAGACAAATCCGGAAGCACTTGACAATCTGCTCAAACGCACGATACACACGATAGAACATCTCCAGTAATTGATACGTAATTGAGCAATCGCACTGCTATGGCACTGTGTCAATCACAAGAAAGTCGAAAGTGTAGAGCCCTCTTAATGTCGAAGGGTGTCTTTCTCCGTCTCCGTCTTTCCATTCCCGACACTACCCAGGGTTTGTGGACAGGTTTTTTTTACATCCTCATCAGTTGTGTAATCTAATTAGTTACAACCGGCGGTGGTAGCTTTCGAGTTGACATTCGAAATTGAATTGATCGAAACGACCACACCCGAAAAGCAGAGGCAGCAACTCCCGAACTCGGCATTTGGTGTTGGATTCAATGCCGCTGTATCGTAGCTCGGTGGTGCCTAAAGCAAAACAAACGCAATTTAATTTTCTTAAAGATATTTAAAAGCCACCTAACGTAAAAACAAACAACAGCGCCCCGGGAAAAGAAAGCTGCGAACCGAGCCGCGCGCCGTGTAGAACACGGCGCATGAAGGAGCGTATAATTAACGCTTTCTGGTCACGTGTATAAGGTTGGGTCCCAGAATGCGGCAGGTGCGGAGGAAGCGTACCCGATAGCAGGAGCAGAGGTGTTTGTAACCGGTAAAAGATTTGGTCATTTGAAGTCGTGCCACGATGCTTTGCTTACCAGACACGTTTTCGGCTTAAAAATAGCACATTCGATTTGCCGCGCCGTCCATTCCATTCGCTCAGTCCTCGCTTCAGAGTGGAATTTGGAATTCAAAATCTTCCAAGGCGTAGTACGCGGCCGTCTGCCTTGGAGTGCTTTTTACTGTGTAGGATGAAACGGTATGAATTAATATTTGACCCGATGTTCTGGTGTACGTGCTTATCGTGAGACGACACAGGGAAGACTGATTATGTCTGAACTTCAATTGAAAAGTTTCGCGGTCGTCTATCAATAGCTCTTACTAAAGATATTTCGTGCTTCAGAGCTGCAATATTACATATTTTATGCGGCAAATTCTATATTGGAGCAATCCCAAGGTTGAACTCGTTACTGGAACGGTTTAAACTTAGCAGGAATTAATAACTTGGATTGTAGATTGTAAAATGCATTCAAGAACTGCTCAGCTTCAAACCTTAAACTAATGTAGCATGCACTTTAACAACACTTGTCATTCTGATTGTAAATAGTAATCCATTGATTCTAAATTGATCAATTTGAAAAATGAAGAAACGGCTTCTTCTACCGTAGATAATGATCATGATTATGATCGCGATCTTTAATTCATCTCAGAACCAGAAAGCAAATCGCTTGTTATGTGAACTGCCCTGCTATGTGTCTGCTATGTGAACTTGCTCTCTAAAGGAGGTATTCGTGTGACTAAAAAGATTATCTGCATAAGGAATATTTGGCAGGAGACAAACTAGGGATTTGATGTTGTCTGGAATGTATCCTTATCACCATGATAATCAACCTTGTCCCGTTGTCTATTTCTTTGGTCAGGTCGCCGTTAGTTTTTCTAAAAGGTGCCTTGAATGTACCGGCAAATACCCTGGTTTATATCCTGATCGTGATCTTGATTAGCTGTCACGCTGGGTTTAAATTTGATGTTCGGAAAAAAACATTCAGTTTCGTTCAGTTGATTTTTCAAAGATTTAAACCATTCCTAGGTATACAAATTAAGATACATAACAATTCTTAAATAAGGTTATGGCCTAAAATACCTGTTACTGAACCTGAACCTACATCTCCTTGCCCTGGAGACTATTCCGGTTCCTTGTAGGCACTGGTAAATCTTCTTTATGTTCTGGTCATGATTATGATCAGCTGTTACGTTTGGTTGGATTTCGATGTTTAATAGTTAATTTAATTAAAAAAAAACCTTAGTACACGAATTAGAATGGCCAGTATAGAAAATGTTTAAAGTAGTTTATAGTCTGAAATATCTTTTTTCATGGAACTGATTCCTAACCTATTCCAGTTCTTGTACTACTTTCTTCTTGATTTAAAAACTCCTAAGACATTCCGGCCATTAACACATAATGTCACATAGTTGGGTAGTCAGTACGGAGGAACACTATGAAGGAACAGTTCGGAAGGACTTAAAACCCGGAACAGTCGTATTTGAAGCCCTATGCCGCAGTCTCCTTTACAACCGGACCGTCCCGAAACGAAACAAATGTACCAATCCTACTGGTACTAAATCTATTTTTTCTTTGAGCGGATCTCTTTTCGATTCGGGGTCAGAAATTGCAATGCCTACCCTTTCCAATAGTGCATTTATCAGCTTCCACAGAAGTAAAGGATCAGTGTTTGGAGATTCGCGACTAAACAGAACGATCAGTTTCCTTCTTAACGTATATATCAGATTCGGATCTGTTTGAGAATTTCTGACAAGATTCGATCGCAAAGGGATTCGATCGTATCCAGATATAATTTAGATTCAGATTCAGTTATTAGATTGTTAACTAGCATTTATATTGAAAGCTTCGAATCTCTCATGGGATTCGGGGTTTCCTTTCCTACAATAATGGAATAGAACTGATCAATCTTTCTACTGGAACAACAATTTGTAGAATACAATTCTATTTCTCTCTAAAGATACTAATAACAATCTGATGTGTTTTTATTTATTAAAAATTCTACTTTTCCATTTCCCGACCGGTGCTCATCGTAGACCCACCCGACACCCTGCTTTGGTGACCGTGTGTTTCTTTGCCTTTGTCTGTCCATGGATGCAATCATCCATGACGCACTTGCACGCAGTTGCAGTTGAGGAATCGAAGGGATAGCACCGTTTGCCAAAAAAAGCATTGAACCGGAACGTGTGGCGGCGGTGGCCGGGTGTTCAATTTCATATTCTTCATGCCCCGGCACAACAAATGGAGACACACCAGCGCGCACAAACACCGGCCTCCATAATGGACTCAATGCTCCTGGTGGTTTGGTTTGTTTTAAAAAGGGAAGGTTGTGTGGCTTTGTCGGTCTGTTTGCATATTCACCGCTTCACCTACGTTCTCCCCCCTTTTTGGGAAGGTGGGAGTTTAAAAATAAGAGCTTAATTGTGCTCGTTCCCACATAAAGGAAGGTCCGTTCGTTGTCGTTGGATGATGTACAGGGAATCGTTGTTTCTTTTGTTTGTAATATACACATAAAACCGATGATGGTTAACCATTGCGTTTTGGAGGGGTGTCAAAGATCAAAAGTTTTTGTTAAACGGTGTTTGATAGAAGGGGAAATCAACAAATATTTGAATTTTTGGGTAGCAACGTCTGATGTACATTGTTTGGAAAGTAATTGCTTTTGAAACCATCTCGCCCACCATATACACTAACCTGCTTTCACTGGTTTTATTCTGTTTACTTTTAGATCACAAAAATCATCGCCAACCGGATCGGACGGCATGCAGCGGCCAGGTTATCCGAATGCCGCTTACCCGATGCAAGGCGGAAACAATTTCCCTGGAATGGCACCGGGCGGTGGTGGTGGTCCACCACCTCCATTACACAGTAAACCACAGGGACAAAACCATACCGGGCAGCAGCAACAGGACCCTCATGGCGGTCATCTGAGCGATGCGAACAATGGCAACCATGTACCGCCGGGTCATCACCATCACCATCATCATCAAATGATGGGTGGTCCCGGTACGACGCCCCAACCATCCGGTTCGCAACTGTCCCCATCCGGTCTTCACAATCCTTCCGTCCATCAGCACCATCATCATGCGCATCAGCAGCAACAAATGCAGCCGACGTCACTGCAGATGGGCAATAATCAGATGCCAAATCACCATCATCACCATAACCACAGTGCGAATGCGATGCACCATACCCAGAAAATGCCATCCCCGTCCTCATCGTCGACTGCCGGTGGAGTAACTGGAGCTCAAGCAGCCGCCGCTGGTACCGATCCGAACCACAACATGTTTAACAATAACTCCATCAGCAACGCCAAGAGCAATTCGCGAGCGTCCAGCTCCAGCGGGGGCAATGTGTCCGTAGCGCAGAGTACCGCTTCCACCACACAGAGTGGACAAAGTCAGCAGCAACCACCGGTGAAAACGGAACAAAGGCTTACCCACGAACAGGTACAATGGCTTACCCTGAAGCATTCCGCTTCTAATGGATTGGAACTCAATGGTTAATTGAATATTGATTTGTTTTTGCCTACTTCTTTAATTGCATTTTCCAGTTCCGAGCGGCTCTGCAGATGGTTGTGTCGGCGGGAGATCCGCGTGAAAACTTGGAAAATTACACTAAAATTGGTGAAGGGTCAACCGGTACGGTGTGCATAGCGACGGACAAATCAACCGGTAGGTTATTTTCCAGATACAGTACATCCAAAGGAAAGCTGGACAAATCTGGTTTCAACGGGTTACTAAATCTTTCAATTCGATTTAGAGTTTTTGAAACTGATAACATTACATGTTATTACAGCCTGTTAATACTTTGTGGCATTTCCATTAACTTCAGTAACTGCTCGAAGACGTTTTGAGCAAGTTTTTGGCAAATATTTGGTTCTATTTGGACTTATTCTTCGCACAAAACTGTTTCTGGATGATTTGCATGTTGGTCACACGTTGTTGTGTCATTTGTTTTTACATGTGGCCATCAATGCTTAATAACGTTTTGCAACAATGAGATGTTTCCAGGTCTGTTAAACTAACCTCGAACTTTTTTTTACAATTTCTTTTCTTCTAATTTGGCTCCTGTATGGTTTGATAACGTCAAAGGCCGTAGATTTATTAATTTTGGTAGTGTTTATCAACTCAAAACATCTTTAAAAAGTATTCACAACGATAAAAATGCGTTCAAACTAAGTTTGTGCAATGTTTCCGCTTCAGGCACTGTAGTTGTAACCCCTTTTCTAAACGCCCCTTCTTTCACAGGACGACAAGTGGCGGTTAAGCAGATGGACCTTCGGAAGCAGCAGCGTCGAGAACTGCTGTTCAACGAGGTCGTGATTATGCGCGACTACCACCATCCAAACATTGTGGAAACGTACAGCAGTTTCCTGGTGAACGATGAGCTGTGGGTAGTGATGGAGTTCTTGGAGGGCGGTGCACTGACCGACATCGTGACACACTCGCGCATGGACGAGGAACAGATTGCAACCGTCTGCAAACAGTGCCTGAAAGCGTTGTCTTATCTTCATTCCCAGGTAAGTCCAGCGCATGTTCTCTTTTCGCTGAGCTCGAAAAGAAAATCTCTAATGTTCTATCTCATCCAAATCCCAGGGCGTCATTCATCGAGACATCAAGTCCGACTCGATCCTGCTCGCTTCGGACGGCCGCGTTAAGCTGTCCGACTTTGGCTTCTGTGCGCAGGTGTCGCAAGAGCTGCCGAAGCGCAAATCGCTCGTCGGCACACCGTACTGGATGTCGCCGGAGGTGATCTCCCGATTGCCGTACGGGCCGGAAGTTGACATCTGGTCGCTCGGCATCATGGTGATCGAGATGATTGACGGTGAGCCACCGTTTTTCAACGAGCCGCCACTGCAAGCGATGCGGCGCATCCGCGACATGCCACCGCCAAAACTGAAAAACTCCCACAAAGTGTCTAGCCGGCTGCAGAACTTCCTCGACCGTATGCTCGTACGGGATCCGGTACAGCGTGCAACGGCAGCGGAACTGCTTGCCCATCCATTCTTGCGACAAGCCGGTCCTCCTTCGCTTCTGGTACCGCTAATGCGCGGTGCACGTCACAGTAATTGCTAGGGAGGTAGAAAGAGAGGAGAAAGACCATGCAAACACACAACCAAGATACAGTTTCAGCCATTCAGCCAACCAAAAGAATCTCAAACGACACTGTTCGGAAAAGAGAACCGAAGTGAACATTTCATATCGAACACGAAAGCTCCACAAAGTGAGAATGATTAGGACGCGGAAAAGTGCTCTTCGCAAACCGTGAGTAAGAAATTGTTGCATTTATTGGGGACAGGTTAATAGCGAGAGATTTGGCAAATAGTGATCACATATAATACTTAGTACATATCTGTTGCAAACTAGCAGCAAGAACGACATGTTGTAGTTGAACAACAAACATTTATTAAGGGAAAGCAAGCCGATTGTTCATTGTACGCGTATGCAGTTTAAGTGTAATAGTGTAGAGAAACAGTTTATATAAGGTTTTTACGAAGAATTGTGTGGACCTGTTGACTGTTCTTTTGAACCGTGCAACCTAAGATATAGAAGCTGTATATATTTTAACAAGCCACATTGAAACACTGAGAGAGAAAACATGAAGGGCGTACAGGCCGCATGAATCTAACAATCAATCGAATCTATCTTACAACGATCTGTAATACGTTATTAGTGTTAAGGGTAAAACATTCCAGTATTTAGCCGTTACCCCCCCACGTCCTCGGATCATATTCTCAATTTGTCCTAATAATTCCCATCAGAACGCTTGTTCTATTCGCGCAGTAATACGGTATAGTACCATCTAGTATAAACTTTCAAGCCCATCAAGTTTATCTATCATTGCCTTCAATAACAAAGGATAAGGATAGTAAAGCTCAGAGTACAAAACCTTAGAGGTTGTCTCACGATTTTCAATCAATTCTCGATCAAATCCATTGTTTTTTACCCTTCAAATAGTAAACCACAAGCATCATAAACCAAAGTTTTGAAATTTACCACGTACAAAGTTTCTATAGAATGTAATTGTCGACCTCGACCAGGAAAATGTTAGGCGGTCCCAACCAATTACTGCGAGAATGAAACAACTAAAGCGAGCTAGCTAGGACGAACAGAGAATCCATGATCAAAAAAAGGGTAGAACATCGATCATCTATCCCAATCTGTACGCCATCGGGGGCAAAAAGATAAAGAAAGGGCGGCAAACACTTACATTAATACATTGATTGTGAAACAACAAGAAATAATCCGCCACTGATATACATATACCGTTGTAACAGCACCATCCTACTTACACAGGACGGCAGTTGAAGAGAATTTATTTGCATTTTATAATTCAAAAGACGAATGAGGATAAACTCTTTACAGGTAAAACGTTATATTTAAAGAAAAGAAAGTATTTGTTGTTGCACATGAACGCGCAGTGCATGTATGTTTTAAACGGGATTTGATATTAACGGTGTAAATTCCAATGTGTAAATGTAAAAACAAGACTCAATCACGCGAAAAAAGGTATTGGAAAAGTAACTAATTTTACCTCAACGAAAACCAGGCCTTCAAATTAGTTGTAGTCCCTGCGTCAATGTGGACAAAGCAGTTTGTAAGCTGCTTAACGTTACAGGTTTTTAATAATATCATGAGACTGTCCTTTCTCTCGTCTAGTGTGTATTTGAATCTCCTCCCTAACATTCCTCGTGCGTCGTTGGTGTACGGCGCACGATACGGGAACGAAGTTCCGTCCACACATTATTGCATGAATTTTGTTATCACTAACGAACCGAGAGAAAAGACCATGTGTGCCGAAACAGTGGCGATCGATGTGTTTTTTAACGATCGTGACAGTTGTAGTAGAAAAGAAGAAAGTAGCAGTTGCAAACAATACAAAGTATTACGTAGGGCGAATGATGTTAAAACGTTTTGAAATACTTACCCGGCCCTCACCATGGGGCCTGTTGAATCATCTGGGCGCAGTATAGAAGTGCTAGAATGAAGGCTTCGTTATTTTTTAAATTGATTAAATTAAAGCCGAAATAAATCGATTAAAATACATTTCGAAACATTGCTAGCCGATGGGGGAGGGACTGCAAATGAAGAAGAAAGAAAACAAACCCACGGATCATGATCGTTTGAATGTTGTTAAGAATTTATTGTTAGAATTGTTCCAACTGTGTTAAAGTTGTTGTCCTATGTACATGTGGTACGATGGTATTTTGCGGTATAAGGATACTTTTGTTTGTTTGTTTGTTTGTTTGTTTGTTTGTTGTTGTAATACATTTGCCTGTAAAACTTGTTGCAGCATTTAATATGACATTGAATAGTTCTCTCGTATGGGGTTTTGGATAGCGCAACGGTAATTTCTCCCCAATAACCATCACCAAACAACGCGCACAGTGTCCTTTCTATTCATTTTAATATTTTCCATTGTAACGAAAGAATGAGTTTCGGCCCTTTCCTTTCTTACAGTAAACTCTTCTAATATCTTTTCCTAACACATTGCTTTGCCTTTGCAGAAGTTATCGCTTCGTTTTCGCTAAGCTGCGCCCATTTTTTATTTTGTTTGCTTAATATTCATTGGTTCGTTCCATTAAAATTATGCCATTAGAAGCAAAAAGCCACTTAACATTTCACGCCTTGCTCTGCATGCTGCACTCTGTCTCGCTCTCGTTTCGCTCTACTATCAAAATGTGAAATCTGCTCTATCTAATGCGATTTTAAAGTCTATATAATGTAAAGAAGTATGTATCAAAAAACACGTCCATTGAGAAACACGACGACAAACGGAAAACCGCGGGAAAACAAACGGTTTATTTGCTAAGAGCGGGGACTGGTGCGGTCAGATGTGTAGCCACCTTTCACAACAAGTAAAAACATCGATGCAACAACGTGTTTGCGGAGGCCAAAATATAACCGATCGCGCGATACATCGCTAAACGCGCTCACTGCAGGCCGGTATGTTATGCACATGTGTGCACATTTTACATTCATTTGTGACAAAATAGCGACTTTAAAATATGGGTATATATTAACGTATTCTCTTGTTATCTGTCTCATGTTTGCGATCCGTCTGTTTGACAGAGTTTACGGCACTATTCTACGGCCAGAGTAAACAAGCGCATACGCATTCCTCTTCGCTTACTGAAGCGGGTGGTGCAGTCCAGCACACACATTGGTACAACATTTGGTTTAAAGGTTTGGCTGATTGCTGTCTTAGTATAAGTCTTTTTTTATTGTGTTTTACTGTAGAACAACTGTGTTTGGAATGATTTAGAGAGTTTAAAAGTTACCACCGAGTAGACGGATGTCAGACGGAACCTTAGAGTGTCACCGGGGACGTGGTTTAGGATTCTGTTCTGAACGGTGTTCTTAATTGGCATCATTGTTTTTGTTTTTCACTGCTGTATGTATGATAGTGCTCGTAGAAGCGCGTTTGTTCTATTATCTACGGGGATTTATAGGAATAAAATTAATATTTAAAGATACACTGCAAAGAAAGGATCTAAGAAACATTGTTGGAACGGTAAATACTTGGATTAGAAAATAGTAGAAATTTAGACCGATAGACAGAGACAGGCATCATTTAGAGATAAAATACTATTCTGGAGGTATACTATTGGACTATTCTGGAGGTTGCACGTGGATGGTGGAGACGGGAAAGAAGTGAAAGTATAAGGATATGTACCCAACAATTCCTATAAGGCATGTTGCTTTAAATGTCTGTCTATGTTGTATTTTTTATGAATGTTCGAATAATCTGACTTCAAGCGTCAGAACCAAGACAATCAATATACGAGTCTAGCATTGTAGTATTCGTTCATGATTTAGTTGAAGTCTGATGAGGCATCGTTCCAGCAGGGAGAAGATCCGAAATTGAAGATTTTAAAGGCAGATCACATTCTTATTTTGGAAGGGACGATGTGCTACTTTAAATGTCGTCCAAGTTCTCATTAAGGAATTGATTTCTGGTAGCCGATTCTGATACCGATCCGGACATTGACTGCCAGTGCAGTAGCATTTGTGGTCCATATGTAGTTGCAAAGGTTACTAAACGTACTTGCAGATGATGCAGAGATTAATTCGATCAAGTGGCCTTTATACGTTCAATGCTCAAATATAGCCTATGAGTATTTGATAGAAAGAGGCTTTAAAGTCCTTTACGAGCGACATATGCTGATCTTTAACTGCTTTCATTTCGCAACATATGTTAAAACTACAGCCAAGCCGCAGAGTACGATCTTACGTTCCTGAAGACTTTAAAAGATAGCTAGGAATTGTGGAAATTTCCAGGTTAAAATTACGATATACTTCAGACGCAAGCAACTACACCTTATAGGAATTAACAAATCGTAGTACATAGGTAACACCGCAGCAAATACCTGTAGCAATCTACACGAACCGCAAAAATGCACTTTGTGACACTCCTTTATAAAAGCAAGGACGATAAACGCGGGGACAATAAACGGTAATTTCCCCCTGTTTGTTTTTTTTTTTTTTTCTTGGGTAAATAAATCACGCTCTTTTGTGCACCTGTTTGTGAGTCTTCTTCTTACTGCTGTCGCTTCACACCGAGCTCACTACCGGTGCGCAGATCGTCCTGTGGCGATCAGTTTTCAATCTCGAGCGCCGTATCGTCGATCGTGTGCAGCCAGTTAAAGATCAGCATATGCCGCTCGTACTTCGAAAGCGGCTTGCCACGCTCATTCTCAATGTCGTGGAAGGTGAGATGCTTCTTCGGACCGTGGTGGTGTCCGCGGGGATTACTACCCCCGGCAGCACCACAGCCACCACTAGCGCTATTGCTGCCACCCGGCTTTTTAAGCGGTAGTGATCCCTGCTCCTCGCCGATCGGTGCCGGCGAGCTGGTCGACTTGCCACCGACCGGCGAGGCTGACGCATTGGACATGCTCGTTGACGGTACGATCAGCTCGGTTGGGCCCGGATTGGTCGCGGCAAAGGCAGCCGCCTCTAGCCGATCGAGATTGAACTCGCTCTGGGACAGTCGCTCCAGTGCGCGGTACGTTGTGAAGAGCCGCCGGCGGATGTAGTTCTGCCGTATCTTCTTATTCACCGAGCTGATCAGATCGGTCACGGTGAAGCTCGGGGCAGGCGGGTTGGTGGTGGTAAGTGTCGGCACCTGTCCGGACGATTGGCCACCGTGCGGGGACGGTAGCTGGGAGGTGGAGGCCAGCTCGCCCACCGCCACCCAGGTGGAGTACGAGCGGGACGCATGCTCCAGCCGGGAGTGATCAAACAGGTAGCCCACCTTCTGGAACGGAGTGAGCGCCAGCTCCGAGGTGGACAGCCGGCCCAAATTTTGCTGATCCGAGGGCAGCTGGTAGATGTCGGTCGTGCTGAAGCTCTTGTGGATGCCGAGCGCAGCCGACAGTGTTGCACAGTTCCGGATAAGATCGTTACTCTCGTTCCAGCGTTCGGTGAGTGTGGAGGACCTGGAATTGCGCAAAATGGTGAGTCATTAGAATGATTAGATGACATCCGTATTACCACACACATTCTACCAGACGTACCGGTTTCTTTTGCTATCCTTTGGATTCAGCAGACTGCCCAGCTTTTCCTCCATCGTGCGATTGAGCAGACTGCAGCTGGACCGGTTCAGTACGCTAGTGGCTTCCGAGTTCATGGACGAGACGGAAATCGATATCAGGGACAGATCGGTGGAGAAGCTTTCGTGCGATGGCGAGCGCAGGATACGGTTCGTTACCGCCAGCGCCGGTGTCGTGGTGGAACTTTTCTGCGACGCCATCAGGCTGGCTGGGAGAGGTGAAACACGGAGCAGAAGCGAGCAGGTGAAGCTGTTTTATGATCATTGGATGGTGGCAGTAAGGCAAGGTAGGAGCACAAGCACAAGGATATGGTGCATATAAATGAGCTACCAACATATCGTCGGTGGTGGTATAAATTTAGCTACAAGATGCGACACGGAGGACATGCCAATCAATTCGTTAGAAAAAAGGCTTAGACACGGGATTCTCCATAGTTATAATCCCATTCACTTCTAATCGTGATGTATGGATTATTAAGCAGACGGAACGGTGGGCTGAGACAATATTTTCGACGCGATAATAACTGCCCTTTTCTTCACCCGCTGTATCCGTAACGTCATACGCGAGCGCGTAGGAGTAGCGCTAGATAAAAAAATAGGATGGTTCGTGCCTAATGGGATATTGTGGTGGATATATTTACTCCACTTCCTACACGCGCCTATTGATAAGGACGGTTTTCTCGAGCGACACCGACGTGTTTGTGAATATATGATTTATGGTTTCCGGAGAGCACCATTCAATGGAAGTAGATTAAGGTTGGTTTTGTTAGTGGTGCTTCTTCTGCTTTAATTGACGCACTGCACAACCCGTTCGGGTTACTTGACGTAATGGACAATAAGCCCATCCAAGGGTGTAACAGCGAACGATTATTGAGTTCTTCAACATTGCCTTTATTTTTGGGTGCATTAAAGATTCTTCAATAATACGTGGACATCAACATAGTCCTGGTTCTTTCAATTAATTGTACAGAGGACCTTCATTCCAATGGAAAACCCTTATCACTCACAATGTGTATAAGAATGAAGTGTGAAGTAATCGGCCTCAGGAGTGTGCTACTGATATTTTAAAGAGTGAAAAATGTTATTATTCTTTAACTTATTTCATTGATTGATTCTTAGCATAAGAAACTCATAAATTCTGGCTTTTATGAGCGAGAAGATCAAAAAAGCTTGCAAGAATCGTCCAACTTTACACCTCAAACTAACATAACTTGCATTTAAAAATCATGAATCCTTCTCATTTCGATTATTCGTCGATCGTTTCTTATTATTGAAGTTCTCAAGTAACTAGGAATGCAAAAATATGAAAATAAAGAAAAGCATATTTTTAACGATGATAAAAATTAGTTATGTAAAAATGGAATCTCCAGAGGGGTACAAGTCTTCGAATCTGAGTCCTTCACCGGATTCCTTAACGATTATCCTGTACAAATCCTTTACGACCATATCAGCATTGTTTATTTTGGCAATGTAGTGCCAGAAATTTAATCCTAATTGTGTAGTCCAATCAAAACGATTCCATATTCCGATCGGATTAGAATCTTTCAGAGGGTTGAATTTTTAAAACTTTCGTATTTCTAACTTCCCAACACAGCAAGAAATTACTTGTTGCGTGAGATTTCGCTCGATAAAAAGGATACTTGTTGAGCATTAAGGATTTGTTGGTGCTTATCGTGAATACTCGATAAGAAAGAGTCCTCTGTATAGAACACTCTTCAATGAGTAGGTCCGTGAAAATGTTGTTATGTGTAATTCAAGCACGTTAAGCCTTAACTAATGCTTTACTAAAAATCGGACGAATCGAATACTAAAAATCGGACACCCTTACAATTCTCTAAAACAGGGGTCTTCCAGCTGTTCCTGGCGCTGGACATTTTCCTCTAAATTGAGAACAATTTTTAAAATAAGGCCAAAATAAAGCCAAACATAAATCTAAATTTAATATAAATAATAAATATTAAGCAATACGGCCTGGTCGTTACTACCGAATGAAAATAAAATAAATAATAAATAAAGAAACCACTTTAGCTCCACTAGATCAGTAATCTCCAACCTTTCTTTTACTTATTGACTTACTTACTTACAGTATAATTTAATCGCATTAATAATACCGTTGCTCATTTAGTATATTGTAGCAGTTTTTTAAGCCTCAAACAATCAATGAATATACAGTGCAATGAATATTTACATATTAAAAAGGACACCCATAGTTTTAACATTAACAATGGACAAATCGCCATGATTCTTTTAAAAATATATTTTGTTGTTTAAATTATGGTATTTATTTGGCTTTTTGAACAAGTGCTCTCCATGCTTTCTAGTACGATGGGCCACCGGGCCGTATATCCCTACTCCGATGTCCTAGGGAGTATAGTAAAACGCAGAAACTGCTCATGCTAAACCATAGCACATACCAAAAAAGGCTATTTGAATGGAACGTGTAATTTGCCAGCTTGTATACCTGAAAATCATTCATAAATTCAAATGATTTTTTAACGAGAATAGTTCATTCGCATGCCGTCCTGAGCAGTGAAGATGTGGACAAAGATTCCCCTTTTCATAGATTAAGATAGGGAAAGCTTATCCGACCACTGCGCTAGATCATTCCATATAATGAACCCATCGGAGGCTAACTATATACCTTCCACTGTACTGCATGATGAATTCCTTGTTCCTAGACTTATTTTTCACTTATGTTTTATTCTACCAACGGTAAATTCCATATAAACGCCTTCGAATAACAAGCTCTAGGTAAAGGTAGCAAAGGGACAAATCTGTGGACTGGGTCTCATCATTAGCCGAGATTCTTATGAATTTGTGGCACGCAACGGCGGCAAGTTCGCAATGACATCGGCGAAATTCTCACAACCAGCACACATACACACTATTTGTCACAATTATCTCCAACCAGGCAATACCCGGAATTACTATTTCTGTATAGCAGGCTAAGGCGTCACTTTCGGGAATCGATTGCGATTATCCGAATTGAGGCATACCTGCTTTCTGCTAAGCTAATTAATTGGATTAAAAATACACAAGTAAAGTAAAGCAGAGGTTCCAAAGCAAAAGTTTGCTTGCTTTAGTAACGGAATATGTGAATGTGTCCCAAACAGCTAAGGCTGGATTGGGTTTACACTATGCGCGTATTTCTGACACAATGTCCATTTACCCGTGCAGTAAGGCCCAGAGCTCGCATAACGCGTTCATGCGAGCTCATTAGGCAAAATCCACAAAAATAACGTCTAAATAATTTAACAGTCGCGCTTTTACGTCTTTATTTACCTCTGTGGACCTGCCGGACAGTTGCGTCGGAACTGCAGGGACCGGAGAACCTGATGTTTGCAAAACTGTGCTGTGTGTTGATGAATCCTTGAATCCTGCCGTACGGACTATCTCCTGCAGTGTTTGTCCTGTTGAATCAATACCACATTCACGATTGTGCACTTTTGGGGAAGGATTTCGGGGACAATCTGGATTTAATGATGATTTCTTCTATTTTTTTTTTCTAAACCATCGAGGGAAAACTCAGAAAGTCTGCAAAACTTTTCACACTTTCACAAATGTTGGCAATCAAGATAATCTCGCTTCTCTTTTTTGCTTTTTGATGGAGAGGCCTAGACAATTCCGTCCAAAAACTTCTGTGTCCTGTGTCGGTAATGCTCGGCAAATGAGACGTGTCTCGTGTGTGTGTGTGTGCGCGCACGTCTTGTCCTACTCTTTTGCCATCCGGAATCCGCTTCAATATCGATTAGCTCTCACTCCCAGCAGCTGGGCAAGGCAGGCTGGCAGGCAGACAGGCACTTGACTATGCTCTGCTCTGGTCATATGGCACTGTGCCAAGAGGGGCCGCATTTACTTGCAGGGAAGCAACGCCATCACTAGCCCGACGCATCCTGATCCGAACCCGAGACACAACACATTGCGATTCTTGGTTTCGTAACAGAGGAAGGACCTCGTATATTGGCCACCACCAAGCAGCAACTCGGATCAAAAATCGTCCAAATCCTGACCCGATGAGATGCAGCAATTTATTATCACAGTTTATCCTTCGTACCAAATGGCGGGAGGGATGATGTGGGTGAAAAGTCACACAAGATGCCTTTTGATGTTGGACGCAACACCACCACTACCCCCAACCACCCACTGTTAACGCCCTTTGAAGGGGGCAAGCAAGACGTTCTCGCTAGAGTGCCCTTTTCCTGCTGTTTACCCGTCGCTCTGCTCACTACACTATGGTCTGTGAGGTGAAAATATGCCTGTGCTTTACGAGCCCGTCGTCTTCTCCAGTCGTCCTCCGTGCATACACACGTGCGCAGTTAAATTTTCCTCCCAGGTTCCAAACACTCCCCGCCCTTTATTTCACGCTTTTCTGCACACAGAAGCACCAGAAATCGAAAACCGTACCGAAAAAGCGTTAGAAGCGCCCCCAATGCGACGTACGCAAGCACAGTGCGCGAGCGGTGCGTAGGTCCGTCCGTTGGCTCGGTTGAGACTGACGGAAAAGTCGAGACGACGACTGGGATGGTGTGGTTCTGCGGTTGTGTGTGTGCGTGTGTGAAGGAATTTTTCCACCACCCGGCATTATTTTATTTTGAAACTTACTACTCTAGCCCACTCCTCTTTTCTTCATCGTCGTCCTAGTAGACGCACACACACAGCGGAATCCGAATCGTCCTGCTGATTTCACGAAGGTACCGATTCGGCCGTGTTCGGCACTAGCGATGGGATTTTGCTTGGATTCGAATCCCTGCTAGGTTCGTTCCTTCGATGAGGTGATTTTAGTGTTGGGTAGTTCTGAATCAGATTCATCAAACTGAATCAAATTTTTGAAATGGAATTGATCTGAATCACGAATGAAAATAGTCGTGAAGCTGGAATGAATACATGATGACGGAACTATCGCCGGAACAATTATTCTTTTGCCGGCCGTTACCGTTGTGGTTTTACTCTAATGGAAGGGCCTTTGCAAGTCTCGTTGAACCGCGTGACACTTCGCAGCGAACACCAAATTATTTTTTAATATCTTCTATGCAACTGCAAATAAATAAATAAATAAAAAGAACGACGCACAAAGTAACAAAGCAACAACCATTGGACAGTTCGCTCTACAACAAGGTAGCACTACACATTTTTGTCGAATTCGCCAGCTAATTTAAGTTCCAGCTAATTAAACCAAATAGATGTGTATTTTTATCTGTATCTTTGAATGTTTATGGATTGGTAAAGATTCATTCATTCTGGAAGTTCTAGTGTTTCATCAATCTTAGGTTTCAGATTCAACATTCGATTCATGATTCGAAAGAATTTAAAGATTATGATTCTTTATAAACAGAGATTAGAAATAATCTTTATATTAGCTTCATCATATTTTCTTAGAATAATTTACTGTAAGTTCTTTTTAGTGAATATCCCAAGAACTTACTCGGTTCCGTTCTGTTTCATTATATAAAGGAACTAGTTCCGTTTCGATCTAAAACAAATGCAATTTTCACATCACTATTCGCTAAGCCTGCCCGTTACTACCGAATAAAAACATAATCACTATTCGCCACGCCTTCGATAATGTCCGGGTGGCACCTTGGGTTCGTGAAATAGTCGGATTCGTGCTCGGGCAGTTTTCCACCATTCCCCAAGCACAGTGGGGAAAAATCAGCTTTTCTCAACACTTTCACTCCCCCCTGCCAAACGTATGGCGAACGAAAGTAGTTTTTCGATTTTGGTTTTATTTCCATCTTGGTTGTGTTACCTTATCGGCCACGTTGTACATGCTCACACGCACTGGCGCGTGGGCATTGTGGTTAAATATGTGCTAAAATATTTTATCTATAAACAGAAAAATTAAAACAATCAAAATTAAAATAAAACAAGACACCGCTTACTGTTTAAATGGTACCGCCGTTTTGCGTTGAATATCATATGATAGATGCAATTGTGAGAGGTGATGGCGACGAACATGAGACCTATGAGCTTGCAGTAAAGCATGACGACACCGGCGTATTCGTTGTGCTGTGCCATGGAGGAAGCTAACAGGAACAGGAACCCCCTGGTGCCGGTCCCCGATTGCCGTGCAGATCTACTCCGCCATCACCGTAATCGTTCCGCTCCCACAGTCCATCCGTTTCCATTATCTGCAATACAGGCAATCGCCATCAACAGACAATATTACATCAGCAAAGCATCGATAACGAGGTATCAATATTACCCACCTTACGCACTACCTCCTCAAATGCATCCTTCACACCCTCGCTCGTCTTGGCCGACGTTTCGATGAACATCATGCGGTGCTTCTTCGCAAACCGAAACCCCTCGTCCCTGCTAATAGCCCGCCCCGGCTCGTCGATCTTGTTGCCCACCACCATTTTGGCCATGTTGTTGCGCGTACCGTAGATTTCCAGCTCGTTCAGCCACGATTCAAGCTTCTGGAATGTGTCCTTCTTCGTGACGTCGTATACCAGGATAGCGCCCTGCGCATCCCGATAGTAGCTGGGCGTAAGCGTACGAAACCGCTCCTGTCCCGCCGTATCCCATATCGCAAGCTTCACCTTCACACCGTCCAGATCGAGCATTTTCGTTTTAAAGTCCACTCCGATCGTAAGCGCCTGATCGCTGTCGAAGTCATTCTCTGTGAATCGAAGCATTAGACTGTGGAGAAAAGGAAAGGGAAGGGCACATCAAACAACCTCGCAATCATATGTTTAAGTGCGCCATTCCGTGGCCATTCCGTTGACCCGTGGAGCATGACGTCATTGTTTACATTTTTTGTGTGTCGTTCTCCACCGAGTTTCCCCGGAGTTTAACAGATAAATGAGATGTTAGTAGAAGGGCACAAGCCTGCAATTACCTAGATTTTCCTACTCCACTTTCGCCGATTATTAATATCTTGAACGTCGCTAGAATGCGATCCTGATCCATGGTGGAGCACTGTTGTTGTTTGTCGTCGTGCTTTGTTGCCTGAACGCTTTATTTCCCGGGCGCCTTTTGCACTTTTTCTGCGATTCCTATCACAGTTTGTACGTACGGGAGGTGTGTTTGAAAATTAACAAACGCCACTAAAAACAGAATTAAAATACAACGCGACAATTTTTCCTCTATTGCTTGCTTCCGTGTTTTTCTATTTTGTTCTTTCGTGCCTTTTTTTAGAACGGATTTGACACACATAGAACAACAAAGGTGAATCACGGGAGGCTTTGACAGCATGCTGCACACTGGTGCTGTCAGTTGCATGTCACGAAAAATGCCACCTTGGTTCAGGGTAAACAATTTACAGTGTACAGGAGAGAGTTTTGGAATTTAAATTAATTCTTAATTTTACGCTGACTCTGTTCAATTAATGTCCTCTTTATTTCAGTTCACATTATTTGAAAACAAGTAAAAATTTTCAGTCAATTTCCACGAACACGAATTTGCACAAATCGATAAAACAACTCGTTGCCAGTTTTCGTAAAATGCCACCTAGAGCACGCAGGGCGTTGAAGTAAATTCTAGAAACCAATTTGACAGCAAACCAGCAGCACCGTCGCTAGCCGTCAAACGCACGAGGAGGAGGGTCTGTGAAAAATCCTCTAAACAATTGCATCATAACGTGCTCCAGTCGACTCGTGCGTGGATCTCCCCGTATTCCCGTGAGTGTGTTCCGTTTGTGTTTAGCGAAACTCAACCCACGAAAATGCTGAAAGCGGCCCGATATCTATCCCGCACGCTGGTGGAAAACCACAGCGGACTGCTACAGAATGTGAGTAGTTGTTTTTTTCGTGTTGAAACTAGCCGGGAAGCAGCCGGTCGGATCGAATGCTCTCTGTATGTGTGTATGTGTGTTCCCAGTCCCCAGTTGCGATCCGGAACAATCTCTGATCTGTATATTGTAGGTTAGGAAACATGGGGTGGTCTTGTGTAACAGGGTACCCCGGAACATGGTGATAATGTAAGGGCGAACATTTCTACACTCTGCTGGAGGCACGATTTTTTAAGAATTTCTTTAGCCGGGTTGGGTGGGTTGTCATTTCCCAACTTTATGTAACTAATGCAATCGTTTCTATTTGTCGTTTTTTCTACAGGGACGAGCGCTGCCCAACAATGTGCTGGCCCGATTTAAGTAAGTATGATGAAATACTGCGTGAAAGATAGGTGGAATGAAGTGCACATGACATGAGTGCCACACGGTTGCGAAACTATATTTCACGACGGGAATGTTTCATAAACTTGCATGCTGCTTTTGTGAGAAGCGTTCAGAAACAATAGTGAATATTCTATTTGAAAAAAAATGTTGTTAAAATTGGACCTCCTAAGTTGAGATCGAGCCGGATTGTTAGTGCGTCATCAGAGAAGGCAGTAACTAAGTAGCATAGAAGAGGATAATCGGTATTGCTATAGGTGGTGTTACTGCGTAGAACATTCTAGAGCGTAGTATCCTGGCAACTTGGATACATTCCCCGAATAGACAGTGCAAGGAAGAATATTTTTGAACTAAAGTAGATTTTTTTGGCTTAAATTTAACATGAATATGAAAAAATCAGGCTTAAGGCATAACTAGATGCTTTTAAAATTTAAATTTAACTTATTCTAATGCAACTTCCTCTCTGTGCCTTCTACAGGTCCGAACAGGTCAAGGGTGCCGTTATCGGTATCGATCTGGGCACCACCAACTCGTGCGTCGCGGTGATGGAGGGCAAAAATGCCAAGGTCATTGAAAATGCGGAGGGTGCCCGTACCACACCGTCGCACGTGGCCTTCACCAAGGACGGCGAGCGGCTGGTGGGCATGCCGGCCAAACGTCAGGCAGTGACGAACTCGGCCAACACGTTCTACGCAACGAAACGTCTGATCGGACGCCGGTTTGACGATGCCGAAATTAAGAAGGATCTTGCCAACCTGTCGTACAAAGTGATCAAAGCGTCCAACGGTGACGCGTGGGTTCAGGGCAGCGATGGCAAGGTGTACTCGCCCAGCCAGATCGGTGCGTTTGTGCTGATGAAGATGAAGGAAACGGCCGAAGCGTACCTGAACACACCGGTAAAGAATGCCGTCATTACGGTGCCGGCGTACTTTAACGACTCGCAGCGACAGGCAACGAAGGATGCGGGCCAGATTGCGGGTCTGAACGTGCTGCGTGTGATTAACGAACCGACGGCAGCCGCGCTGGCCTACGGTATGGATAAGAGCGAAGATAAGATCATTGCCGTGTACGATCTGGGCGGTGGTACGTTCGATATTTCCATTCTGGAGATTCAGAAGGGCGTGTTCGAGGTAAAGTCCACCAACGGTGACACACTGCTCGGTGGTGAGGACTTTGACAACCACATCCTCAACTATCTCGCGTCCGAGTTTAAGAAGGATCAGGGCATCGACATCAAGAAGGACGCGATGGCAATGCAGCGATTGAAGGAAGCGGCGGAAAAGGCCAAGTGCGAACTGTCGTCCTCGGTGCAGACGGACATTAATCTGCCCTACCTCACGATGGACGCTTCCGGACCGAAGCATTTGAACTTGAAGCTGACGCGCGCCAAGCTGGAAACGTTGGTGGGTGACCTGATCAAGCGCACGATCGCACCCTGCCAGAAGGCCATGTCCGATGCAGAAGTGAACAAGTCGGACATTGGCGAGGTGCTGCTGGTCGGCGGTATGTCCCGCATGCCGAAGGTACAGTCTGTCGTACAGGAGGTGTTCGGTCGTCAGCCGTCGCGCGCGGTGAATCCTGATGAGGCCGTTGCTGTCGGTGCCGCGGTGCAGGGTGGTGTGTTGGCCGGTGATGTGACGGATGTGCTGCTGCTAGACGTTACGCCACTGTCGCTCGGTATTGAAACGCTTGGCGGTGTGTTTACGCGTCTGATCAACCGCAACACCACTATTCCGACGAAGAAATCGCAGGTCTTCTCGACCGCTGCCGACGGACAGACGCAGGTGGAAATCAAGGTGCACCAGGGCGAGCGTGAGATGGCGACGGACAACAAGATGCTCGGTTCGTTTACGCTCGTCGGCATTCCGCCGGCACCGCGTGGTGTGCCACAGATCGAGGTGGTGTTCGATATCGATGCGAACGGTATTGTGCACGTGTCGGCACGTGACAAGGGAACGGGCAAGGAGCAACAGAGTAAGTGGTTTTTGTTGGTGGGGAAGATACAGTGATTTTCAACTGATAGAACAATCGATAGAACAAACGTAAATAAGGCCATAGCAGGAGTCACGTCTTGAGCGTCGTTCGTCTGTTATATATGAGCCTTATGAGCTTGATAAATTCTATCAGGATATAGTTGATATGTGATCGTGATTTGATCATTTATTTTTTGAAGAATTTATGAAGAAATTTGAATTTTATAACTGGTCTTCACAAAACAATCTATCTTTCTAAGTAATGGAAAGTGGAGGTTGTTACAGAATGAGTCAATTTCATTCGATTTACATACATAATCAGTGTAAATCTTTGTGCAGTGCAAATGATATTGTACATATATGCTCAACAAATGGCCAAATATTAAGAGCAGAGGCATTTAAGAAAATTGCATAAGTGGTTAATACAAATTAGTTTATTGATTAGTTTGGTTAATACGAGTTCGTTAGAAAGTTGTCCTCTATCAAACGAAAATCACTGTATCATAGAATGGTCGTTTTAGACATGAATTTTTTTTAACTAATTTCTTACGAATTACGCTTTAACAGTCGTCATCCAGTCGTCGGGCGGTCTGAGCAAGGACGAAATCGAAAACATGATCAAGAACGCCGAACAGTACGCACAGGCTGACAAGCAGAAGAAGGAACGTATCGAGGCAGTGAACCAGGCGGAAGGTATTGTGCACGACACGGAAACGAAGATGGAAGAGTTCAAGGATCAGCTGCCAAAGGAAGAGGTAAGAAAAGGAGCGAAAAATGGCCTATTTCAAATTGGATTAATATATTTGAAAACGATTGTGTCCTTCTAGTGTGACAAACTGCGCGAGGAAATTGCAAAGGTGCGAGAAATTTTGGCAAACAAGGAAGAGGCCGACCCGGAGGAGGTGCGCAAAACGACCAGTGCCCTGCAGCAGTCGTCACTGAAGCTGTTCGAAATGGCGTACAAAAAGGTACGTAGAGAAGTGTGGAGGAATGATGTGAGCTAACATCCGGAAAAGGGGGCAAATAGTTGTAACAATTGTAACTTCTTTACAGATGGCATCGGAGCGTGAGGGTAGCAGCGGCAGCAGCAGTAGTGGAAGCGGTAGCACCGGTTCCGAGGAAGCAGAGAAGAAGGAGAACAAAAACTAAGGGAAAACTTCACACCACCCCCGAATAAATATAGAGAGTATTCCGTTGAAATCACTAGTGTGTAAGGAGGGAGAATTCGCTTAAGAATTCGCTGCATCTCCATTTCCTTTCGTTCAGAATAAACAGTCCGTCTGTGGAAGGAAAGCGAATGTAAATGCATAACACACAACCACAGCTTATGAGGTGATAACTGCAGCAAAAGACGTCGATTGCAGTCGATTGATGTCGGTTAATCTCTTTTGCGGCATGATCACTACTAGCTGAGAGATACACTGGCCCAGTAAACTTTAGCGCCCTGTGACTTTATCTCGCTTACCAATCCCGACTAGGAATGCGCGAATGAGCCGGAGGGGAAGATTTCTTTGTTAATCTGAACGAGTTCGATAATAAGAATTCCTTTTAAAGAAGGCCATTCAAGCAGCAACAATGTAAAATTCGTAGTGTTATCAGTAGTGTTAATCGTATCCCCTTTCTTTCCCGGGCTTTCTTCACTGGACCTGAGAGCAGCTTTCGCGTTAAAGCGACTACGAGGGGCATATTGTCACAAAGAGAGAAAGAGCATTTTATTTGGAACAGGGCTATATTATACTTTACCTACACCTTACACTATGCAAAGCAAAAACCGTGCATAAAATATTTGTGTGCTTTTGATTTGCGCTCCAATCGTCATTTGCTTGCTACTCTTCCCGGTCAATACAATGTTGCAAATAGTTGTAGACCGAATACAAAACCGAAGACAATGAAGGCAACATTAAATATTGTATTAAGTTTTTGACTATCGTGTCTTATAAGGTTGAGCTCCAGAGTTCTTGAAGGCGAATTACCACTTGTAGTGTTTTAGTAAATGTTTTCTTTTCAATTCTTTTTCTAGTTGGCAATAAAGAGGAAAACGTTTGAAAGGTATACTGTATACGATTCTTTACTAATTTTGAGCAAACTACTCAGCTCTAGCGTCCGTCAAGGTCGGAGAAAAATGTAGCGAATCAATGTCACCAATCGACCAAGACCCTGGGAAGGGCTTGTTTACTGATACATACAAGAATGAATTAGTGATGGATACCTGGACCGGACCGGTTCATTTTTGAAGAGGCTCATGTTAAAGAACTGAACGTGATGGTAAATAGTTCGCAAACACCTGCTGTCGTAATTCGTTTGTTATTTCGTTCGATCGTGCGTTTATTTGATCATTGTACGAACGGATAATTCCCAAAATTTGCGTTTGCAATTCGTTAGTTAAATCATTCAATCATTCATCATCATCATCATCATCATCATCAATCATCGTTCATTCATCTTCATCTTTCATACGGACAGTTCGCACAAACCGGCCGCGTTAGTTCGTTTGTTCATTTGATTATTAAACTGACAAACAGCTTGCAAACATGTAGCTTAACAGTCCGTTCATTCGTTCGTCAGTTCGTTCTTTTTATCATCGAACAGTTCGTTCGTTCATTCTTCCCAACTCTACATAATTTCGCACGTGTCTTAGCCAAAGACGCGATATGTCACGACCAGAAGAAACGAAATGGAAAGAGGTAAGCACAGGGTCAAAATGAAAAAGGATTTGTAATCTATTATGAATCGAGGGATACAGGATTTGGGAACAAGGGTAGAACTATTTCGTAACAGCGCTATTGGGGAAGTGACTTCTGACCTCGTCTTGTAAAAAAAATCCCAGTATAACCAAGCCATAGCATAACCCACCCAGATAACCCAGCAAAAAAACCGTCATCTACTAGTTGAAAAAAAAAAAAATAAGTAATGTATGATTCATTAAAGAAAAAACACAATTTATTTTAATAAATGTGATCATATGAAAAGAAGATATAGCTTTGCCGTATCTTTTGTTAACAAACCTTATCTAGCATTGTGAAAATAATTGTAAAAATCTCGAGGTAATGAGGTTACACATTACACGTTAAAAATGTGGTCCGATGTCGTTTACTTCGACAGATCGCGTTAGAGAATAGTAGTAGTCGTAGTGTGGCCACACTAGCAATGGGAAAACACGTACTACATATTTCCTAGTCATTCCAATCTTTACCTTGCCCTTTTACCACCCATCGTTTCTTATCGCCTACTGCTTATCAACAAAGGACGGTAAACGTTTACTTACTTACGTTCACTTTCACCCGGCTGTACGCATTGCCAACGACTCCCCGCAGGTTCCAGATGTTTGCAAACGATTCCGGCTGCGAGTTGTAGTTACTATCGACCGCCTTTGAAACGATCTCGATCGGACCCTTCTGTCCGGCCGGCACCGGGATCTTTGCCGTCCAAAGCGACCACGACCAGTGTCGACCCGGTCCCGTACCCTTTTCGCTTTCGTCCAACTTAGCAACGGTCCACGTTTTTCCACCGTCCGCCGTAAGATCGACGCGCACAATCTCCGAACCGCCGCCGGACCATGCGTACCCGCGCACGGTTACATACCCACCCTCCACCTTGACCGTTTCCCCGCTGGCCGGTGTGCAGATTGCGGACGTAACGGGCATGTTCTGTATGGCCGGTGCCGTTTTAAAATCAACCGTATCCCAATCCGTACTCGGACTGAACGATTTGTAATCGTTCTGTTGCCAGTGGGAACCACTCTCAGCCCGCGACACAATAATCTTGCCTAACCATTTCACATTCCTCGATCCGACCACACCGGGCACGATCACTCGCACCGGATACCCGTGATCCCGGTTTAGCGGTTGCCCGTTCATCTCGTACGCCAGCAGAACGTCACCGCGCGGATCCATCGCTTTGGCGAGCGGAATCGACGCACCGTACGGTGTGCTGGTGGGATCCGTATCGAGTCCCTCGAACTGTACGTGTCCCTCCTCATCACCCTCCCGCACACCCATATCCCGCAGCACATCGCACAGCCGTGCCCCGCTCCACTGTGCATTACCGACCGCCGATGGACCCCAGGGCAGTCCCTTGATTGGTTTGACTTCCATCATCTCGCTGCGCCGATTGCCGCCGCACATAATCGTCGCCGTTACGGTGTGCTTCCGGTATTTGAGCAGATCGGCAAAGCGAATCGTTTTGCTTTTGCCCGTCTTTTCGTTTTCCATCTCGAGCTCGTAGCTTTTAATGTCCACCTCGGGCACCGGGAGATGGTTGCGGACGTAGAAAAATTCACTAAAAAGAGAAAACGGGAGAGTAAAAGGATGAGTTTGCTATTTTGTTAACGACAAGAATAATGTTTGACACGAGCATGAACAAGCAGAGAAACTCGGAAGGCTTCATTCAAGGCGAAGATGACTATAAATATGTGATTTTTTTATATTTCATCCAAATCAAGTAGAACCTTCAAAACAAAATACAATCAAGTGCCGTTCATCCAGGTTTTTTTGGGACTGAACCATATTAAGGTTTGTGAAGCAACCCGGCTCATACTTCCGTTATAAAAATGAGACATGAAACAATAAGGATTCGCTTGATTCTTAGAAAGCTATTAATTCTTTAAAGATGAATGAAACGAGATTAAAAACCTTTCAATATACTAATAATGTTTACAGTGAAAGTATCAATTTTACGTTGAATGAAATTAAAATTTTACAACATTTTTCAAGATAAAGGACTTCAAGATTTATATACATTTAGGCTTCGTTTTAACATTCATATTCACTGATTCATTTTTAGGATTCATACAGATTCGTGAAAATGACTCAAATGTACCCAACACTACTGGATATCAATTTGGCCCGCAGATCCACAAAGTTGCTCACCCCTGGCTTAAGATACTTACTTCGGTGTTAGAAAACTATCCACCAGCACCGAAGCCGGTGGTTCCGCATTATACGGTTTCAGGGTGGCAGGTTTCAGAATAGGATGACGCTTCGGCTCACCGGACCATGGGTCGTGCAGATCCTTCGTACCGATCACATCGTCCGCCCGCAGATTACCAATGCGGTACGATTCGAGCAGCGTTAGCACCTCCTTCGTGTTGTGCTGTTGGAAAATGTGCCAAAAGGGATCGATGGCACCGCCGGCCGCTAGCATCACCTTGTCACTGCCCGGGTGCTTCGGTACGAAGGACGTTATGTCGTACACACCGACCCCGTACGTTACCCAGATGCCGGACGATGGGGCGTTGTGCTTCACTATCTCGTCCATCGTGTACTCGGGCAGGTCTTTGCGTACGGTGTCGTGTGCTTTGCGGATTTCGTCCAGCGACACATCCTTCGCGTACACATTGTTGGAGTCTTTTCCTTTAAAAAGAATTATAAATATAGAACATGTCGTTTGAGTTTTTAGGCGTGAATTTTAAGCATCGGGGCAACAACGTCTTTTGCAAACGTGAGTCGAAGACCTACTTGAACCACAGTCTCTTCAGAAACTGGGTTTGTGTTCCACAGGTAATCAAAGCAATCATTGTAGCAATTTTTTTGCAAACAACGTTGCTGCGAGGTTTTAAAGGAAAGTGATTTATCAAAGATAAGGATTTTTTAATCTTTGTTTAGCGCAGATCTATGCTGTTTAAGATCATATGCTCTTAATTGTTGTTTAACCTTTCCAATCACCACTTTCTCCATCGTACCAGCTTCTATCAATGATTTCAATTGTTTACATTACTATAAGAGCAAATATTGTTCACATCCATCAATCCCTTTTGTAACCACATCAAGCCAAGATTGACAGTACGAACAACCGAACGTACTTATCTTTTCCGTTATCAGGTATGTCACTAACGATCCTCCGAAGATGACGGCTGTCGCAGATAGCGGCGCACTATCTGTCCATCCATTCTGGCCACCTGATTGATGCTGTCGCTGGTGGAACGACCGATTTCCCGCAATCTCGTTACCGCCTATTGCATTTATGCTGTCCGCAAGCGAAATCACACGACAGGAGAAACATTGCAGCAGACGGTGCCTAAAAAAGAGACACAACAAGAGACAAATTAATGTTAACTCGTTTGTTTCTGCCCCTCCTTTGCTAGTCCATTCCAACTCCTCCACTGTGCGTACCTGTTTTTGGAAAGAATTTGTCTGGCAAACATGATCCAGCTAGCCTACTACTGTGATCTCCCGTTGCTAGGTCACAAACCGGTTTTTGCACGAAAAGCTGCCGTCTCATCCAATTTGGGCTCGTAGGATTAAAATAACTAGGCAAAAACAACAACCGGCTTTTCTGTATCTACGTAATGTACGCGTTTTATGATGCGTGTGTTGCTGCGTGTACTGAACCTGTAGGATGTTTGCGTCCGAGGCGATACCTTACGGGCAAAGGTATGCTGTCTCCTTAATGTTGTTTGCTTTCTGCACGGTGAAATCTACAGCTGATAAGAGATAAAGTGCTTTTGCGGGGGGCTTGTTTTTTTTCTAAAATGATTGCTTTCGAGGTGCGCTGTGGCGAGGAGGATTGCTATTTGTGTTCAGTTCACTTAATCCACATAAAATGTGTGTTGCGGAGCAGATTTGTTTTAAAATTAGCACTTTTAAGATGATGTTGTTCTGCTTCTGGTGTTGATGACGTCGATGATTTCCAAAATAAGGCGTCAGATTATAACTAAGTTACACTTTCTAATACATGTACACACAGATATTGCTGCTCTATTCACAAATAATTAAAAACACATTTAAGTTTACTGCAATAAGAAAGCGCAACGTACAGGAGAGAAAAACTAGATTGCGATCGGTACGAAAACAACACCGATTGTGAATGACAGAACCGCAGATCGCGTCGTTATATTTTTGTGCAAAACAAACCGCCTTAAGCAGTGGTTACACGTATTGAAAATGTTCGAGCAGAGAGCACTGCTCGATTTGTGTGAGCGTATTTTTTGGTCTAGCAGTTTGGCGCAAACGACGAGGGCACGAGTATCTTTTTGAGCATTTATTATAACTTCGCTACAGGGACACTCTCCGAGATTTATGGCGACCCAGCCTTAATACGAAAATCTAAATGAAAAATAAGTCGCACGACAACGAGTAATCGCACTCCTGCCCTGTGTACTCAAGAATATATAGCATTTTTGGTTAGTATGCGATTCAGCAGCTCTAGTTCTGGAACAGAGTATCTATTTTGAAACGGAATCTGATGTATTTTTTTGTAATTGAAGGCAATTTTACTCTTTATATCATACCATGAGCTAGCTCTGCATTCGTTCCTCAGATCTGATTCAATTCATCTCCTTCTTAGTATACTCCAGTGTTAGCTTCAAACGACTTGTACAATACGAGAATTAAACACAAATGATTGCCAGTAAGCTTTGATTCAAGAGTCGATTTTTTGTGGTATAATTTCTACCACAAAACAGATCTGCTTAAACCTTTGTTTGGCGCTGATTGAGCGCATCTGTCAGCTTGGAAGTGGTCAATAAAATCGAGAAGATGAGGGAGAGGTTAAGTAGATAACAGCGTGATATTCTGAGCTTTAAAAATATTAGATGGATTTTATAACTGAATGATTGAATCTCTATTTGTTTTCTGTAACTTTCGTGGCATTACTACTTTCCTTAAAAGTTAAGTTTTCTTATGCGGTCTGCAACTTTTAATCCGCGGTAAAACACTGTATTATTTTTTTAGCGGTTGATATCATTCTAATAACTATTCCTCCTCTAAGGAAAAAATATTACCATTTTTCATTGAATCAAAACAAAATATTTTTGTTTTAGAGTAAAAAAAGAAGAAAAAAGAGGACAATATCGTTAGTACTACGGAAAAAAGTGTATAGCGGCAATGTCTTTTTGAAGTACAAGCTTCAAACATGTTTTTGGACATAAAGAGAAAACGGGAAAAAATGAGAACTTTCTGTTGATGAGAATATCAACTGTTGTTTAAAAAAACGAGATTGTCGCTTTAAATACGACACGTCTACTTAAGACCACTAGGAAAGACAGCAAAGTGGAACACGAAAGCAAAATCATTATCATAACGACATCAACATAACCCATAACCACCTCCAATACACCAAGTGCACCGAATGCAATCATGACAGCGTCCACCACCAAAACAGCACTGCCCAGCGCACGATCGAGTGATCGCACCGATCAACATACGCTCGTTTTTATTCCTCCCCATGTTTACCATGATGCTCCGTGGGGACATCCCCACCCAAGCGGGTTAGCATAGCGGACAAATTAGATGGGGCAAACCTTTGCTTCCCTTGAGTGTGTCTCGTCTGGTCTGGCGGTTTATTTTTACCTCGCGCCGCGACAGTCAAGCACGGTGACCGATCTCGAACGTGAGCATCGCGGTCGGAAAACTGGTTTACTGGCGCGAAACAGGGCGCATTACCTTTCTGGTCTGCAGATTGCTGTGAAACGGTGTAGTGCAATTTTAGTTTTAAAAGAAACAATAACATAATTTACCTGGGTTAGCATAAATCGAGCACGAGCACCATGGCAACCATAGAGCAGCTGGGCTACAGTGCGTTCTTCATTGCGCTCACCTGCATCTTTGCGATCGTGGCGCGTCGCCTAAACGAGCGGATGTCCAAGGATGGGCTGGTGAAGGATCTGATTTTTGAAGCAATTGCTGCAGCGGAGCTGTGTGGCTGCTGTTTCGAGTTGATAATTGGTACTGCTGCTGAGTGTGACGCAAAAGCAGCTTCGTGGTCTGTATTGTTAATTGCGTGTGTGAACTCTGCTCCATTACAGTGGCGGACAATTTTGGCGTCGCAACGTATGCGGTGTTCCTGTTCACGCTTACCATCTGGTGGGGCCGCAACTGGGGCTCGGCCACCGCCTGTCCCTACACCTATATGGAGCAAATAGTCGAAGGTTAGTGCTCGATCTGTTACATAAGTAAACCCAGCAGCGGACGATCGCGGTTTTTTCTTATGTCGCAGCGGTCAGTGCATTTCGCTCAGCTGCTTAGAACGGTAGCAGCAATTTAGGTTGTCGAGCGCCCTCTAGAATCGGCCGTGGAATGTGCAATAGCAACAACAAAAAAAGTCGTGTCCTATTCTTTAATGCTCTTTTTCCGTGTGTTGCTCTTTCAAATACACACAACCTTCAGCATATAGGCTGGGGGATGGATTTATTTTTAACTGCTTTCACCATCATCAGCTGCTAGCAGGACCGTGATGTGGTTTTTCGCTAAAAACGCCGAGTGAACGCTAAACACTTGCCAACCGGAAATGGGCGATTTTTTTTGGCTTTATTCGTGCACAATACAAGAAAAATAACGAGCAAATTTGTTTGCAAACAGAAAACTGTATAAAGGGGAGGAAGTGAGAGAGGGCAAAATGCACTTAAAGTAGTTTAATAGTAGATTGTAGTTTGCTTAAAATATGTTATTTGATCGCTTTGAATTCTTTAGACGGTAGCCGAGGTTCATATAAACTAATTTTGTTAGTCGAACAATTTATTTTGCCCAGCAAGTTAAGGTGTACTGCTCAGGTTTTACTAACATTCTACTGTGTACCTTCTATCAACTAGTAAATGTCTTTGGAGAGTTCATTTCTTGTTATAAGAAGTTGTTTCTTTGTTCTACACCCATCTTAGGTTAAAACTAAATTCTACCAGTAATCATTGATACTAGAGATGTGCCCAGTGAGTGAGAGTTAGTGATGAGAATTCCCTGCACGATTTATTGTACTCAAAGCAGCATGTTTAGATTTTATAAATCCTTACAGAATCAAATCACCGTGTCAACTAGCAACTCACTCTTTAAAGATTCTTCACTTACTCACCTTGACGACTAGCACCTTAAAGATTCAAACCAATTTCTCGTTAAGCCGGATATCTTTTCGGATCGATTGATACTATCCACCATAGAGAGAAGTTTATTTGTTTGCATCATAAAAGGTATCGAGCTAGTCGCGCAACGTGAATGAATAATTAGAATCTTTTACAAATGAATTGCTGAACGGCGTATGAAAAAAAAAAAAAAAAAACAAAAAATCCAGTTCGATCGTAGCAGTGACGTGTGAAAATTGTTTTTAAAATTATTTACATTTAAGTTGAAGCCATATAAATGTCGGTACTGATCGAAGCTTTTTATCATTTGATTAAGTGGAGCGTTGAAGATCTTCAATATGCTGGTTTAAAAAGGTTCGCGTGATCTAACCGTTCTTTCAAGGGCATAATAGTTAAATTTCTATAGCAATTAAGCGTCCCGAGATAAGCTTTGCGTGAAAATGTGAACTACAGTGCATGCCGTCAGTGCGATGTGCTTTAAATGGTAATTTAAAGTGGGGTCCGATTTAAAATGGGGACGACTACGAGTGAATGCACTTCCACTTTAGTTGTGGAAAATCGAATCCAACTCTTTGGAAATCCGGAAGATTCCGTGACCGGATGGATTCCAAACCATGAATCGTACAGAGATTATTTAGCCTAAGCTAACGCAATATGCTATTAAGCTCATTCCTTGACACAATAACCTTGAATTCTACAGCCAAAAACGATAGGACATGAAGTGTTTCTTCCTATTCAAATTTTTACAAGGCAATATAGTCTCCCGCTCGCTATTCGGGACTTGATAACCTAACGTTTCAGTCTCTATACAATTAAAGAAAAATGTTAACGGGGGTTAATCGAATGCAGGTCCCTTCGCATCAGATTTCACCTTCGAGTTGTGTGTACCAGAACGAGCTATGCACTATGCGACCCATTGCAGCTAATGTGGCATAAATTCAATGAGGTCCTTGATTTGAATTACTTTGGTATGTCTACGTCGATGTTCAGAGAGCGTCTTCACTTTCGTAGTGACAAGCATCCGTCTTTAGCATCGGTTCATGCTAGGATTAAGAATTTCACCCTACGAAAATAATACACAATTATAAATAAGAAAATAACTTCCAACGAGTTAGGACGAGTGAGCATTCACTATAGTGATGTGAGTTTAGATCTGCATCTAGTAGGTTCGCTCACATCTGATGATGTATCACACCGTTCTTTAGACTAAACTTAAAGCATAACATAAGTTTTTCGCACCAACGATTTGTTACTGATTTTTACGTTAAAACATGTAAATTTATTACATTAGCAATTGTTAGCAATTGTTAGCAATTGTTTTGGAAAACTCAAACACTTGTTTTTCATACTGCGCTTTATTTTCTCTCAAGCTACTGCAATTTATATTATGCTTAAAACAAAAAGTAAATAACTTAAACAATTCAAAATTATTGAAAATACGCTCTGGAACTCGGTAGAAATTTTCACTGTACAGTTCTCATATATTGATACTGATTTTCAATCTTAAAGTATTTCTTTTTAATCGATCACGTTCCGTTACGAGAAAAAAACGTGGATCTTCTCCATCTCTAATTTAGTGTTTGCTGTATGTTGTCCATCAGAATCACCAGATAATCATTACACAGCCTATCACTAGTATCAGCAATAATATTAAAATAAAAAAATTATGAGCCTTAGGGTCTGTAGAATCTTTACCATTTGTAATTCTTAATAATCAGTTTTTATGCTCAGGTTCTTAAATGCGGAGTTAAACATAGGAAGACTATGAGTAGTCTTCCTATTTTCTCTTAGTATTTAATTGGACATGGGTCACTAATGCTAATCCTACAGAGAACTGCAAACAGCAGGTCTCTTTTTCTCATCATAGAATTTGTCAATGTAGATTGTTTTACGACTGGACATCTTCTTTGGAATTGAAACAACACCCACTGTGCGTCAAGACCCGGCCAAGTCACTTTTGAGTTTTAGAGTAAGATTTTATAGCAGAATAGCCCAATTCTGTGAATTGAGAGTTAGTACGACGCCATAAGCACTCGATCATCTGGTCCTCCAATTTGTTGGACTCAACACAATGACCAAACGTTTTAAATTAAGTGACTAATACATTGATGCATAATGCAACCAATAAGATGCTTGAATCAAAGATCAATAAAACCCTCCCATTTTTTAACAGGTGAAGTGAGCTTCAAGGAAGCAGCGCTCAAGATCTGGGCCCAACTGATGGGAGGTTGCTGCATATTCCGCTACGTGCAGCTCTACTGGTGGCTCGAACTAGCCGAAACTCACGAAGGCCGTGCCTTTGAAGACTGCAAAGCTGATCTGCAGGTGAGTATGCTGATCTATTGCATCCCCGTTTTAAAAAGCCTTAATCCTAACAATCCACACATTCACAGGTGAACCTGTACCTCGGTGCCTTTATCGAAGGCTTCGCAACGCTCTGCTGCCGGCTCGCGTCGAAGGTGATCTCGGAGAAGGATGCCCGGTTCGGCGCGTTCATCGATTCGTTCATCGGCACTAGCCTGGTGGTTGCCGGTAAAGGGAAATCCTAGATAGATCGCGCTGCTAACGGCACGAATGTGTAACGCACAGCTATTTTTATATTCGCAGCGTTCAACTACTCGGGCGGCTACTTTAACCCGGTGCTGGCAACCGCCCTGAAGTGGGGCTGCGCTGGCAATTCCGCCCTGGAGCACATCATCGTCTACTGGATCGGGTCGTGCGTGGGAGCGGTGCTGTCGGTGCCACTGTTCAAGACCGCCACCTTCCGCAACATGTTCCTGACCGAGAAGAGCAAGAGCGAATAAGAAGGATCGCTCGGAAGGAATGCGATCGACTAACAAAGCGAAACCGAAGCTAGTCAACGAAGGAAGCGTGACGGGGATTTGTGTTTGGTGAATCGCATGATTCACAGCGTTTATTTATCCTTTATCCTGCTACCCCTACAAGCAACTATTACGAGATCTTAACGCGTGTGTGTTAAGGGACATTTTTCGCCCCACTCAAGAATAGACCGATGTGATACAGCGAACGGGACGGATGTTCAACTTTACCAAGGAATAAAACGTTCTTCCCATTACTTTCCATTTCCACATTTTGTTTCTCAAAAGCCATCCATCACGTCGTTGTCATAGAAGGGAAGATCGAACCATTGCCACGCATCGCTGCGCGAGGTGTCCAGCACGTATCGGACACAGCGTCGGAGGAAAATTCTACGAAAAAAAAGGGATGCATTGTAAGTGACTGTTCAAAGCGCTATCCTCTCAGAACCTCACTTATTCTTGTGCTCGGCACAGTCCACTATCGGGTGTTGCTTTTTGTAGCACTGATCGCGCACGGTGAAGTAAAAGTTTCCCAGCTTGTTGGAGAAGGTAGTGTTGACGCGCCGCAAGCAGTTCTGAAAGTCCCGATCACACTTACAGTGTAATCTGAAGGTGGAAAAGGGGGATTACCGAATAATTCTTTTCCATCAATTCATTGTAATTGTACCTGGTAAAGTAGTCGTTGTTCTTCAATCCGTATTTGGTTTCACCGGCCGGAATGTTATCGCAATGATCGTGATCTCGGCAGCACTTGTCCACTTCGGAGTTTGAACCAAGATCTTCGTAATCGCTTGCCGTATTACCCGGTCCACACCATTTGGTTCCTATCAAACGAAAGATTACGTTATAATAATGATCTCCATTCACAGTGATCGTTAAGCTACTCTACCTGGCACGGTAAGATTTATGCGTTCCTGGGTACGGTTCGATCGTGACTTTCCCACATCCCGATTCTCTATCTCGTTGCCAAAGTCAAACGTTTCCACATTTTCGTACAGCAGCTTCGAACCCAGCGTTTGCACACCGATCGAAGTAACGCAGAGCAGAGGAAAGATCAACACTGACTTCATGCTGGAGTTTGACGCGTTTTGAGACAAAGCTTTACGGTTGCCAATGTACAGCGCAAAGTGCGATCGTAACACGTATATATAGCGTGGCGCATTGTTGCCATTCCAAGCGGTCGCATAGTTGCGATTGTTCGAATTCGACGCCCTACCGTGCATACGCCATTGCTCCATGCTAGCCATATCAGAATACGGAACCTGTGAAGCCGGTCGGAAGTAGAATTTGTTGTGCGAAAAATACTTACCCACCCGGCATGGTGCGTTTTGGGAAGGTTAGTGCAACGCTGGATGATGATAACCTCCCGCGATGCTGACCCATTGACGTAGAGGTATAGCTGATGGTGTCACTATTTTACTTATTTGTTGAGAAAGGGTTTTTTATTATTTAAAAAAATGCGGAAATGGTGGTTTCTCCAATATTTTTCGGGTTTGGTCGAAAAGTTTTGGGTAAGAGACAATTGGCTGGTAAAGGTTGCAGAGTTCAAGTTGAATGCTAAACAGTGTAGAAGGTCGTTGATGTGAATGATATTCTCTTTGAAGGCTATTAATACTACATTGTTGTTTGGGTACCTATCGTAGGAATGTTGGAAATATGTTGCACTAGAACAGTGCGTTGAGTTATTTTGAATAGTTGGTAGAGGTTGGAATTCAAGTAGCTGTTATTGTTTACAGACATGGCAGACTACTCCAGTCTAAAAGTCCAGTGCTCTTCTAGTGTATTCTTGATCTACTCTGACGCTCTCGGATCGTGAGTGGCGGAAGCTACCTAAAACCGATTTTGGCTTGCACGCCCATTTTATTGGGTGTCTTATGAAAAGCCAGAAACGACGAATTGTACTCAGATGTGTAATCTTGACCTACACTGGTGCTATATATTACCAGTTAGCGGTAGCTGTTAAAAGTGTTTCGGGATAATCACCCTATAATCAAAGTATTTACTCGTTTTCTCGTGAGGAAATGGTTACGTACATGAAAATAATAGATCAATGTATCAATTTTGTACGTTTCTTTAGACAATTACAACGAAACAATAAAAATCATATTTTAGGCACAACGTACTTGCTTCAAACGCCAATAAATGACGCCAGTGGTGATCAAGAATGCACATCCGATTACACGTCATCGATTTCGACTTTAAAATTTAACTGTTGTTTTCTTCTTTTTGAGGTGAGTAAGGGAGTGGAACTCATAAAAAATATACTTCTATCTTTTAACCAAGTTTTTGAGATAATTTTTAGCGAAAAAATATAATTTTAGGGAGAGAGGCATTGAAACATGCTGCTGTACGACCACGCTAGTTACCACCAGCTGATACTAGTGTAAATCAAGATCACTTGCTGGTACGCTCTAGCTTAGCCTGAAGACCAATAATAGTAAAAGTCTGGGCAAGTTCATAAGTGGACGAAATTTGGAGGAAATTTTGATCCGAATGGCCTCACGAGTTATTATCGGGCGGTCTTGGCCTGCTGCAATAAACTCCGAAACCGCTCACGGTCTCGCACCGTCTTCTGCCAATCCGTTATCCCGGCCTTGCTTGCGGACGCCTCTAGGCCATCTTCCCACCTCAGCTTGGGCCTACCACGACTCCTCTGCCCATGTGGACGGCCTAAGAGAAATTTACGGACTGGGTCGTCCGGGTCCATGCGTATGACATGGCCAGCCCGCTGGCGAGCTTAATCCGCTGCACAACGGAGAGATCGTTGTACAGCACGTAAAGCTGCTCTTTGTATCGGCTCCTCGATTGTCCCTCCTCACCATGGGGCCAACTCAGCGTCTTCCTCTCGAACGCGGCTAAGAGGGTTTCGTCAGTTTTGGACAAAGTCCATGTCTCAGAGGCATACGTGAGCACTGGAACTATATAGATTCGATATAGTCCCAGCTTCTTCCGTCGCGACAAGTTTTGTGAGGTGAAATGCTTCCTCAGGCTATAGTATGACCGGCTGGCCGCCAGCATCCGTGCGCCGTGAATTTTTGAAAGCTAATATGGCAACTGTTCACTGTCCAGCGTTTTAAGTCCAAGGCAAACAATTTAGTTTGTTTCACCGATTTCGCGTAGCGTTTGGTTCAAGGTTAAGGCAATAATGAAAGCGTGAGAGAAAAAATAAATCTGGAAATTGTTATCATGCCGCTTTTCCTAACCTAGCTTCTTCCAGCTTATTTCAGCTTCCAATTCATGTCATTGTCCAGAGGTTCTTCCAGCTAAGTATACGTTTGGATAATTTCCAACGACGTAACTGCGAATGATTATGATCTTTAGCAACTGCAGTAGCGATTTTACCAAGATAATAAAAAATAAAACTTGAATTGAACAGCACAGCAAAGTCTTATACATTGATCAATTGCAGTATAGTTAGTACTGGAGATAGAAAGATGGAAATCGTACAACATCAGGGCTCGCAAGGAGCCTGTCCCGATTGTCCACTCCAACACCATCTTTACCGGCTGTAAAAGCTGAATGTAACGAAGCGCCAGTCACTATGCGAAGGTCAGTGCAAGGTCAATGACTTTCGAATGCAATTATGACAACAACAAAATTGTAAGTAATTGCCGACACAGACTAGAATGTTAATGATTTTTTAATATTGTGCCAATAAATAGCTGTCGGAATCGATATCATAATAGAAAGGCTCACTAGGTCCTTACAAATCTTCAAGTTTTCCAAAAAAAATGTTCACCATGACCAATTAGAAAAGTACTCAACCCTGACTGGAATCCTTTTATAGCAACTTCCAGTGCTCGATTCTGTCATCCTTGAGCTCCACCGCACACCATAAAAATCCACCGAAAACAATCGCACTGCGCACGTGCACGCAATCGTCTGATAACAAATGTGCGCAGGAGTGGAAGAGAAATATAACATCTTCCACCCAGGCAGTACGCATTCCATCTCCTTTTAGCACATCGAAGCACAGGACACCGTAAAAAAAACCTCGGAGAAGCCAAGAAAAGTTAGCCCCATAAGGGAAAACGGTATTTGTACGGGGCGGTCCACTGGACGGGCAGTCATTTTCTTTTCGACCACTGCGACCAGTGCACGCCGCCAGTTGTGTTTGCCAATTTCCCATTTCCCATAGGAAAGCTTCACTCTATTTTCCCGACTGCTCCCGACAGTGCTTGTACGTGTCTGTGTGCGCTGGTGATTAAAAAAGGGCAACTTAAACCACCGATTGTGGAAGTGAGGAGAAAATTTTTACACTCTTCACACGTCTACAAAGCGAAAAGTTTTTATGCTACCAACCCGTGGCACCCGCGGACAGCAGTGCGATAGTTAGATAATTGTTCACAGAAGTACGGGACGGGCCGAAACAACAAATAGCAAAAAACAAAAACAACAAAGAACTGCCACCAAGATTGGATTACGTGTACTTCGCGTTGATTTTTTCGTTCTTCGTTGTCTTTCTGTGTCTACTGTGTCGCGGTGGATTGTTTGTCTGTAAGGTTCGCCCCTTCCAAGAGGACCTTACCTGAAGCTTACGGGAGGTGTTGTAACCTCTTACCTTTTTCGAGGGTGTTACGTGTAACGCCTCAATTCCCGCGAGGCACCCTTGAGCAGGATTGCCAAAAGCAGCGAAAATAAAGAGAGAGAAAAGGAAAGCACAGCTTTATCTAACGAGTAGATTCGTCTGCAAGACAAGTTTGGGTGATAGTATTACATAAAGCAAGCTAGACTTACTGAAGAAGCAGACGCAACAACGGCAGCAAGTGAAACCCTCTCAACCCCTAGGGACGACTAGTAGTATTAGACCACTGTAGGTACTACTTCCTCGACTACGTCGCGCGTTACGAGGCTAGGAGTTGCACGTACGCTGGTAGAAAATAGTAGACCACAATCCTGAGACGAGACCACGATCCATGGACGCGTGACAATATAAACGGTAGTGAAATTTGTAACAACACACAAAAAGCCACGGGCGATCAAATTTCCTGTGCCGTACAAAATGTGTGACTAGAGCGCCGCTGGCAGAGCACGGGACGGGAAATAGCACTTCCGTTCTCATTTCCTCCGGGAAGGGCGGTTATAAAGCAGCAGTATTAACCTAACACATAGTAGGCGATCGTCGCGGACGTAAGGCGTCGCACAAACCGTTCAACAAAACTTTGGTCTGTTTCTACCTAGCGCGGATCGCCATCTTGCGGGATTTGCTTGCCACTTGCAGGTGGCACAAACGGCACAAACAAAACCCAGCGCGGACATCCACCACTGCTACTGCCGAGGCGAACGAGCGACCACGAACCACGAACCACACGGACCACACCGTTAGTCCAATGAAACCAAGTTTCAAGAACGGAAAGTTCGCCACATCCATCTACGAAAAATGTCTCTGCCAAAAGAATGGAATCTCCAGGTAAGTGGGACAGTTTCAGACCGATTCGGGGTGGGCTGGCGGGAGCCTCCCAGCCACTCGTGTGGCCCTGTTGCAGCTTGCTGCACAAGTTCGTGGAAAATCGATACATCCTCCACGCTTCGCTCACTCTCTCTCTCTCTCTCTCTGTGCAGGCGCGGGATGCTTCATCCTTCTGCCGTCAGCTTTTATTTCCTCCTTTTTGTGGGTGAAGGTATCGTTTGCGTACAATGACAATGGGTGGCATGGATGATACCGATGATGGGGAGGATGATGATGAAACCCGAACCCGGTAGCGTACTTGCGCAGCAACGCGCTTCCAGTCGTTGGGGGAGAACAAAAAAAAAACCCACGAAGGCTTGCGAGTAAAGGGATGATGACACAGACATTGGTGGCAAGCCTTAGGGCGAACGCTTGACAGGATGGCGATGTTGTTGCCTGCAGGATGCGAAACCGAAGCGGGGGATGATTACGAAACTGCATAGGTGTGAAGGCGCACACGGACGGTGAGGTTATTTTCACTCTCAAACGCCGTTGGGGCTCACGTGCTGATACCGGAACCAGCTGAACTTGCGGAAATGGGACACGGCAATGTGCCGTGCAGCCCTTTTTATAGCGCGCTAGCGTTATTAATTAAAACAAAGAAAATGGGTGAAGTAGGCAACACAGCACAACAAAACCGAACGCCATCCCTGCTTGCTCATCTGTGCCAACTGGAATGTGCAGTAGGAAGTGCCCTTGCCAGCACTTTCGTCACCGACTCTTTGTGTGCACACGATAACGCACTGGAGAGGTGTGGGTAGGGGGATGCTGCATAAAATGTGGGTCAGACAGACAGCAATGGCAACAACGAACGAAGCACGGAACGAGCGGCGTTCGGCGTTAACCTAAGCTCGAGCCACGGGCCACGGGTGTAAAGGAGTTTTCTCTTCTCCGGGCAGCATCCGGGACACTGCAGTTATCAAGCGGTTCACTATTGCTGCAGTTGTTTGTTGATGGGACGGAGGGTGTGATAGGCGGAAGGGTGGTTTGCCGCAGTGTCTTTGTGTCTAATAAACGATCATTATTTTGTGTATCGTTTTCGAGCGGTTCGGTGGTTGGTTTCTTGTGACTTTTTTTTGTCTTCTATTTCACTGGAATTAGAGTAACTGTGTTGAGTAATTGGAAGATGGGAGATAATTTAATGATGCTTTTGTTGAATATTGGATGCAGTTTTTCTCTCCCTTCCGTATTATGGAACTGGAATTATTGATTGTACAAGAAGTGGAAGGATTAAAATAACATTTTTTTGGCATATATGAGACATAAAAGACATGCACGTTTATTCCGTACTGATGGTCAGACCGTACTGCTTAAAGTTAAGTTTTTATAATTCATTTTTGGAGCTCATACAAGTACGACCCATTCTCCTTCTCTTAGTCATGGCACGGCACCTTATACCGGGTGTACTTGGACGAAGCAAATAATAAGATGAATTACAGTCTTTTGAGCAGGAAAGTGACAAATATTCAGAGCCAACGAAAATCGATCTTTCAACAGATATGAAAATGGATGGTTTGTGATCTTGTGATTTTATTAAGGAACAGAAAATGGGTTATAAAAATTGTACTACGAACACATCGTACTATAGGAACCGCAAAACCGATGAAAGTTAGTTCTGGGACGTTAACTTTTTAACTCCTATTTATTCATTTTGCCATCAACAAAATATTTTCCGCATCAGTATTGGACCAATTCCCGATGCATTATCTTCCTTTTTATTTCTCTTAGAGGTGGCCCAACAACTCTTGTAGGATCAAGTCCTACCAGAGCACTAATGTGCACTGCTTGTCTTTTTTGTGACTTAGTGTATCCATAGCAGGATAGTTACTTCTGCGTATGAAAGGCGCCAGCAGTCCGAATGGGATACGATACAACTTTGGGCGTTGTATGACAGGTATATACCGTTTTCACTTCGACCAGCCGGCCGGCTCCTTTATTTCTGTAGTAGTTGAAATTGTTATAGTAAAACGGGCTATTAATACAAAAATAAAATGGCACTACCTGGTCACATTAGGGAGAAGGACAAGATGCATACATAAAGCATACAGAAATATAAATATGACAAATGGAAATTTGGGTGATAGGATAGGCAACAGATATCTGGATTGTGAAAAGAGTTGGCATATTAAACGAAAGGATAATAAAAAAGCATCATACAACTTTGTGTGGAGGACATAATCGAAAATCGACCATGTCCTGTATCCAATTTGTCATTCAGAAAAGTAACTACTCACTACAAATGTAGCTAGTCTCTGGTGTGGTTGACTATTTGACATGCTTTAAACAGTGTCTTGGCACGTAATATGTACAGTAGATATTGACGGTTATTTAACAAGCAAACTATACACACTAGTGATGGGCCGCTCCGGTGCGGAGCTACCGCTCCGGTGCGGAGCTACCGCTCCGGAGCCGCTCCGCTCCGATCGCTCCGGAGCCCGATCCGGCTTCATGCTGGAGCTGGCTCCGCTCCAACAGCTCCGGAGCGAGCTCCATTCCAACAGCTTCGGAGCGAGTTCCGCTCCAATCGCTCCGGAGCGATTGGATTGCAGCCGAGCTCGCTCCGGAGCGGAGCGGTCACTCCAGCAAAACAACTGCTTGAAAAAGAAGGTGTTAATGAACTAAAAAGTACAACGCACACATATTTTCATTTTTTTTTTTCGCTCCGGAGCGGTCGGAGCGACTGGAGCGGAGCTCGCTCCGGAGCGGTCAGAGCGGTTGGAGCGGAGCTCGCTCCGGAGCGGTCGGAGCGGTTGGAGTGGAGCTCGCTCCGGGGCGGTTGGAGCGAAGCCGGCTCCGGAGCTCGCTCCACACGTGTCTGGAGCGGGTCGGAGCCGGCTCCGGTTGCGGAGCGGATTTTCCCATCACTGACATTCTGTGAATAAAGCATCCTGTAATGATTATGATATAGATTTACTTTCTGTTTCTTTCTCTGTAATACTGAGTACGGCCGTAAAGATGGTTACTGAGAAGATCCTTTTAGGGCCTCGGGTCGGCAAGAAGCATACAAATAGCATGACAAGCAATGTCGCGTCTGTTTCGGTACACAACAGTAACCGGAGCTTGTAGTTCGGATGAATCCACGGCCAAGCTGAGCATCGTTGATGAGGTTATACTTAATGATCAGACATTCTGTTTGGTGCTCGGAAGCGAATCTACGTTGCTTCTCGATGTAAAAGCTCAATCAAAAATTTAGTTCAACATTGTGAGGGTGATTTTATTCCTCTCTTGATTTAATATTCAATCAAATTCATTATAATACACTTTATTTATACTTTATAGGTGCACTTATAGGTGCGACCTTGGATACAACAGTAACTGCTAAAGCAAATCTTTTATACAAATATAACTATGGACAAGGCATAGAGTAGTAAGAAGTTGTAGTTTTTACTTCATTTCTTACTTTTAGATTCAACATTCATCACTCATAATTTTTAATTAATTACATTATATCTCCCCCCACTCTCCATCCTTCATTAACGGTCGTACTTTGATAAGTGGAGCACGTTTAAATTATGTCTGGATGAAAAGCTTAGCTATGAATCAATAGATCAGTACCAGGGATGGAGGTTGTGACAGATTTAAGAACGAAGCAGTTGAAGGTAGATAAAAAGTCGTTGAGTGATGAAATTGTTTAATAAAAACTATTTCTTTTTTTCCCATGTATCTATTAAAACTTTGACAGACGTCTTTTACCAAAAAACAAAACAATCAAAAAACTGTTCGTTTTAATGACAAGAGAATAATCTTTTTTTTTTTAAACAAAAAAAACCTTGAAAGCAACTGTCGGGGAAATCTTACGATAAAGGCTTCTTAGGCAAAACAATAATCGCATTGCTAGGAATTCCTTTTTAATCGTTCCATTCCTTCCACGTTCCGCCCGCCTCACCATCGGGGGTGTCACCATTTTATATAGCAGTAATTGCAAACACGAAACGATGACATCATTATTAGTCAAAGGATACAGCAAACCGACTGATATTGATTGACTGTAATAATCATGCTTCCCTCGCACGCCGCCCTCATCCGTGGTACGGAAAATGGCATTAACAATGCAACATCCCCGTGGGCCCCTTTGGCCCACGTGTGGGGTCCGTTTGTCCGGATTGAACCGGTGTAAGAGTATGTGTGTTTGTGTGTGTGTGTGTGTGTATGGTGAAATTCTTCAGCTGACATCAGGACTAAAAAGCAGAGAGAAGAAACAAAAAACAACCAAGGCACAAAACAAGTACACTTTAATGGTTTCGTTACGAGGCAACTGTTCCGGCATTGTCTGGGAGGTTTCCATTCCACTGACATGGTGCCATGGCATGACATTTATGGGAGAAAGGCTTTCGAGAGCGAGCGGGAGGAAATCAATCAATTTATTGTGTGCAGCCAGGAAATGTGGCCCTGACCATGGTGCTACCACGGTGCCACGATCCACCCGCTATTCTGCTGCAGTGACAGGTCGGAAAGACGTCACCTCCGGCCGGAGTGCATGCAGCTCACTGTTTTGCCCTTGGGATGATGATTGGTTTGAAGCATTGCGCCCATCAAGCTCCGTGCTCGCCTTCCAATCCGTGGAAAGGCTTTTGCACTCGGACATCCATGGAAGTGGGTGTAACAAAAAAACGGAGCATTTGGTGTACTTTCACAATGTTGGCGCTAAATTTAGCATTGCTGCAAAAAGGGATGGAACAACATAATCTACACGCTCAAAGTTGACACACCACAGTGACGCAAAACGGGCCTGTTTTTGAGTTTAAAGGCAAAGATAACAGTCGCACCAAACAACTAACTTTGGCAAACACGCTGTCATAAAATATGCACGTACCTTTCGCAGTTCGATTAGGGACGGCCATCTCGCTACACAGCCATAAAAGGCAAAGTTTGTCCACAAATTTTGCAAAAGCAAAAAAAAAACGCATTAAAGGCACATGATGAAAGTTTAATGAGGCAAACTATTAATTTCACTCAGCACGACCTTGCCCGGGGTGTGGGGGTTCGGGGGTGAAAATAAACAAACTGTTTTCCTTTACGCGCGTGCATTACCCGTATCCCCCGAGTCTGGGAGTAGGGATACCTGGGGCAAAACGGTCACATGCAATTTTCGGTTAAGATGCAAGTATTTTTGTCACTCTCCAAATTAGTAAACATTTTTTTTATGACCATCTAGTAAGATTTATGATAGGCTACGATTTCTTTAAATTCAAAAAAATATAGGTAAAAATTTCCCTCAATTTGAAATTCTTCTGATCGTCTTGAAACTAAGCTTTCATATATAAATTTAAAGAATATTGAACTAATAAAAATTGTCAGAGCAGACACACGATATTTATGTATAGTTTTAAAAAATAATATATTATTTAGTATAATCTTTAAAAATTTAAAATAAACACTAACTTAATTTTTAGATTGGGTCAAAAAGGATTGCTTGAAGCTAGCTGAAAATATGAGGCTGCGGTATTTCATTGTCACACATTCAGCAAAGCAAGACGCAGAATTATTTATTTATTTATAGTAAAATTTCAACATAAATAAGATTTTCAAGAATATGTTAAGATCAAAATATCATTTTTTTTTTAAATTAATTTACTGATGGTAATAAAAGGAACACCCTTAACACATGACCGTTTTGCTCCTGGTACCCCTACACAGAGTTTAAAGTTTTGTCGATAATGGTTGGCTGTCACCGGTCACCGGGTGGCGGGTGGTGCAAGCTTACATGTTAAGTAGGATGATTCCAAACTGCGCATTTGCCGGTCAACCCGACCTAAACCTTCATCGATCGAGCAGGGAAGGGTTTATCCTGATGTTGAACCGCGACGAGCAAACCACGTGCCTCACGTGATGGAGCAGCCTGGTAGTTCACCGCTGCGGCTTGTAGTTATTTGCGTTGTAGCCACTTATGATTAAGCAACTGTTTTCCACTCCTTTTTTCCCTTTACAATCAGCAGAAGCAACAATCAAATCAATCTCATAAAACTGTCTCTAACTTGGGTCAAAGTTGTTGTGATGATTAATAAAACAATCCACCGTGTGGTTTCGTCAGGTTGGGTAATTCCGGTGCGCTTTACCGCCCCACGTCAAACCTACGTTGTCAAACAAACAAATCAAAGGCGTTTCTTTTCGGCATATGGTTGGTGCTACTACTGCTTCTACTAGTTATGTAGAAAGTCACGTCGCGTGCCAGAAACCCCTTGTTCGCATTACAAGAGCCGTTTTCGTTTGTGGTGGCTTGTGGTGGGTTATTGATTAAATATTTCAAACAATATTCGATCTGTAAAGTGAATCATGCGGCTTCGTCATCCGACCGGCATGTTGGACATTCCAAGGCCGTTGGCGAGCGGCTTGTATGAGTAATGCTCCACCGCAGCGAAGAGTTTAATGGAGCAACCTTTTTAACGAGATAATTAATGGGCAAAATGGGGCCAGTTTGCCTTTCCGATGCCTCCCCCAAGGGTTTTGCTGTGGAAGATTCTCTCACACACAAACACGGTTTCACCTTTTTGTTCACAGACATCGCAGGAGTGTCTTAATCAGTACCTGCGCCCACAAAGCCTCTTTTCGGAGGATATCGAAATACAGCCCCGCGCGGACGATAGCCGGCTGCTGTTCGACGGTGTCTACCATCCCTCCATACCGGAACAGCGAGCCCGAGCGCCGCTCAATGCTGCCCTGCTGGCCGAGTTCGAGAACAGTGGCTCGATGTTCTCGATCCAGTCCGCACCGGTCGTCACGGCCTGCAAGCCCGAACCTCCGATCGCGAACGCCATCCCGGCCGTGCCACCGTTGCCCCATAGCGATGGAGCCACGCTGCTCGATGACTTCGGTGTGCCACCGCAACCGGCCGCTGGAACGACGGACAGCCGTAACGACACGCTGCTTCGACCGTCATCGCTCGCACTCGACACGCACTACAACCTGGGCAAGCCACATGCCGGTAAGGGCAGTTTGCATGAAAGCTAGAAGCTTTTGTTGGAGTGTCTTATGATCCCATTTCTATCTTTACAACAGGAGTGGAGCCCCAGCCTTCGACCGAGCTGGACGAGGACGACAACGAGAACCTGTTGACTGTCTCCAGCCTTACCGCACGTCCGCTGATAGCGAAATCGCGTGAAATCCGCAATAAAAAGTAAGTTACCGGCAGCGAGAAAAACGGAAGCAGAAGTTTCGTATCTTTACTGACGCACCCTTTCCTGACATCTTGCTAGACAAAGGCTGCACATCCAGCGGCAGCGGAAGCAGGTGGCGTCCGATTCGAGCGAAGACGACGACGACAGTCCACCGGACGGTGGGTACGGTTGGATCATCGTGTTCGGTGCGTTCTCGGTGCAGTTCTGGGTGGCCGGCCTGGTCAAGTCGTACGGTGTGCTGTACGTGGAGATAATGGAAAACTTTCCGAATGCGTCGGCCACCACCGCCTCCTGGATACCGGCGATCCTGTCCGCACTGTGCCTGGTGCTGGCACCACTGTCCAGTGCGCTCTGTCAGCGGTTCTCCTGCCGGATCGTGGTCATCATAGGCGGCGTGTTCTGTGGGCTCGGACTGACGCTAAGCTACTTTGCAACGAGCATGTACCATTTGCTGTTTACCTTTGGAATACTGACCGGTAGGTTTGCAGCAGCTAGAATATCGTTAAACGGGAGCTTTACTAACTCAGATTACAATTGCGGTTTTGCTTTTTGTAGGTATTGGTGGAGGTCTTTCGACAACGCCCGGGATCGTTATAGTGTCCCAGTACTTTGAGAAACATCGTGCCCTAGCGAATGGCATCACGATCTCTGGTACGGCAGCTGGAAGCTTTGTGTTTCCGATGCTGATCGAACGGTTGATACATCTTTTCGGATTCCACGGTACACTGCTGATTCTGGGTAAGAGATTCCTTAATTTATTAACTAATTTATTGCTACTAGCAAGATGTATAAAATGTCGTATAAATGGTGCTCCACAAGCAGTATGCTTACTGTTTGTTCAACGATTGTCAGTAGCGTATCAAGCTCCTTTGAGGCACTGAGTGGAATTGTCATATAGATTCATCTTCATTCATCTTTTAATTTCTACCGAAAAGTAATGAGCTCTTTGGAGAATATTTTAATAAATTCCTGTATGATTACTGTCTCTTTGGATGTTAGTTAAATAGAGTAATCGTTACAAAAGATTTAAGACCATGCCAGATTGAAAAGCCTTCCTTTCAAGTGTACATTTAAAACACACTAAATACAGTGTTTTTAGTAAGTCGAACAGGATGGGTACGATCTCTTTTTTTATTTATTTTGAAAGCGGCGTACGATCTCTCTATTGTTGCTGGTTTTGCTCTCCGACTTTTATATCGTTGGTCCTGATAGATAGAACAATGATAGACGTAATGTTAAAAGTCTGACGTAAATTCATCCAAGAAGATATTCGACATTTTGTTACTATGGCTATAGATTTGGTTCCATCTCAATCTCATAGCTGCTAATTTCTTGGATTAGACTTTACACAAAAACATTTTCTTTGCCTTTCATCTAATGATCTGGATAATCCGTTCATATGTGTTCTTGTAACTCGTCTTTTAATAATTTTTATCTTTTATTAGGCACAACTTACTGGTTTCCCATTTTCGTTCTTGTTTTCCTGAGTCTCCATTATTTAAATGGTAATTTTCTTCCATTTTCCAGGAGGCTGTATGCTTCACGTTTGCGTTTCCGGTGCGCTTTATCGCCCGGTCGAGAAGAAGCAAGATCTCGTGCCGTCGAAGGAAGGCACCCAGTTCTCGTCACGAAGCGACTTTCGCGAAAATTTGGGCCACCTCAGCTCCTCGGAAGATCATCTCAGCAAGCGCTGCTTGGAGGATCTGTTTCTCGACGATCAGACTCGCAACAGTCTCACGATCGACAGCAAGTTCGGTAAGTTGGCCCCGTTCGGACGTTCCGTTCTTTGCGAAGAACCTGCCGGTTTTCATACTTGTTTTACTGCAAATCTTGTTATCAGTTGTTTCTTGTGTTACTTTTTTGTGTATAAAAAAATCTCTCTTCTTACTGCGCTATACTGCCAAACGATACCGAGTTGCGTCGAATGGGTGTTAGAGTTTTGTACTTGTCGGTTTTGTGTTTTTCCTTTACGGTCACGGTGACCGAGAATCCTGGGCAAGGGAAGCTTCCGGGAATTGTTCCGCTTGGTAAGGGTCACATTCTTCGTTTCCTGTTTTGCTACCGCATCATACCGCAGCCATGTTTTTTTCTTCATCCAATTGTTCAGCTTTTGGTTTGTGTTGCGGAATGGATTTGGGATCTTGAGGGGTTGTTTGCTGATGCTTAGAACTTAAACCGTGTAGAAGAGTTTAGACTTGTGTTTGCTGCCTTTTCCTCCACCTGTTCATCGTTTGGTTTTACTCTTCCGCTTCGTGTAGTACAGCCAGGGCATGGTTGGTTCTATAGTGTGGACTGGCTTAGACATCTTTCACCATTTACACAAGAGGGAATGAAGACAGAGGGATACAGTGTGTACAGATACAGCTCGAAGAGGACATTTTGAACACGTTTTCACTCCACCAACATAGACCACAGCATGTGCTCTGTCATTTGCATCTAGGCGGATCGTTTTTAGGCTTTCATTTGGTTCCAACACTCCGCCAGCTTGATCCAGCTGCAAGATTTTCACAGCAAGGTGTGATCATCATAGTGGGCAAAGCGGTTAGAAACCAGTTCATAGTAGGCGCTTACATCTTTCTCTCTATCCACTGTTTCTTGAAAAGGAGATGTTGCCAGGGTGATGATCAGAAAACAAGGTCTTTATAAAGTGAGGTGTGCGCATCCATCCGTGTTACCTGGGGAAGAAGTGTTGTTCGTCCGTCTCGTAACTCGTCGCTTTATTCATTTGTACAAAAAAAAAATCCAATATAATGCATACTGTTTTTCTTATAATTTTAGCCTTTACCATTATGTCCCGAGCCCTCTGCGTCTAAGCCACAAGCGGCGGCACAAACATTTTCCGAACAACTTTGATTTTCGTCACGAATGTTTATTTGTGGGGCACATTTCAATTCGGCATTGCGGGTCATGCGGGCTTTTAATGTTTGTTATTATTATTGGTGCACATCTTTTATCATTTATGTTGCGATTATTAAAATACACATCATTCCACCGAAAAAACACATTCATTGCACAAACACACACAAACGAAAGCACAAACATGTACACGATTTACAAAATTAAAAAACAAACATTTTCTTCAAGAACTCTCCCTCTCTATCTTTTCATCACACTCACATTACATTACATCTGGACGGGAATTGAGCATGACAAAGAAACAAATCGAAAAAAAAACACTAAATCGCTCACATTTATATACCCTTTCTTCTTCACCCCTCGGGTAACTGAACTGAAACAGCACATAAAATCGCTTCTAATTTTTTCTAGATTTTTTGCAGATAAAATATCTCTCATCTGTACTTTGTTGAAAAAGAAAAACAAAACAGAAAACAAGCGTTGCCAAAAACTATCCCCAAACAATATCTTCTTCTCTTGTCGAAAGAGATGAGTATCAAAACAAACAAAAAAAAACAATGTGGGCAAGCGCAATCCGATACGTTGAGACGTTCTGAACCAAAACAGAAAAGTAAAGCAAAGCCGATAGCAAAAGCATGACCATACCCGCCGCGCCACGGCATGGCTAGAGCATCGGTATACCGATCCTCCACAGTGTGTCCTGGTTTTTGTGTGATGGGCAAGGGGGTGATGTAACGCGTCAACGTGTTCAGCGTGAGGGCGTACTTGCACATCCGGGTAAATGATGCTGTGATTGATTCCTGTACTACTGTGTCGAAAACAGAGCGAACAGATGGGGTGTGGGAAGAGGTACAGCAGCGGTAGGGAAGGTGTGTGCTCGTGTGCTGTTTGGTATGTGACTGTGGGTGTGTGTGTGTGAATATCGGTTCGATTATGCGCACAAATTCACAACGCTACATCAAACATGTCACATGGCACATCTTCTTCCATACTGATTTTACTTTTCCTATATGATACCACCTGATCTCTATATACCTCGACCCACGCCAACGACGATCGTTTTATACTACTTATCTTTCTTGCGTTTGTTCATTGTTCAAGTAGACGTTACTATCTGCCACATGTGTTGGTTCATGGTTTTCATCTCTTTTTAGTTCCTCGTTTTTATTTTTTATGAGTTTCTACTATCATTTGGAGTAACACACCAGTACCTGTTTGTTAAAACACCCGGCTTGAAACAATATCAACGTTGTAGTGAACCATTTGCCGTCTTGAGCTTTCTTCTTCAATGGTGATAAAATTACCTTTTTTGCACTCTTCAGACTTAAGAAATTGAAATTCGCAGCACGTGCATCGTGTCTGCAAGCCTCCTGTTTGGGTTGTTTTGTTTGGATGCTTTCATTTTGGAGACTGAATAAATTTCCTGTCCAAATGGTTTTTGTTTTTGGTTGGTGTAATGTCCCATATTCGGTTATCTGACATCGTTTATGTCTTCCTTAAAGCGATCCTTAAAAAAAAACACAAAGTATGAGCTGTTTCAAGCCAATAAGACACAGTTTAGTTGTTAGTTGTAATATGTTTCAATTATAGTTTACTTAAAACAGATATCAAAAGGTATGTCTATGTGTGTGCTATCATTTATCATAAGGGAAACGGTGGCCTTTGCGATATCAAATGACACGGGATGGAATGACATAGTGAGTTGACTACCGTTAGCATAAAAAACCTATTGTGTCATGAGAGACGTACTAAGGAACAGAGTGATGTGAACTGTGTGGGGGGACTACTTCACAGGACCGTAGGGGCATGGGTGGGAACTGTCAGTGTTATGATTTAACGAAGAATCATTCGCAAGCGGGAGGTTTTCTCTGGTATCATTTCCCTTTTAATGCCTGTTAGACTAGTGTGATTAAGAAGAAAGCCTACCGAAACATGCTAGGGACTGTTGCTTGATGTGTGGTACTACTACTACTACTACAACTACTACTACTGCGAACACTAAGACACTCAACCTTTAATGGCAGGGACGCGAGCAAGCGCGTCCATAGAGTACCTCACCGTATATAGGCCCCTCCCGAAATTTGTTTCACTCTCACTGTGTGATTTGTTTTACCGTGTTAAAATCTACGCCACAAGAGCCAAGAGCGGATAACCTGATACTTTTTGCCTACCCTATGTATGCCACCCCTCCGTCCCTCCATTTTCTAGTCAACATTACGGAAAAAACGCTCCAAGAAAGTGAAGACGAACTGAAAGATATCCTCTCGAGTGCAATCTTTCTTAAGCCCATTTCGTCGATCCGTAGCTGCAGTATACTGCACTCGGTCGAGGATCTGAGCACCGATTCGACGTGCGTCTATAAGAATCGCGCCAGTGGGTATGACTCCAAGCGGAACAGTATGCGCTACAAGCAGCAGCAGCAGCAACACCATCATCAACAGGCACGACCACAACAACCACCACCGGACACGGTTGGATCACAGACGACCCTGGGTGTGGCTGAGGCTGGTGCTGGTGGTGAGGCACCACTGTTGGGACCGCTGCTGCTGGCACCGAACGATCTGGACAAGACGGTAACGGACGGCAAGGATGCAACCGGGCTGGGAGGGACTCTGCCGGCAAAGACGATGGCCGGATCGATACCAACGGTCATGAGCTCGAACAACATGTGCGCGATGGTACCGACGAAAGGTCTGGCACAAAACAACAATCGGGGATTGAGCAAGAGCATGATCATACCGACACCGGTGGGCGATTTGGACGAGATCTTCGATGAGGACCCGTATACCGTATACAACACAACATTGCTGGAAAAAATTAGCCAGTAAGTAGTATAGTTGGGTCTTCTCTAACTACATTACTTCTAACTGTTTGTATATTGTCCTTGATTACCCTCTCTTTTCCAAGATATTTGGACATTACGCTCCTGCAGGACATCACGTTCATACTAATGTGCCTCTCGGTAGCTTTAATGTCGGTCGGATGCCCATACATGCTTTACTATCTGCCAGCGTACGTGATTTCTGCCGGTAAGTGCTGTATCTTCGAGCATCCTCTGCGAGGACCTTAGCCCTCACTGAGCATCTTCCACGTTGTGCCCCTGCAGGTTACACCAAATCGGAGGCAGGATACTTGGTCGCTGTCAGTGCGGCCTTAGACTTGATTGGACGGCTTGCCCTCGGTTGGCTCTCGGATTTGGACTTATTCGATCGCAAGAAGGCGTACATCGTCTGGTGAGTGTAGACTGGTGCACTGTGGCAAAGGCTCTTAGATTGATTGGCCCGTTCGATCGGGAATTTCTACTCCCAAAAAACCAGTATTCTAGGTGCTGGCACGGCCGTACTTACCATCCCATCCAGCAGTAACGCCTGGTTCGTGATTGTGGTCAGTGCCGGATGCTACGGGCTGTGCCTGGGCAGCTGGTACCTGCTCGTCCCGGTACTGCTGGCCGATCTGTTCGGGACGGAACGGATCAGCTCCAGCTATGGCTTGGTTCGGATGTTCCAAAGTATTGGTGCAATCTCGGTGCCACCACTAGCAGGTTTTTAACCGACGGAAACCAGAATTATCGATTCCGTCGCACTTCCATTACACGCCACCAGCCCGGGTTGGGGTGTGGACCCGCTCGTCCCATCGTTACTAACATATTTCTTGCCCTTGTCTTTTTTCTTCTTGCTTTTTCTCTTTCTTTTTCTCTCTCTCTCTCTCTCTTTCTCTCTCTCTCTCTTTCTTTCTCGATGGTCGTCCTTTCCTCTCCTCGCTCTCCGCTCGATTCGATCGTTCGCTACACTCGTTCGCTTGTCCGTCGCAAACCAAATGCTTCTTTCATCAACCTAAATGCTTAACTATTTCATCTTCAAATATCTTCACCTCACAATATGACAATGTTCAACACATACACACTGCTAAAACAAACCAAAAATCTATAGGTCTGCTGCGCGATCTATCCGGTGGGTACGAGATCTGCTTCTACTGCATGGGGGTATGTATGGTGATGGGTAGTGTGCCGCTGATCGCCATCATCCTGCGGGACTCGATCGCGCTCAAGGACAAACGGCTCCAGCTGGACCAGGCGGCGTAAGCAGGTGGACGGGGTTAACTGCCAGTGCACAGCGATGGAGAAGGGGGATCGTACGCAAACAAACTTAAGGACGGCTTTGGTGGATGGCGGGGCTTGTAAATCCAGCAAAGAGGGTTTAGAACTGAACTGATCTGGCGACGACCTAGTAAAGTAGAATAAATGCATATTAATTTTAGAACGTAAGCAATCTGAACCAAAAAACCAACCCAAGACACAGAAAAAAGAACAATAAAGGAATAAAAGAAGTAACTTGCAATGGTTTACAACTCATGTAAACGTAAATGAACATTGTGTTTTTTTCATTGTTCCATAAAGCGCCTATAATACCGTTATCTTGTGAGTGTATTAGTGTTCTGGTAGGGCTTAACCAGACAAGGGTTATTGTGCGACTTAAGCAGAGAGAAAACCACTACCATGATGGGCTCTTTTAATACACTGAACCATGATTTAATTTCTTCCTCCTTACGATTTCATTATTTAGTTATGTTTGAGAGACTCTAGAAGGATGATTAGATTGATCAACCTCTTTGTAAAATTGACATAGATTACTGATGCTGCTCTTGAACAATTTGTTCTTCCTCTTTGAATATCATTATATTTTTATTTTCAGAACTACTGCTGCTTTACTCTAAATTTAACCTAGTTTGAATAGAGGTTCTAGTGTTCTATTACGATGTTTCTAGTTGAACGAATTGAGCAACAATCTTCAAAAATAAATGTTGTATTTCGCTTACTTATTACATCTGGGCCGGTGGTCTAGTGGTAACGGCGTAGGGCTGTCAAAAAGCACGTTGTCGGTTCGAATCTCATTCCTACCACTGACGCTCCACATACGTAGGATTGACTTATCCTGCTATGGGTACACTAAGCACAGCTCCTCGTACGCAGGAATAACAATATTGATATGGATGGGGTACACTCAGTCAAAGAAAGAGCCAAAAGCACAATGGTGCTCTGATTAGGCCTTGACTTTACAGAGGTGTTGTGCCACTCAAGAAGAAGAAGAATAACGGTTGAAACTTCATGCTCTAGACCAGGGATCGGCACACTTTTCTCGTAAAGGGCCAGCTGTTAAATTTTCTCCCTAACCTGCGGGCCAGACATCCAAACAAATTTTGAATAGCTGGGAGCTAGAGATTTTTTTAAATCGGTAATCTTGCTCCAAGTTTTGAAATTTTACTACTACTGCTAAATTTCATACTTATTCAATATTTAATATTATTATTTTATTATTTTTTCCATTAAGAGGTTCTGTCTGCGTAAAATATTTCAATTCTGTCAAACAAAACTCTCGAGTAATTATTTTCTCGCGGGCCGGATTAAATCAGCTAGCGGGCCTGATTTGGCCCGCGGGCCAGGCTTTGCCGACCCCTGCTCTAGACCACTTAAAAATAATATGCAGCATTCACCTACTCATGTAGCACACACTGTAACTCGAGCTGTTTTCATTACGCTAAACGTCAAATCACAAATGTTTGCCCCGTTGCGATACAGTAAACAACTCGTAGCTACACAGCCAAGGAAAACTCATTTTCCTCAATTAAAATGAAATTTTCCTGCGTTATTTGCGTGGAGGTGCACAATTTAGCGCATGTTACGAAGTTGATCGACGTTTCGGACATATTTTTCAAGCTCACATCGCTGGAGGTAATGTTTGTACGCCGCGAGCGTTTTGATTGAACTATTCCACGTTAACTGGCGACTGTTTTCTTTTTGCAGGTATCAGCTTTGCAAGATATTCAACTGCTGAGAATTTGTGAAATATGCCACCAGAAGTTGGAGGATTTCGATCGCTTTCGCACTCTGTGTGTGGCTGCACACACTAAACTCACGGAGGTACGTTACAAGCCTGCTGCATCTTAAAAGTTGATTCCATTCAATGCTCTTTGCTTCCCTCTAGGAAAACGAGAAGCTGTCGAAGCTCTCCATCGTCAAGTTTGATGAAGTAGAAGAGCAATCCGAGCCGATTGCGGCAGATGATGGTAACGATGCATCAACAGACGATGAAATCCCCGCGGACGAACCTCAGTTTGACATTGAACCACTTGATAATGTCGCCGTGAAGGAAGAACTGGAAGCATCCGAAGATGGTGAGGAGCTACACGCGGAGGAGCTATCTCCACCTCCGGAGAAAAGCAAACGTGGAAGAAAAAAGGGGAGCACCACCGTGAAGAAACCAGCAGCAACACCTCGGGTGGAGCTGTCGTGTCACTTGTGCGATGAAAAGTTCCGCTCGCAGATCCGTCTGGAAGGGCACCTTCGCATGCACAAAGGGTTGAAACCGGCGCTCTGTAAAGAGTGCGGTAAAGAGTTTGCCGGATGGCGTAGCTTGCGACGGCATATGAAGGAGAAACATTTGAAGCTCGATATTGGGTATTTTCCGTGCGATTACGAGGGCTGCACCTATGCGTACACCACCCGGAAGGTGTTGCTACAGCACAAGAAAAAGCACGAGCCGGGATGGGTGAAACCGGTGCCGAAGAAGTGTGTTTGTGAAATGTGCGGCAAAACGTTTTCCTCTGCCGGTGCGCTGAAGGTAAGGAGTTGGAATGTTGGTGTTTCGATTTCATTATTATAGTTTATTTTGTCTTCCCTTGTCACAGAAACACACAATGATTCACACGGGTGAGTTGCAATTCCACTGTGAAATTTGTGACAAGCGTTACTGTACTGCCTACAAGCTGAAGGTGCACAAGATGCGCCACCAGGGCATTCGAAACTACGAATGTTCTTACTGCGGACAGAAGAAAACTACGTCCGACGAACTGAAAAGGCACATGAACTACCACACCAAGGAGAAGGTGCTCACCTGTGACCTTTGCGGGCAAGTGTTTCTTTCCTCAGGTGAGAAGATTGGTTAGAATTAAGATGAAAAGAGCGATTTCAATACAATAAAACAACCATCTTTTGTTTCTCCTGGGTAGGAAATTACTCACGCCACCTAAAGGTCGTACACTGCGGGATAAAGAACTTCAAATGTCCCCACTGTGAGCGTACCTTCGGTAAGGCGGAGACGCTTAAAAACCACATCATGACACACACCGGGGAAAAGCCGTACCAATGTACGGTGTGCTCGAAGCGCTTCATCCAACTGTGTGCGCTGAAAACACACTCCAAGACGCACGACAAGGTACGGAAACAGTCTAAGCAGTGCAATTTAAACGAAAACAACAGCGGTAGCACTACCAACAGCAGCGCTACAGAGGTGCAATAGGAGAGCCGAGCTGGAGGGCGAAATTATACCTTAAGTAATTTTAGTTTTATACTTAACTTAAAGTAAATTAAACTAATTTTATTACAACTAAACAAAACAAGCCCACACTAACCGCAATGAACTGTTCGTGGCGGTTGAAGGTGGGACTATGTCGCGGTGGGACTTAGTTGCGTAGATAAGAAAGATGCTTAGCAGTATTTTAGTCTCCCGAAAGAACCAATCCGTCACATTTTCCTAGGCCATCGATATGGTTGGCCCAAATTGAGGTGGCAAAATGGTGTGGATGTGTCCGTCATCAACATTTTGGGTGCTCCTCAACAATTTGCGACACGTGTTTGGATTAGAGAGTGTACTGTTTTTTTTTTTTAACAAAAATGGAAGCTTTACTACGGCAATTTGTTAATACATTTATGTGTACAAGTATTTTCCATCGTTAATCACTCATTGTCACAATCATTCAAAACGGCCGAATCTCTCTCGCCCCTATCCATGTATCGAAGCAATTTGGCCTTCTTCGTAATTCTTCTTCGGATAAACCTAGCATTCTCATGCAGAAAAATAACTTATTCTTATCTATAGACGTACAGAACGAGTTCATTTTTAAGTATTCTGCTCAAATACATATTTTGTCATCCGGAAACCTTCCCTGGGATTGTTTGGTTCGATTCTAACAGCTACTAATTGTATACCCTTACCAGCAGATTCCATCCTGTAATATACCACATGATCTTCGTGTAGTTAATATTCGGCCTTGGGTACAGGTGATGAGGCATGGCTCGAGTATCCATATGTTTCCCCGACGTTTTACAGTATCAGTTCATACGGGAACCAATATCCTAGCTTCTTGTTCATTTCCATAGCTTTAAAAAAGACCAAATAACTGGCAGAGTTATTCCGAAACATCTTCTTTATCTTCCAATTTCAAATTTTGAATCGTGCAAACCATGTCTAACACGTTCCTCGAGATGCTTATGGCCACCGTAAACTTCCACCAAAGAACGAATGCTTGTTCCTTTCAAACACAATTTATACGGCACAATTGTGATCACTGCAGAATATCTCGAAAACGTGACACAAACTAGACGACTGACGACAATTCAAAATAAAAGTCGTCTTGTAAGATTGTACAAAAGGTAAAACAAAATTATTGCCGACTCCAGATACTGAAACCGCACGAATCCCTTCACACTCCCATTTTTTTTACAACTAGATAAGAAAACCAGACACATGATTATGCTTTCAGTGATTTTATTGACCACAGGAACAATACATTTAAATGCATCTCAGTGTAAAGTCTATAGTATGTACGCATGCATGCAGGAAGAAATCTTGGGAATAGTGTGTCCAACATTTGTTACCGGTGTGCCCGCTTTTCCCGACATACACACACTTGCGACTATTTGTAGCAATATGTAAACGGCTATTTAACAAACATCCAGCTATGAATAACACCGAAAACTGAGAACACGTGGTTCGAACCGTTACACGTGATTTAAACCTTCTTGTACATCTCTATACAAACAAAAGAGAGAGCTTTGAGATTCCTGTACCGTTTTTCCACTCCCCCTTCCTACTTGCCACTACCACCATCGCTCTGGATAATAATTTTGTTCTTTTCCCGCGTTACCTTCGTCAGCGAAGGCCGGGAAGCGCCCTGTAACTGTTTGAGATTCTGTTGCGGAATATCCGCCGCAAAGATTTTGCGCTTATCGCTGCCATGGTAGCGCGAGAGTACTTGAAGCTTGGAGAAAAGTTTGTTTTTCGGTCGTGATTCTTTCTCCACGGCGATTCCCGCCACCAACGGTGGTTGGTGGCTAGTTGGGGCAACAGCGCCACCGGTTCGGTGATGTGTAAGGGCCGAGTTGGAGCTTTGCCCAATGGCGCTCGGTTTGTAGTGTGCCAACTGTTTCGAACTGTTGTTGTGGCCAGGTTCGCCGCTCGTCGTTGTGCCATCGTCCGATTCGTACTGTACGTGATGATGATGGTGGTAGCGTGCCGAACCCGATCCAAGCACAAACTCCGTCTGCGTGTGGTACGGCGGCAGCGCATTATCCGGAATGGTGCTGGAGATGGAGGCGGACGTATCGGCCGCGAAATGGCGTAGCATAAGATTGAGCTTCGTTTCGTGCTGCTTCTGCAGCGCGACGATCGAACGTTCCTTCTCGAGCCGGGTTTGCCGGATCGTGTTCGTAAGGATCTTTTCCTGCCACTCCCAGGCGTCCTTTTCCCGCTCGAGCGAGATGAACTGCAGTTCCAGTTTGCGGCTCGCTTCCTTCAGGTCCACCACCTTCTGGAAGTATTTGTACAGCAGCGTGCGCATCTCGTCGAGCGAAAGTTTGTTCAACCGTGCCATCAGCATCTGTTCGCCCTTTTCACGCTGCAAGCTTTCGTCCGTATCGATGCTCTTCCGGCCACAAATCAGCTCGTTCTTCATCTCGATCGCTGCATCGATCGCTTCGATCGCTTCGTCACACTCGACCAGCTTCCGTTCCTCGTCGAACGACGGCATTTTGTCCTCCCGTATCTTCCGATCCAGCTGACACCGCTGCTCCACCAGATGGTCCCTAGTCCTTCGTAAATTGCGTATCTCGCACCGCAGCGACTCCTTCTCAGCGCTCTTCTTGTTAACGTACTTTTTCAGATTGCTCGACTTTTCCTTCAGCACGTGCTCGATGTGCGAGATCCGTTCGTTCATGTTGCGAATCTTGCTCTTGCTCTCGTTCAGCTCCTGCAGCGCACCATTTCCATTGCCCTGCCTGGATGCTGCCTTCGCCTCACGCTGTACCGCTTCCAGCTCCTTCTCGAGCGTCTCCTTCCGATCGAGCTCCTTCTTCAGCATCCGCTGCAGCACGTCGAGCTGCTTCTGCGAGTCTTTAATCGATTGCTGTAGCTTCTTTTTCTTGTGCCCCGATTCGCCCGCTATAAAGCCGATCGATTCCAGATCCTTCAGCCGCTGCTCGAGCTGTGATGTTTGGCTTTTCAGTCGATTGATTTCATCCTTGTTCGTCCCATTGACAACCGCCTTGCGGAGTTGCTTTTTCGCCTTCTCGTACTCCGCCTCGAGCTTGTGCTTTTTCTTGCTGAACCGTGACTTGGCCACCGATCGGGTCTCACTGTGCTCGATCAGATCCGTAATGTACTTTTGCTTGAGCGTGATTGTGCGACGAATTTCCTCGATCTGTGCGTGCAAAGATTCGATCCCCGTTTGGCAGATGCGCAGATTGCTGCTCAGCGTATCGAGCTTCTTCTCCTGCGCGGATGGCGCCACTGGCAGGGATTCACTTTTAAGCGGCAACATCAGTGTTAGCTCGGTACTGCTTACCGTTTCACTGTCGAAAATGGATTTCCTTCTAGCGGGATTGTGAAAATTGTTACCATCCACCGTTGGTGGTGGTTGCCGTTCCGGCTCGTGCGGCCCGAGCGCACCGTTCCCTGTGGGGTGCGTTTGCAAAAACTCCTGATACTTTTCCATGATCAAGCTGTCCGTCTTGGTTTGAAACGTTTTCATGTAGCTCTGGATACGATCGGTAACGTCCGTCAGGTGCGTGCAGATGTCGGAATCACTCTCGTTGTCGGACTGGAGGAACGTTTCCTTACCACTGCCGTGTACCGTCGTCGTCGTGTTCGTACCGTCTTCCGCCTCATCGATCTCCTCGATCGGACCAAGACAGGCACGGACGGGCTGTGTCCCTGTCGGGATGCTTATATCGGTCGAGCTAAAGCAATCGTCACATTCCGCCTTAAGGTACAGCCACTCCTCGATCTGACTCCGCTCCGTTTGGCTAAGCTCACACGTGCTGAACAGCTTCGTGAACAGGCATTCCGCATTTTTCAACAACTTTGCCCATTGCTGGGACGCAAAGTACAGCCCGTCGATGTTGCTACCGGCCGGTGCTCCGAGTGGATCGTGCTCGGTCAGCCCAACGATCGGTGCATTATTGTCGGAGAATGTGTTCATCACCACGTGATTGACGATCTCTTCCGCCCGCTCGGCAAACTCTAGATCGCGCGCGGTGCTTTCCGCTTCCAGCGAGGCAGCTGCCACACATAGCAGCAAAAACGTTTGGGCCCGTCCACCGAAAGAATCCTTCAGGAAGGCGGTCAGCACCGAATCGTTGTACTGTTCGTTTCGCCGTACCACGATGTCTTCCAGCTTGCGCAAACCAACGTCAAGCGGAAGCAGCCCTTCCGTTTCCCGCTCGGACCCACGCAAATCACAAAAGCTTACCGTGGACTGCCGGTGCTGGTTCAGCCCTCCGACCGATGTCCACTGTTGCTCGAGCACTAGGCTAAGAATACTGTGATTTTCTCCATTCCTTCGGTGAAGCCCTAGCCCGAGCAGTGCGTACGTGTCCTCTACCGAGAAGCACTGGACCATGGCAGCATTCTCCAGCACGTCGATCACATCACCGCCGGCCGTTATTTCACTCCACGCAATACTGATTGAAAACATGCGCTCCGGGTGTGCGTTAAGCCGACAGAACAGATCGCGCACAAAGCAAAGCACAATGCCACAGTCGTCTTCAGGTGTGCCAGTGCCATCGCCGCCCGTACCACCGTACAGCGTGAAGGTTTTGCCCGTGCCCTTCGCACCGTACGTGACGATCGAAAAGTCGTACCCTTCCAGCACGGACTCCATCAGCCCTGCGATGGATTCAAAGTACAGCTCCTGGTTGCCGACTGGCGGTGTGCGAAACACGCGCGAAAAGTGAAACGTACGTCCGCCGGCACCTGTGAGCTGGCTATCGGGGTCTTCTTCCTGCTGCTGCGGGTCATCGTGTGTGGTATTGTTGCACGGTTTGTTTGTGTGGTCCGCCGCGGTAGACGGGTCCGACCACAGGCGCACCACTACCTTCAGCGGAATGTTCATGCTTAATCCACTAAAAAGAACGAAGAATACAGTGTTTTCGTGGGGGGAAATAAAGGAGAAAGATGAGTCTTACCCTCTATGGCATCAGGAAAGAGTTTGGAAGCGCGATGCGAATGACTGCAGGGAAATGTTTATTTTTCTTCACTCTCCAGTTTTCAGGGGCAGTTTGACAGCAGAACGAAAAAAGCGCAAAACTCAAGGTTTGTCAACAAATCCACGGCCCAGGTTAGTGGAAGAATATTTACAACAGTTTCGGAAAAAGGGAGAAATTGAAGAATGAGTTTGAAATTCCTAGTAAAGTTTTTTTTACAAAACTGTTTTGTGATGTAATTTGCGAAAGATTTAACAAAAACAAGGTTTTCTCCTCCACACCACGCTCTTCCAATATGGCGACGTAAACAAGGATGATACAACCCGTGCAAAACGTCATCGCAGCTGTCAAAACGGTTTGTGTCTGTTGTTTTTTCGCCTCATCTGTCCACGGCTTTACAGCAGAAGCGCAGACACAAAACATAGCACTTGGTGTTTGTGGGGGAAGAAGTCGAGCTACTCATTCGAACGCCCGTCCGCGGTTCGTCGTCGTCTGTGAAAGAAATCCAATTTTCACTGTGAAATATCGTGCAAATCAACTTCCTCTGCATAGCTACGGGTAAGTAAAGGTGCAACGACTATGCTGCAGTTAAAAAACATAGTAAAAACCCTTCCCATTATCTCACCCGGACGTATCCTTTTTTTTGCTTGCACACACACACACGGGGTGTGCTTCCTTTTTCACCATCTACTCCCCTTGCGTTTTGCGTGCGGTGTGAAAATTCTCCCTCCCTCCCTACACGCACCAGCAGAACATTGTGAAATCCTGTGTCCTGTGTGAACATCCTTTTTGACCAGCAAATTGCATACTTTAAAGTCCTGCGAGCGTGTGTGTGTGTGTGTGTTTCGCTGTATGTCCTGCGTGCGGTACCAGCCCGACTAATCGATTTTATTTTCCATGCGTCAACCAACTTGTTTTTCCTGTCGCCCTCCTGTCCCGCTTGTATCCTGTGTGCATCGGTAAAGGCGTGTATCCTTCGTTCCGTGGAGTGAGCGAAAGCGGAGCCACCACACCCGTGCTAGGTTCTGGTGCCAACGGGCGGGGCTGAGAGAAGCAAAGCTCCGGGGACACAGCGTTCCAAGTCACGCTACCTGCCCTCTGTCGGGTAGTGTGTACTGCACGACGGCGTTTTCCGCAAATCGAAATTAATCACAGTGCAAGTGTGTGTGTGCGCGTATAAAGGACTCTTGGCTTCAATAGCCGGAAGTAAGATAAAACCAAAAAAACAGGAAAGAGAAGAACAACACACAACCGTAAAGATGGTGATGCTGGTTCGCGAGACATCGCGTACCGTGGCAATCGCAACCGCGTTGCTCTGTCTACTAAGTGGCTTCAATTGTCTCAATGGTGAGTAGCAGTGTGCACTTTGATTGGAATAGTGACCCGGTCACGAAATGGAAAGCAAAAATACACCAAGAGGAATGCTTCTTGGCTCGCTGCTAGATTGCGATTTCTTTATTCGCCGTGATGGTTGTGGGAAAATTGTTGCTTTTTCTCTCTCTAATTTTATGTCCCTCTGTTGCCCTCCCGAAACAGGAGTGCTCGGCGCAGGCAAGGTGGACGACTCGAAGGGGCCCGTCTTTCTGAAGGAACCGACAAACCGCATCGATTTTTCTAACTCGACCGGTGCCGTGGTGGAGTGCAGCGCGACCGGCAACCCGCCCCCGGAAATGATCTGGATTCGCAGCGATGGAACGGCCGTCGGCGATGTGCCCGGACTGCGCCAGATAATGCCGAACGGAAACCTTGTCTTTCCGCCGTTCCGCGCAGAGGACTACCGGCAGGAGGTGCATGCCCAGGTGTACGCCTGCATGGCTAAGAACCAGTTCGGATCGGTTATTTCGCGCGACGTCAACGTACGGGCCGGTAAGTGTTGATGCGGTCGCGTTGGTTGCTTTTTGCTTCGTTTTAGGATGGAAATGTGGGCACCCGGTACGAATCGAAACACGACGAAAACATCTGCTGGCAAGCGGTTGGTAGGCTGTATGTGATCAAGAAGGCGAAAAGAGAGATGGAGAGAGAGTAGGAAAGAGTCCTGCATACGAAAAGCAGTTCAAAACGTAAAGAAGAAATGTGTTGTGCTGTGTGTGTGCTCTTACGTGCATTTGTGTGGGAGAAAATGCGAAAAAGGGATAATCTACTGGATCCTTTTTTTCGTCCGTGCTTGTGTGTTCTTCATTTTGTGGAAGCAGAAGAAAGAAATATTATAAAAATGGCATGTGTTTCTCTCAGCCCAGTGCATGGTGCCAGTGTAAAGGAAATCATATGCTTCAGAGAGCATGCCTACTTCGATCTTCATGTGATGGTCGTGAGTGCGTGCCCGACCAACCGAAGAATGGTTGAAGGAAAGAAGGTGCCACCAAAGGAATGAAAAGCAAAGTACGGTGAAGGATGGAAGCAGAATTCCCTTCCCCAGTTGGTGGCGGTTGAAAAGAAATGTGGGAAAAAGAGAGCATAAAGAATGCGTGTACGGCAGAAGAAGTGGTAAAAAGGGAAAGGTGAAAAGTTTGTTAATGGTTCTATGGTGAAAGAAGGCCGCCAAGGAGAAGAAGTGCGAACGGCAAGTGTTGTGTGCTGCCATTGGAATGTGTTCATCGAATGTGGTTGAAATGAAAAAAAAAAGCGGTTACAAGTGGCTGTGAGAAAAAAAATCATTTCAAGCATGACGTGTGTATTATAATGTGCGATTTTAAATCTTTAAAAGAGCCAAGTTGAAAGAGTGGAAAACGATGTGTGCCCCTGGTGCCTTCTAAATCGTGTGATCGTTGTGCGGTGAAGCAAATATTAGCCCCAGTTAAAGGGAATATCGTGTCAAGGATGTCCGCATGCTTGATGTCCTCATGTGTACGTGATGATAAGAATAACAAGCGGATTAGTGAAGCCCACCGCTGTTCCAGCCAGCATTAAAGCCCACCGCACAGGAAAGGATTATACCAGTCGATGACGATTCGTACCCCGGGATGCCCCATTTTCATGTTTATTTTCCAATTTTCAGCAACATTTTTTGCAGCTCCAAGCGAATGTCGCTTGTCTTTGTTCGGGTCGATGAAAACTCCTTTTGCAAGACGTTTGTTGGGGGAGGAAGCTGTTGTCCGGTTTATTTGCTTCTTTTCCCTTCCACTTGTTCACGGTGTTTTGGTTCCGTTAATCGTTCCCATCCTCCATTTGCCGGGTCTTTTAAATAGTCGTCTCGCAGTACTACGAGGTGGATGTCAACAAGGAGCATGTCATACTGGGCAACTCGGCCATCTTCAAGTGTCTGATACCGTCGTTTGTGGCCGACTTCGTGGACGTGGTGTCGTGGACGAGCGGTGACGAGCAGGAGGAAACGCACGTCTATTCTGCCGATGCCTATGGTTAGGAGAGGGGGCAGGGTTCTAGTGTCGTCGTAGAATTAGGAACAGGATGTCCCTCCTCATTTCATCGCCCTTTCTGTTTTGTCCTTTCCTTTCGTAATGTATGCGTAATAATTGCTAGAAGTGCAAAACAAAACATGAAATTACTAGAATAATACTTCAACTACAAATCAAGCGTCAAAAACGCATACACGATCAGGAAACTGTAACTTTCGCTAATCGGCACGCTTCCATCCATCTCTTATCAGTGATTGCACAGTACTACGATGTGGACGTAAACAAGGAGTACGCCATCCGGGGCAATGCCGTCCTGATGAAGTGCCAGATACCGTCGTATGTGGCCGATTTCGTCAAGATCGTCTCGTGGCACACGGACACCAACGATAGCTTCTACGCCAACTCCACCGACGAGGGTGTGTGTGTGTGTGCGGTCGCGTTTTCTTCGCTCCCGTGTGTGTCCTCTCTTCCCAAATCCCTTTGCCAAAACAAAAAGCGATCCTAATCCGGGTAGATTATTCTTTTTTGTGCTGTATAGAGTCTTTTTTTCTTTGAGAATTTTGAGGATTCAGTTTGTTCATCAGCTTCCCTTGGTTTGGCCTTTCCGCTTCTCAGTGGTCCAGCAGTACTACGACTCGGAGGTGAACAATGCGTACGTTATACGAGGTAACTCGGCCATCCTGAAGTGCTCGATACCGTCGTTTGTGGCCGACTTTGTTGGCGTGGTGTCGTGGAACGATGATGCCGGCAATGTCTATCAACATCTCAACAATCGTACGCGGCAAGCTTCCGACGAGCACGAGCTAGAAGTTGGTTGGTGTCTGCGAGCTCCAGAGAAAAAGGCATCCCTCCAAGATTTCCTTTCCTGTTCCAAACAGCATAAACACTCTTCCTGCTCTTAATTATAATTTGAAGGAAGAGTTATCTCTCTTCTCTTGTAGAATAATTAGTCTGTGGTTTTGTTTGGTCATCGATATGTTCTTTTCCGTTCTTCAAACTTCCACCACAGTCGTGAATCAGTACTACGAGGCAGAGGTTGTGTCGGAGTACGTCATCAAGGGTAACACGGCGGTGCTGAAGTGTAACATTCCCAGCTTCGTGACCGATTTCGTGAAGGTAGAATCGTGGATTGGCAGCGATGGCAGTCTGTACAACGCTTCCAGCTTCGACACCGGTACTGCTTTCGGCGTCTGTTATAGGGCTCCTCCTCCGTTCCCCACCGTCCCAATCCTGTGCCGGAAAAATGATTTCCAAAATTGAGAAGTTTCCTTCCTTTGTTTTGCTTAAGTGCAATTGTTTTTTTTTCTTTGCGTTGTAACATAAACTACTGTTCACAGTGATTAATCAACACTACGGTGCGGACATACTGATGGAGTACGTGATCCGGGGCAACAGTGCGATCTTGAAGTGTTCCATCCCTTCGTTCGTGTCGGATTTCGTGCGCGTCGAGGCGTGGATAGACGAGGAAAATAATGAGCTCGTACCGTCCGACAACTACGGTAGCGTTCTCTCGGCAGCGGCGGGGGGGGGGGCACCCTAGATGTATCGCTCCAGTCCATCCCGAATCTCCCGTTCATGTGTCGTTAAATTGAATAACATTCTTTTACTTTATACTTTAAATTTAAATCATTGTGCCTAAACTCTCATCTTTTTGTTGTGCACTTCCATTTATGTTTTTTTTTTTTCTGTGTGCATCTCTACTCAGTCATCAATCAGCACTACCAGCCGGAAATACTGACCGAGTACGTTATACGAGGCAATTCCGCCATTCTCAAGTGCTCCATACCGTCGTTTGTGTCCGATTTTGTCCGCGTCGAGTCGTGGATCGACGAGGAGGGAAGCGAGCTTGTCCAGTCGGAGAGCTACGGTACTGGCAGGGGCGGTCCGCACTTTCCTCAATTTCCCCAATCACACATTCCCAAGAACCCTCCCTATCGTCTGTCGTGTTGCGAAGGTTGCAACCTTTTAATGCACGTTTTGGTTAGAGAAATTCTTTCTCCATTTATGTTTTACATTTATAATCATTTTGTCATGTCCACGCTCCTTTCTTTTCGTCACTCGTCGCTCGCTTCGCAGTCGTTAATCAGTACTATCAAACTGGCTCGGAAGACGAGTACATCATACGGGGCAACTCCGCGATCCTGAAGTGTAAAATTCCTTCCTTTATTGCGGATTTCGTGTACGTCGAGACGTGGCTCGATAGTGATGGCAATGAGTACCACTATCATGGTGCCGACGAGGATAGCAATGGTGATTTCGGCTGGAATAGGATGTAGACTTTCGGTGCCTTTTCCCTTGATTTTCCTTTCACACACATTTCCCCAAACCGTAATCTCACCCTTTCTTTGGTCAATTTGGTTTAAAATTAATGTTTAATTTACATCCCCAAGTAGATACAAATTTTGTTAACAATGTCGCCCCCTCTTTACCATCTCTGCTCTAGTTGTGAATCAGTTCTATCAGACCGACGGTGAAACCGATTACGCCATCCGGGGCAATTCGGCCATCCTGAAATGCAAAGTGCCTTCGTTCATTGCCGATTTCGTGTTTGTTGAGGCTTGGATCGATAATGATGGCAACGAGTATCATACGGGAGAGCAGGACTATGGTTTGCTGGTGTTCTGATGCTTGGTTAATCGCCGGGAAGGAGTTCCTCCCCCCTGTTCCTTGTATCCTCTGCCACTTCTCTTGCCTTCCCTTTCGTTTGTCCTTTTTCTTAATTTGATATGATTTGGATGTATTTTGTGACTGTTTTCTTGAAGCTGCCTGGTTGGCACTCCTTTGGCACGTCAGTTTTCAACAAACTCATATTTATTAGTTAAGAAATCATTCGTTATAACGTTAGTTACAATTAAACTTAATTATTATCTACCTAATTTCGTTTGCATCATCACTTCTCCCAGTTGTTAATCAGTACTACGTTACGGAGGCGGAAAACGAGTACATAATTCGTGGCAATTCGGCCATCCTGAAGTGCAAAATCCCTTCCTTCATTGCGGACTTTGTTTCAATCGATGCGTGGATCGACGACTCTGGCGAGGAGTACAGCCAAGCGACCAACAGCGATGATCTGGGTTAGCCAAATAATAGAGAGAGAGAGAGAGACTGAAAGAGAACATTGCTACATGTTCCTGCGGTTTTGGAGCATAATCTCCCTTAATGTCCCGTAATCCGTAACATCCCTGACGATAAGACATTCCCCGAGAAGTTGTGTTACTTTTTTCCTTAAAATTGTATTGTTTTACATTAATTCTACATCATATATCGTTCTGTTGTCCTGTTGTTGTCTCATTTGGCTTAAAAAGCGTTTCTTCTCGTATTTTTCTTGCTCTCCGTTGCATTTCCCATCCAACCTCCGCACTACCTCTGCAGTTGTAATTCAAAGCTACGAAGCGGAAGCGGATAACGAGTACGTCATTCGGGGTAACTCGGCCATTATGAAGTGCGAGATTCCGTCGTTCGTGTCCGACTTTGTCATCGTCGATCTGTGGTCCGATTCCGATGGGAATGAATACTATCCGGGCGAAACAGGAGACACCGGTAGTTAATTTGTGCCGTCCCCATGTTGCCTTTGCTCCGGTCTCCTACACGTCTTTTTTTCTAATATACTCTCCCTCCCTTTAAAAAGACACACGCCCTGGAATATTATTGAAAATTGTTTATTTTCAATTAGTTCATATTTCGTTTTGGTTTCGTCCTCCTAACCTTGCAAACGTTTCGTCCAGTGGTACACCAGCACTATCAGATCCGGGTGAACGACGAGTTTGTGCTGAACGGTAATGCGGCCATCCTGAAGTGTCTGGTACCGTCCTTTCTGCAGGATTTCATCACCATCGAGTCCTGGGACATTGACGATCAGACCGTAATGATGTCTGCGGATGAGTCCACGATGGGTGGTTGGTTGGATTTACATTGACCATTTGGGCTGATAATTCCATTTCCATCCTGTCCAACTACATTACTCCCTTCTTAAGGACAACGTCTTCCTTGGTGGTGATAAGAATGATCACAATGTCTTCTTCCTGATTTAAGCAGTCATAAGCATTATTTTGTAGTTTTATTTCATTAAAATCCAATGCCGTTTTGTCTTGAACTCTCTCAGTGGTCCATCAGTACTACCAGACGCGACTGACGGACGAGTTTGTGCTGAACGGCAATGCGGCCATCCTGAAGTGTTTGATCCCATCGTTCATTTCCGACTTTGTGTTCGTTGACGCTTGGGTGACGGACGATGGCGAAGAGTACCTTCCCATCACGGATGGTGGTAGTTTTGGTAAATCAGGGTATTTTTCTCGGAGCTTGTAGAACATCTTCCTCCCTCACGATTCCTGATGTAATAATCCTTGTCGTTCTCCCAGAGTTCACTAAAGGTCGTTTCTAGAATTGAATTTTATTACGAGTTTACGAAGTTTTGGTTTAGTTTTGTTATGATTCCCTCGTTATCTTGCACTCTTTATGCAGTGATCCACCAATTTTACAACACTCGTGTTATCGATGAGTACGTCCTGAATGGTAATGCAGGCATCCTGAAATGTCTGATACCGTCGTTTGTGTCAGACTTTATTAGCGTCACCGGGTGGTTGGCCGACGATGGGACAGAGATAGAGATGAATGAATCCACTGGTAGGAAGATAGGATGATAAATGAAGATACAGTCGATGGCCGTCAAATTTTGACCCTAAGTTACGATGTTTATTGTCTGCAAGGCAGCATCTTTTGTCAACGCTCAGAAATATTTGCGTCAACAGGATTAATTTTTACTTTGTTTGCAAATTTTTGGTTCCTTATTTATGGCAACATATTAACTCCATTAGCATTGTTTCTTATTATTTGGTTTATTTTAAATGTTTTTAAAATGCCAAATTATGCACGTTTGTATTTGTGCAATGCAAATATTTTTAATTAAAAATTAGTATAAAGATGGTTGAAATTTATCAATTTGATCCTATAAACAAAATTTAATAAGAAATGTTTGATAATAGGTAACTTAGAAACAAAATTTGATACCTTCGAATGTAACGATATTAATATCTATTATCATATCAATCAAATCAAGATCCATAATCCTTCCTCTCTCTCTCTTTCCCGTTCATTTTTTTTAAGAGCTCATCGGTGGTGTTTTATTGGTATTTTTTCGTGGATATGTGTTTTTACTTTTTGATCTGGAAGAACTTGTTTCATCAAATGTATCCCCCTCCCCTACTCATATTTACTAAATTATGACATAGCTATGGAAAGACTAGGGGTTTCTCTATAAGGACTTGAACCTAGGAGTTTCGGTATAGCAGACCATCGATGTTTCCAAGACACCACGGAGCCGCCTCCTCTGTTCCATGGTTATTTCACTCTTTTGTGCTACCTAGCTGACCTCGTATCGTGTTTACACGACTCTTTCTAAATATTCTTTACCATGTGTCGCTTTTCACTTGCCCCTGAGTGTGCAGGACTTACTAATTTTCTGCGATTCATTTGTCCCTGTTTCACCCCCTGCAAAACAGTTGTAAATCAGTACTACGAGGCACAGGTGTACGATGTGTTTGTGATCCGCGGCAATACCGCCCTGTTCAAGTGCCAGATACCGTCCTTTGTGGCCGACCATGTCGAGATCGTTGAATGGACCGCAACCGATGGTACCAGTTTCAAGAAGGATGAAACGTTTGGTAATTTTTGTGAATGATTATTCTGTTATCTTGTTGTGGTAGGGTTGCCGTTTCCATCCACCATCATCGAGTTTTGTGTCTTGTTGTTTTTTTTTACCGTTTTACAATTGATACTTTCATTTGTGGTCATTGTAGCTTCTGAGATGGCGTCGGTAACAGTTTCTTGCAAAACACTTGTTTAGAATGTTTGTTTTTCCTTATTTATTTTCATTGTTTTATGATTTTTTATTGGTTTTCTTCTTTAGTTTTTTCTTTCGATTGGCACATTTATGTTATTTTTTCCCCCATTTTCCCGTTCCTTGTCCAAAACTTCCATGGGTCTCACGGCCTACCCTATCCCGACGATCCTCCTTCCCGATAGATCGTAAGATAGTTCGTAAGCGAGTGTGATCCACTTGATTAATTCATTAAATCCGGCAACCGTTTTCCTCGGGAAGAATGAGAATCGAAAAAACCACAAACAATATTTCGTGAGTTTTTGCTTAAAAAAAGGAAGGTTATAAACAGATGGTTGAGCTCTTAAAATCTTTTTTGGCAATATTCATGTTTGCTTCCTTTTGCGTTGCGGCAGGTGTTAACGAGTTTTGGAAGTAAAAAAAAAAGTCTCATAAAATCACACCCATCTGTGTGTGTTGTTTTTTTGTTGTTAGAACGCTACAGTTTTGCTGTCCTTAACCACCATAATCATCATCGTCGTTGTCGTCGTTGTCGTCGTGTGGTCCAGCATAATATTGTGATGAAAGTTTCTTTGCTTTAGCTCGCACAAGATCGAAGGTGATCTTGAACCGGGCGGTGCTGCGTGTCCGTCCGTTCGTGGGGCGAAAAACGCGATCTCTTCCCACTGATGTGGCCTCGTTTATTCAATCTACCCAATCGTTGCAGCTATGATGCCGTTGATGTAAACATATCGTCTACCCACCACCGAAACTGGCCAAGACGGTTGTCCGGTCTGAGAGTTAGACAAGACGGTTTTCTTCAAACTGCTGCCTGTTGTGGTGATTGGTGCAAAAGCAGGAAAGTTTGCCGAATACCGGTGGGTGAAACAACTTGATTTTCAAACCTCACGGTATGCTCTCGTTAGAGAGCTCACTCTGCGTCCGCATGCCTGCCTGCCTGCGTCGTTTGAACCAACATTTGGCGAACATGTGTTCGGCGGAGGTTTTGTGAATTGAAGCTGACTCACTGTCACCCATCTATTTAGCAGCACAAAACGCCACAAGCGTACGATTCAAAGAGGGTGCAGCGAGATGAGAATGAAATGATAATTTTGTTGTTGGCTTTTTTTTTTGTTCTTTTGATACTCTATCGCTGGAAGCGAATCATGCGAATGAAGAGACGTGCCGCGAGTGTGCGTTTTGTTAGGGACAAAGCGTGTACGCGTTATAATTTATGAGCATTTTGTATGATGTTGCTCCGGCGCTAGCTGATGGCGCGGTCGTTTGGTTGTCGTGGTGAGAAGCGTGGCTTGAATGCTTTTTTTCTGGCAAAAGCCTCTCTTGCGAATGACCGTTAGACATTGCAATTTGTAACTGCCATTTGATTTGAATATTCGCGTTCATTCATGTTGCATTTGATTTTTTGGGTTTTTTATGGTCTTTATACTGGAAAAAAGGGACAGTTCATTTGATAGAGAGTTTAAAGAGAGGAGATAGAGGAGATGTTTTTTTTTTTTCTTCAGTAACGCTGAGGCCATATTGGTAAAGAAATTTTGTTTGAAATAGAGTTACGGTGACATCTAGAAACACCTCTCCAATTAAAGGCCTGATTTTAGTACCAGATTTTATTTTTTTGTATTCGAATGTCAATAATCCTATTAATGTAAAATTGTTAACATAAAAATCATGTTCACAAAATAAACAAGCCATAGTGCTAAAATGATGTATTAAAATGCTTTTGTATTAAACAAAATGCTACAGAGGCAATAGCAATACGGATGCTATTACTGTCTAGTTGTTATTATGGAATGAAACAATAGACAATAATATTTACTAATCAACAATTTGTTGTTTAAAACTGAACTCTTACTTTCATATGATTTGAATCAGGTTAGAGTCTTAGAGGAAATTAGGAAAATGAGTAAAAATTTATTGCAATACTTTCTTTTCACAATCGAGAGGCAAAGAACTGCCGTAATGTATTTAAATTTTTTTTCTATAATTCGCTATTATTAATATAATTTTCTAACTATTAAATACGATTTTTGCTAGCTCGTCAACCTGCTTAGTTGAAATGACTATGTGAATACATGATTTTGTACAAACCAAAATATTGGAAAACTGACTTAACTCATAAAAATAACTTTTTGCTGAATAATACAAAACAAATGAAATTTAAATGTGTAAACAATTACGTTTGCTTAAAACAATGTTACAATTTAATTTAAAACAAACAAAGGTTTTATCAGACAGTTTTCTTTAACAAAATTTGCACTATACTTGGAGAAAGTTTCAAAACGCAATGTAACTGGTTGTAGACAACTCTAGTTAGCGAATCGTAAATCCATTTTAACACTTATGTTATATCTATACAAATTTGTTATTATTTTTTATGAATTTTTTTCTAATAGCTAGGAAATGAGCGAAAGTATTAGCATTATATTGCACAATTTCTATCTAGTCTAACTGTTGTTGAAATATCCAATCTCTTTGGAAAATCATATTGAATGCTTGCAAACTTAATTTCAGAAAAGCAAAAGCCCAACATTCTACTGTACGTGCAATAGCTGTTAAATAAAATATTTGACAATTATTTTCGGTGTAAATTCTTATAAATCTAAATCAATTGCGAAATTTTAAAGTTATAAATTATTCAAACGTTAACAGTGTGCAAAAATTTAATTAATTAATTTTGAATTTTATAATCTAAAACTATTTGTTTTTTTTTCGATATAATTTGCATTTCGCAGATTTGTTTGCACCACTACATGCAAAAACACGACTCCCGTCCGTGCTTTTTTTTTTGTTGGTACTCAGTCCAATCTCATTCATGACAACCGTGTCCCAGTTTCGCGCCATTCTGCCCTACGACCTTGTGGAGCGGAAAGTGGAAACGGCAGGGATTTACCCATTTGCTAGTGAGGGAGGTCCTTCGGAAACATTTCGCGCCCAAAACCGATTGCCGTCGTACAGTGCGCATGTCTGCCTGCCTGACTGTTGCTATAGCAGCACGGAAGGAATCGATTCGGAAAAGGGCTACTCCCCCCCTCTGGCAGGAAGGAAGCAAAGGAGCAGCATTACGACCGGGGCGTGTTGTCAGTTGGAGCACTCAGCACGCTGGTTGCCATGGTGCTGCTGTTGCTGGTACACATGGTACTCAGCAGCAGCGTGCGAAGGCAAAACACGCGTTGGCGCGCAACAGGTTGTGTGACCGGTGCCTGCAAGTAGTTTGTGTGCACTCGCCGACGGGTGATGGTAATGTGGTCAGCGGGACTGTGGGAAGTCCTGCTATGTTGTCGGTGTGGAATCCCACACTATCGGACCAAGGGGTCTCTCCGGCACATGCTCAGAGTCGGTTGGCGCGCAAAGTGGTCTGTCTGCCGCCTGTGGGCCTGATGTTGCCGTCCGGACCGGGGTGGGTAGGTCGTCCCGGGTTTGGGACTGGAGAGTGGTTACGACACGCTCGTAAAAGCACGTGCTTTTTTGGAGCTGGCCACGCGGATTTTCCTGTCACGCCGTGTACTACCGGCGGCGGTGGTTCAATGAACCGAGGTTCGTGGGTTCTTTGCCGTGGAAGGAATGGTGTAGCAAAGGGTGTTTAGGTGGTAAACTGAAGTGAAATAAATAAACCCACCCATTTTCCGCTGTCTCACGACGCGACGACAAAACGACGATGGCGAAGTTACGGGGGAAAATTTTACGCGCCATTTTTCCCGTGACTGTTTTTATTTTCTGGACAAATAGAGGAATGGATTTTAGTTTATACATTTTTTTGATTTTAAATTATAGATTTTTATTTTTTTGTAAAAAAAAACTGAATATTCTTAGAATAATTAATACTTAGAGAATGATGGGTAAAATCGCTAGAAACATATTTAATGAATTTCAATGGATCCACACGAAGATAAAAGGTAGATAATTGGATGGACAAGAAATAGAGCTGCTGCTTTAAGTTTCCAGATTGGTCACCCCGATTGTATGCCTTTTTCCGGATGCATTTACGTTATTTTTAACGCCCCATGTGCTACAGCAAGCATACATTCACGATGTTGGTAACATAATACACCGAAAAAAAGGCATGGCGTGATCTATTTCGGGACTAAGGCAACAGCAGCAGCAGCACTATTTGTTTCCATCGGAGTCAGTGGGGCAATGGGTGTCGATACGAATCACGAACGTTTTACGAAATAAATTCCTGTGCTTTTGCCGTACGCATTAAGCGGAAATCGAAAAACGATCCGTAACGATACACAGCGATGAGTCTCGATCGTGAGTTGTTCTTTTTCCGATGCAGTTGGAGTTTGGTTCCGCTTTTAATTGAGCTAATGTGTTTTATTACCGTAACAAAGAATGTTCTGTCTGCAGTTATGACTCATGCTAAACCCCTTTTTTCTTGTTCAAAATATATTTTAAGAATATTTATTCCACATTTTGTCTGTTGTTCAAATGTCGCCAGTCCCAAAGTCCAAAGAACAGATAAAAAATACTTCAAGAATGTCTAACACTCGTAGCTGCATCGAAAGTGGAAAAGAAAAACTCATTGCCCGTTTTCCGCCCTCTTACACCCGATCCAGCCGACGGACTCATTTGCATACGGCGAGCAGCAGAAACAAAAAAAAAAGAAAACACTCTTTACAGTGCGGAAGAAGCACCAACGCTGTTCCCTCGCTGGCGTTCCTTGTTGACGGTGTTGGCGGTGATGGTTACGACAAATTCCAGCCATAATGCGATGCTAATGTTTGCTCACGCGATGTGAGGAGTTTTATGTCGGTTAAGAGCGGCTTGAAGCAACACGAAATTGTCTGACCTCTACCGCCTTACCCACCAACCCAAACCGATCTCGGTGCGGGCGGACTCTGTTAAGCGACGGAACGAATTGCAGGGGTTTACAGCTTATGGCCGAAAATGTTGCTTAAACTCATTGACATTTATTATTTTTGTCGGTTTATTTTTCTTTGGTAAATTTATTTACTGTATTTACTTGGATAATTTTTAAAGGGTTTTTTTAGGATATTTTTTTTAAACAGATTTACGTTGAAGAATAAGAGCTACAGTATAGAACACCATTACCATAATCGCACAAGTTAGGGCATAGCCTCTATCTAAGTCTATTTTTCCATTACAGTAAAATAAGTTTCTGAGTTACGTGGCATTTAACATTAAATTTCCTTGAATAAATTGTACTGATTAGAATCGAAAATGCAGATAGTTAAAAAAATTGTTTGAATTGAACATATCAATCATCAAATGCCGAATAATGGACAAAACTCATACACATTAAAAACTTAAAAAAATATAAAATTTTGACAGCTCAACGGCCTAGCCGTTACTACTGAATAAAAAAAAAGATGATATTCTCTATGTATCATATGTCATAGTGTAATAGTTAGGAGCGTATTTTTTACGTAAATTGTTCATTTTCATAAAAACTAACAAAAGTAAGGAATATTTAAATTTCCCGGATGCATTTAAAACGCATAAACTGCATAGTTCGACAAAAACATGTACAAGCTTTGTTTTTTTGTTATGGCCAATAAGATCAGGTCATATAGAGCCAAAAAAGTGTGGAAATTATATGTTACATAAGATTATTATTTAGTTTACGTTTATCGTTAACGTTTTATCTTACCGATGGTGCATGATTTTTCAAAAAATATTTTTTAGGCACTATAAACACCATAGCTTTATAGCCTATGTGTTTCAGGATTTAACGGATTTTATTTAGTATTACCCTTGCTGATATCATTTCTTCATGATTGCTGATATATTGAAATGACATTTTGTCCACAATAAAACCATAAATACTTACATATTTAGAATGCTCAGTTTAATAAAATAATCTAAGAATAAATAAAGTCACGATTGAGTGGCTTAATGTTGCTGACTCTCAAAATCTCTTTTTGTAACATTAATATGAAAAAGCTTTTCTCAAAAGTTATTGATGCATCTTTAAATTTCAACCATAACCGGACCCTCAAAAAGGTAGCACACAACTAATCTTATTTATTTTGTACTTAAAAAAACGTCGTTTCCAAAGCAAGCCGTAAACCCCTGCAAATACAATCCCAACTAATAGAGCTGTCGCGCGTTCGCGTTTCTGCTGCTCGTTCGTTGGTGTAGTGCGTCTCTCGCTGGCGCATTTCTGTTTCGGAAACGCGGAAACGCCTGGGACGGAAAGACTCCGCGGCCCGATTGCCCTACGTGCTCGGAAAGGGTTACCGCTCTAGGGTTTCTCGTCGATGCCATTGCACCATGCGGGCGGCACAAAACTGTCTGGTGTCAAGCTGTGTGCGTGTGTGTGTGTGGTGCACAACACCATCAAAAATGGGGGAAGCAAATAGTTCCACCCGCTTCGGGCTATGCCAATGTCGTTACACCCTCGCTTTATGGGTGGGTGTGACGAATAGTTGGAGCTTCTCCTTTCGACACCGGAGTGTGGTTCGTTTTGTAGCATAAATTATCTTTCTCGCATCTTATCTTTATTAGAACACGGGCAGTTCTAAATGCAGCGGCTAACGAGCACGTTGACAAGAATGCGGTTGCTTGCCCCTTTGTTGGCCCCACAGGTTAATTTCCTGGAAACGAGAAAAAAAATCTTAAGCAAGATGACTAGAACCGGTCGCGGATGATTTGACGCTCGGTTGAATGTGGGGCGGGAGAAAGATAAATATCGCTACAAAACGGACTAAATGTCTAAACACTGGGCTTTCTTCGCGGAGACACCGGCACAGTGTGACACCGGACAGTGAGCGCCCCGCAACAGCAGTGGTGGAGCGTGAACTGAGTTATGCATGTTTTCCCCCTCGTCGCCCGCTTTTACTGTACATTTTCTAACCAATTTCTTTTCTTATCTCGCCACACAATACCTGAACCGCATCGCCACTCGTTAGACGGTAAATACATGGTGCTACCCTCCGGTGAGCTGCACATCCGTGAGGTCGGACCTGAGGACGGCTACAAGAGCTACCAGTGCCGCACGAAGCATCGGCTGACGGGTGAAACGCGCCTATCCGCCACCAAGGGACGTTTGGTGATCACAGGTAATTTGAAGCAGGCCACACGCACTGGCAGTGCGCTCTCGGTCTCGTCCCCAGGCTCAGCAGGCTCAGCATCACTTCGGTTCATCGCACATGCACACAGACACGCACGCATACGCAGCAACACGACGGTCAGCAGTCGGCCACGGCCATGGCGCAAAAAGTCACGACGATCACGCCGTTTTAAGCGCAGGAAGTTTCTATTTGGGCGCTCCGCATGATTTCGAATGCCGAGCACGATCGTTTTGAAAATATCGCCGTTGCCTTTGCCGGCTGCTGGGACTGTTGGATTCGGGAGGATCGCTCCCTGCGATTCGGAATAATGTAAAGCATTCTCGTAGTAACGCATTAATGTTTCGATCCAACCGGAGGGGATCGCACGGTGTGTAGGCTTGAGCCACAGCATCATTGGCATGCAGAGTGTACTATACAACTTGAAGACTTGAAGATAGTCGGATCTGATCCTCCTGTTAGGCCAAATTTACCAACCCATATCATGTACCCCGCACTCCACCACCACGCCACGCGTAGTGCACCCCATTCATTGCTTCGCGGAACGTACGGTAATATAAGTCCACGAAGGATGGATATGCTCGACATATCGCTCGACATTAGCGCGGCACTGGACACTAAGCTACAACATCCCACACAACGCTAAAGTTCGCTTTACATGGTTCGGTTGGTGCTTATAAGCCAAAGGGCATTTAAAAGACTGCTCACGTACCATGGACATGATCGGATGGCAAGGGTGGTTTTTATTTGTGTGATCATATCATTATGATACCATATTAATTTTGGGAATTTATTCTAATTTTAGTGAATAAAGCGAAACGTGCTCTTCTTTTGATGATCTCGATGATCGTGAATTGCGTAATCAAATGATATAAATTGAGTCATATCCGTCTAAAAGGCGCATTTTTGTCTCTATCGGTAGTGATTGCACATGTTATGTATTTTTTGCTACGGGGTTTTGTAACCAAACGATGCCTCTAGGTAATCATTTTTTTACACAACTCAAAAAACGCTGTCTCCAAGGTCCATTTGTGTCTCTTAAGGATTAATATAAGATTTCAATATAAACATTTGCATTGAACACATTCAATACTACATAAATAATAATTGATTCAAGCAAACATTTTATTTTTACCAAAACACTCCGAAGACCGAAGTAAATTATAATTACAGTAAAGGGTTCATTTCAAGTGTTAAAAGAAATGTCCGTGGAATTTTTATGTGTCAGATAACTCATCTTGTCAAGAATTCCAAACAAAAAAATGTGTTAAAATATAGCTTCATGCTATTTGGAGCAAGTTTTTGTACACTCGAGCTGTAATTGACTTAGCAGAAGAGGTAATGCATATTGTTGATTCGTTTTGGAATTCGACCTATTTATAATTATTGTTTGCCTCGATAAACCAAAAATATTTGTTTTTAGTTTTTGCACAAATTTTGTATTCAGCATTTTGCAATCATCATACGACTATCACAAATCAGTCAACACCTATGTGTTGAAGTTGAATTTATAAATATTTTTTTTAAATGTATAATGATTCGGGCATATTAAATTTCATCTTTGCATTAATAAAGTGATTTAATTACAATTTTGTTCAGTAGAAGAAATGTATGAAAAAGACACAAAAATTGATTTAAATTTGGTGAGCACAGTTAACAATCAGCGATTTCGACCTGCCATGTAAGTGCCCTAATGGGGAAAAGGTTAGACTCTTAAAAAGCTCGACGATGTTCTAAGTCCATTTGAAATACTGGTCATAGGGTTGGCAAATAATAGTTGTTGTGCCAAAAATAAAAAGGAGCAATTTTTAGATTTTCTTTATATATTTTGTTAGTTAAACAACCTAAAAATATGGTTTATTTTCTTTAACGAAATGCTTTACATTATTGTCTACTCGTATGTGTGCTCGACTGTGCTGCCGACCAGTGGTTGCCGTTCCTGCTGTCGTAAGTGTTTGGAATCCATGATCCCGCGTTCGCGTCTCACGAGCTGACACCTCATCACACTAACGGTCGCGTTCGCAGTTCAAAATTTTGTGTGTGATGTTTTCTTTGCTAAACTTTACCTCCACTTCCATTCGTTCGCGCACCGATTCGTCCTCATGCTTCCAATCACTTACTAATCTCATCATCCGTCATAAAAAAAATAAAACCCAATTCCATCGAATTCCGTACAAGCACACCCCGCGCAGCATTAAACTGCCGCTGCTGCCGCTTGTTGTTTTGTTTTGTTCTGCAAAACATTTAACAGTGTTGCAAATTCATACCGTGTTACTAAATCATGTCATAGCTAATAATATTTCCATTCCTCTCATGCTCTCGCGTGTGATAACACGCACACTGTGTGCTGTGAATAATCATTCCGCTACTATTAATTGCAAATCAAAAGCACATGAGTAATCGTATGAAGAAAAATGCTTCGTACGCACGGTTGATGGAATTGTCGCTCAATGTCACGACGGTAGTGCATTTTCAGCTTTCAATTAAATCATTTATCTTGACTCTGGTGGTGGAATAGTAGATCGATGCGATCACGCCACCTGTTGGAATTTATTTGAAAAGAAAAAAAAATGTAGAAAAGGAATGTCTATTTCCTCTGTCAACCTACTCTAGAGGGCTAGACTGCTAGGCGATTTAATTACAGGGTTTACAATGTCACTAGGAGATGTATTTGCTGGCATAGTATTTTTTTTTATTTCATTAAAAAAACAGGTTTTATCAAATAGGATATCTTGAGCATTATTTGCACATATATTTGACAACAATTAAATTAACTAAAGCACTAAAATTTTATTGTGAAATTAACAATCATATTTAGGTTATTCAAGTTGCTACATCAAAACTTACGATGGTAAAGAATTCTTATCGTCCTGTTACAGCGTCATAGTTCACTATGGATGTATGAAAAATATTATAGTAAAAATCGAAATGTTAGACAATAATCGCATGCCGCAGAGTATACTACAGAATGAAGCCGAAGGAAGCTTTTTATTCGTATCGATCACATAAAGTATGTCAGTCAGTCATGGTGCTGAGAGTAAAAGGATAGTTCTATTGCATAGATGGTTGCGAATTGAATCCCGTCAGGTGTATCGTTAATTTATTCACAACAATCATTTTTAAAACATCTTTATTAGATATTTGTTTGTTTGAGTTAAAACTAGTCGAAAATCTTTAAATTTTAGGATGTTAGGAACCAACGAAAAAAACTAAGTTAAATGAAAAATAGATACAGAGCACTTAAATGGTATTAATCGAAAGCTGAATGAATGCATCCACGGTATCGTGTTCAACTGATGCGAGTTTTATATGATATTTTTATGACGTCGATGATAACTGGCAGCAAAATAAGATGGTTGCAAAAAAATATACAATGACACAATTATTTTGCTGCCCTCCCCATCCCCTACCCGCTAAATAATAAATCTTCCAAATCAAAACAAATTGCCTGAATGTTGGGATAGGGTACCCTGTGTTGCGTGTAGAGGAATTCCGTGTCCGGGCTCGCTTTTGGGCCCGTTTGACAAGCAATCAAACAATAGAAAGATCCAAACCAAAAAGAGGATGCAAGAAATAGGTGTCTCAAATCAGATCGCTCGTGTTTTTAACATGTTTATGTATGTTTTAAAAAGAAAAAGTCATACGCACAGTGAGTAAAATCGGACAGGCTGGAACAAGGAAACACGGTCAACCCTTTTGTGTGTTCCAATGTTTGCTACCACTACTAATCGTACACAGAAATTGCAGTTACATGGTGTACACTCTGGGTTCCGGTGCATGCTGGTGAGGTCACACGCTTGGGGAGCGTTTTTTATTACATGTGCAGGCGCAAAGAAAAATGGAAACAGCATTCATTGAGTATACTCTAGGCCCCATCACACAGAACTTTCCACGGATCTTTTCGCACTAACCTTGTGGTGCTACGAGCTGACTGGTGCTGCACCGATTAATTAAACCGACTAACAATCCGCACCATCTCCACCGAGCGAGCTGCGCCGCGCTTGAGTGAGATAATCTCGTGCGTAAGCCGAGTAGAATGTATGTGCACATGCTGCATCACTCACTTTAACTGGAGCACACCCGTTTAGTAATAGAGGAAAGAAAACCGCCAAAGTTTGTGACACAATAATTGAAACGTTCTACTTGTCCCAATCTTCCTTCCATCCCTCCAATCTCTAGAACCGCTCGGTCGGGTGTCTCCCAAGCTAGACGCCACGTCCAAGATCGTGACGGCAGAAGCGAGGCGTAGTAATACGATAGCGTTGCTTTGCTCGGCACAGGCCTACCCGGTAGCAGTTTTTAGGTAATGTTAGCTGACGTCTTTAGCCCCTAAACCTTTGCTTTGCTAAGCGCTCCGGAAAGTGTTTTGTAAGGCGCTAGGGTGCGCCAGGGTGCGCTTAAAATTCTCGGCAGCGGCAAAAAATTAAAAAACAAATCAGAACAAATGTGAAACCGTTTCGACAAGCTAGCGAATAATAGGAGCCGGTCAGAACATTAATCCGCTTTTCTATGCCCTCTACTGCAGAGCCTCTGGCGAGCGTTGCGCCACGTCTCACCACCGGAGATAAGAGCCGCAATGTGGACATCCGAGAGGCGCACAATATAACACTGCTCTGTCCGGCACAGTCCTTCCCAGTGCCTGCCTTTAGGTGAGCGGCTGACGTCTGTATCAGCTTACAGGGCGATTTGGTTGGGGAAGTTTGCTTTTGGGTTTCGTAGGTACGACGGAACTGGCGACACGATGACACTAAGGTACTCTTGAAAGACTTAGACGAGGTCAGGCATAGCGTGTGTTACATAGCCTTGTTCTTACACCCTAGTTGTTGAAAGGTTAGGTACATCTCACCCTTCTTACCCTTCTACTGCAGAACCAATTGGAAGTGTTGCACCACGGCTAACGTCCGGCGATGCGATGCGCGTGCAGGTGGCACGGTCCACTGCCAGCATCACGCTCCTCTGCCCGGCCCAATCTTTTCCGGTTCCTGCCTTTCGGTAAGCCCGAACACACATTAACCCCTTGAGCCCAATATCCCAACATTTAGGGAAGAGGTACATACGATTAAAAGCGGTTTTTGTACTATCAAATATTTTTTGTTTCCGTCTGGGCGTATTCTGCAGAACCGGTGGGTAGTGTTGCACCACGGCTAACGTCCGGCGATGAGAGCCGTAAGTTGTTGGTACAGCGGGACGCAAACGTTACGATGCTCTGCCCTGCTCAATCATTCCCAGTGCCGGTGTTTAGGTAATGTGCTAAGATCGGAAGTTTGGTTGGTTATCTGGAAGAACCTTTGGTTATCTTTATGCGTAATATTGGGACAATTATTCATCCAACATTCTCACAAATTGTGAATTTAAGGCGTTTGAGACGTGTACATTATGGTTCGTACAAAAAATGCGAAAATATATACTCTAATTTGTAAGATCTGTTTTTTCATGGTTATTTACTGGACTGTAATTAATTCATGAATAAGATATCGAGTTTCATGCTTTGGCAATGGAGGCTTTTCGAGGTTATCTGTTGGTAGTCATTAAAGTTCTCTTTGATCCAAGGTAGGACCTGCTGCTCCAAAACTTCAAAATAGACATCGGGATTCGCCTTCAATATAGCATTGATAAAAATCGTAGGATTTTCAGCTTATTACATAGATCATTTTCTAGAACTTCAATCTCCTCCGATTAAATACACCTTTTGGAGTACAAATTTAATAAATCTGGTGTATTAGAATTCAGATGACACCACGATGAAATGCTTCTTCAACAAGTTCAACAAAATCTTCGATCGTCTCAGTTGAATTGCTCTCATCTAGTTTGTTATTAAATGGCCTTTTATTCTAAATCTGTACAATGAATTTTAGTCAACTTGGTGAATCGTTATACCAAAGTTTGTGAGATATCCGATTCCTGATCCGATTTCTGATTTTTAAATGTATCTTACTGGATATCGTTTTAGTTCTTCATCTGATCTCAGGCGCATTCTTTCTGGCATGTTAAGCAGTTCCAGCATTTAGAAAAAATCTTTTCGTGTAGACCAAATCGACCTGAAATTTATTTTTTGGGATCCCTTGGACGGAGAAACTAAACACTACTTTTTTATGATAATGTCATTACTTGGTTTACAATTATTGACATTTTTAATCACAACTATCAGTTTAGAGCTTGATCTATAACAAATTTAACCAACTTTCGCATTTTTTTACGGGACATACCGTATGCTATCTATATACGATATTCTTATAGCGGTACTTCTGTTAATTTGACACTTCCAGAACCGGTCTCCAGTACCGCACCTAAAACTCCCTCGCTGACACAGAAACCAATTTTCGCTGATCCAAACAGTGATCTTGCACTGCTGTGTTTAGCGCAAGGCTTTCCTGCTCCCAATTTTAGGTGAGAAGACAACAATTTCGATGTTGTAAAGAAATAGCGCACAGGGAATCACATCCTTTACAACCGATGGTTAACAATTTGTTTCGATTGTTTGAAACTCAAAAGATGGTTTGAGGTCGTTTGATGCACTTTCAAGATGTGGGTGAAGTTGTTCAATTTGTGTATTGCCTATTTTCGCTTTTTAGAACCGATCGGTGCCAAGCCGCCGGTACTTTCGGTGGATAGTAAGAAAAACTGGATGGAGCGTCGTATGAACGGCAGTGTGGTGTTCTTCTGTCCCGCTCAGGCGTACCCGGTAGCTTCATTCAGGTTAGCTTGTACTCCAATGCAAAGTTTCTAAACATACGTTTTTCCTTAGAACCGATCGGTAGTAAATCGCCCTCGTTCTCCAACGACGCGGTTACGGTTGCGGTGAAAGCGGCCAGAAATACGAGCATTGCGCTAACCTGCCAAGCCCAAGCATTCCCAGTTCCAGTGTTCAGGTAGCTAGACACGTGACTATAAGTTTCTATCCTATACCAACATTTAGCAGATTGGGGAGAAAAGATAGGGGTACTATGATTGATGTACGGTATCTTTGATCGATCAATTTCAAATGCAGAACCGATCGGCAGCAAGGCTCCGTCACTTTCGTCCGAGGCGATAGCGGTTGTAAGAGCTTCCTCTAACGCCACCATGGCACTGCTGTGCCAGGCACAGGCCTTCCCAGTCCCCGTGTTCAGGTATTTTGCTTTTGGGTTCGGGGAAAATGAGTAGGTTTAGTTTGAAAAGGTGTGGTCGGTATTGTCTATTCCTTATAGAACCTATCGGGAGTAAGGCTCCCTCGTTTTCGACTACCGTGATTACGATCATGATGACGCCGTTGAACAGCAGTGTCGCATTGCTCTGTCAGGCCCAGGGTTACCCAACACCAGTGTTCAGGTAGGCTGCGTTAGGCTTGGGAGATAGTTGATAAAATATGGATCTTTTCTGTAACCTGCATACTCCATAGAACCGATTGGTAGCAAATCACCTTCCTTTTCGACCGATGCCATGGCATTCGTAAGAAATTCGGTTAATGGAACGGTGGCTCTGCTTTGCCAGGCGCAAGCATTTCCCGTCCCTATTTTCAAGTAAGTTTCTTGGACGATACTGTTAGACGTTGTTTTTATGGTACAACTTGAATACTGCTCTATAAATGCTGTTGCAAGATGCTTTCTGTTCTGATGTCTAGGTTGATTCATTAGGTTCCTTATCCCAATACTCAAAGGCTATTCAGACTCAGAATCTTAACGTTCTTGGCACATTGTTGCAATTCCTCCCAATTCAAGAACCAATCGGTAGCAAGGCTCCATCCTTTGGATCTAACATTATGACCTACCTGGACGTGAGAGTAAACTACAGCGTCGGTCTTTTATGTCAAGCGCAAGCGTACCCGGTACCCATCTTCAAGTAAGTCCCGCCAGCAACAGTTGTATCCTATCCCAAAATCCAGTATTTTTCCGGTGCGATTTGAAACGTTTAGCTTATTGTTATTTTTCCAATAATCGCCCACCGATGAAGAACCGATTGGCAGTAAGGGACCATCGTTTGCAACCCATTCGATGAACTACGTGGATAGCTTGCTGAATGCGACTGTTGCGCTACTGTGCCAAGCACAAGCATATCCTGTTCCAGTATTTAGGTAGGCATCTCCACAACGTGGCAGGGTACCTACAACGATTGAGGCATTTTGAATAAATGGATTGGATTTAATACTTCACTTTGTTTGTGCACGCAGAACCGGTGGGATTTAAGCCTCCCAGCTTCAATAATGATGCGTCCCAGTTTGCACTCTCGTGGGAGATTGGGACACGCATCACGCTACTTTGCAATGCCCAAGCCTTTCCGGTGCCAGTTTATAGGTAATTATATGAAACAAGGGTACCTTTTCTTGGCTAGAATGGCAAGTTGTTGATTTGCTTTTTTGATGATCTGACAAATCTCATTTTTTGTGTTAACTCTTGCTGAACAAATGAAACTAATAAAACAGAGCCCGTCGGATTTAAGCCACCTTCGTTTAGTAACGATGCGGCACTGTTCGTGTCGCGTGTTGGAGCAGGAGAGCGCCTCACCTTACTCTGCAACGCTCAGGCATTTCCCGTCCCTGTGTATCGGTAAATCTTTGACACTTTCTATCTCCATGAACACACACTTTCTCTAGAACCTATTGGATCTAAAGCGCCTACCTTTGCATCCGACGAGAACAGTCGTTCGTACACAAAGATGAGTGACCATAGTTTGGCACTGTTCTGTCAGGCCCAAGCATTTCCCGTTCCAATCACTAGGTAGGTTTTTTTTCTTAGTAAACGTACTACTCAGGGAAGCCTCAAATCCTACCCCAATGTTCAGGAATATTCAGAAACTTGGTGCAGGAGGTGCGTTACGTTACCATATATTTTGTTGTTCCAGAACCGATTGGTTCGAAAGCTCCAACATTTCCGTCCGATGCTCGTAGCATCACGTACAACAAACCGAGTAGCACGAGCTTGGCGTTGTTTTGTCAGGCGCAGGCATTCCCGGTGCCGATTAGTAGGTACGTAGAATAAGGTCGACTAAAAGTCCTCTTCCCAACATGAAGGTCAATTGAGGTTCTCGATCGGTACAGATCGGTCTAAAGCGTGCTTGTGGGTTGTAATTGTTTTTTCAGAACCGATTGGCTCAAAGCCTCCAACGTTTAGTTTTGACTACAAGAAGTTGTATTTCGTTAAGCCGAGCAACTCAAACATTGCACTGTTCTGTCAGGCACAGGCGTATCCGGTACCGGTGACCAGGTAACCCATCATTCTGGCAGTATATTGTTTTGCGGCAGTAAAGCATTTAGTAGACACATCAGTATGATGATGGTTTACGTTTCCTTTCTTCTGTAGAACCAATCGGATCGAAGGCACCGACGTTTTCGTTCGATTCAAAAACGTTCACGTTTATGAAACCGAGCAATGCGAGTGTGGCACTGTTCTGTCAGGCCCAGGCTTATCCTGTTGCGATCACAAGGTAAATCTTTCGTCCCCGTTCCCATACATCTCAGGCAGTTAGTTATGATTTTATGCTAGAAAGCGCATGAGTAAAACACACCTTTTTCTCCTTTTATTGTTTGAAGAACCGATCGGGTCCAAAGCACCCACATTTCCGTCCGACTCTGGGACGAGTTCCTTTAAAAAGCCGGCCAATTCTACGATCACACTTTTGTGTCAGGCTCAAGGGTTTCCTGTTCCAATTACCAGGTAAACACATCCTACCACATCTCTGTCAGGCAATTTAGTATTTGTTTGGAAATTTGTTTTTGATGAAGAATGTAAAAACGAGTATTGTGTTTAATTTAGAACCGATTGGCTCGAAGGCTCCCAGTTTTTCATCCGCCTCCAGGACGAGCTCTTTCGTTGAACCTAGCAGTGCGAGCTTGGCCTTACTTTGCCAGGCTCAAGCATTCCCTGTTCCCGTGACAAGGTAACACACATTCCCTCTGGAAAGAACTACAAGATTCAGGCAGTTTGAAATTGGCTTACATTCCTTTTATTTGGAATGGTTTCTATAATGTCATTTGACGTGTTCTACAGAACCTATTGGACTGAAGGCTCCAACCTTTTCGTCTGCTTCGCTTAGTAGTACTTTCAAGTTGCCGAGCACCACTACGATTGCATTATTCTGTCAGGCACAGGCATTTCCCGTACCCATCACAAGGTAATAATCAGGATCTTGGCAGGGAACCCAACCAACATTCAGGGTTTAAAATTGATCATACACTAGAGGGTGACAGTGTAGTACATCAATATTTCCAAACTGTTTCCGTTCCCTTTAGAGCCTATCGGTTTGAAGGCACCATCGTTCGCATCAGCACTGCTGAGCGGATCGTTCAAGTATCCCAGCAACACGACATTCGCACTGTTCTGTCAGGCTCAGGCTTTTCCAGTGCCAATCACGAGGTAGGAACACAGACAGGGCAATCATATCAGGCAATTTGATGTTTTGATGCTAGAGATAAGAGACACTTCAAGAAATATGCTTTTTCACGCGTTTCCCTTAGAGCCTATTGGGCTGAAGGCGCCCTCCTTTTCTACGACGGCTCGTAGCAGCTCCTTTGTGGAGGCTAGCAATAAAACGTTGGCACTGTTTTGTCAAGCTCAAGCGTATCCAGTCCCCATAACAAGGTATGTGAGAGGTAGACATCACGATTTGGAGGTATATACCGTTTCACGTTCAGGCAATATTGTACTTTTTGTCAGAATTGGTCCAATTCTGGGAGGTTTATCATGGATGGTTTTTAATTCGTTAACTGTTTCCGACAGAGCCCATTGGGTCTAAGCCTCCGACGTTTTCAACCGACTCCAAGATTAGCATGTTTGTGAAACCGAGCGACTCCATTGTGGCATTGTTTTGTCAGGCTCAGGCATATCCAGTGCCAGTGACAAGGTACGATCAGTGCTCGCTATGACTCTTTGTGAAATTTCTCTGCAGGAAACGAGAATTCTTGATGTATCCTTGGTCCAACATTTAGGCAATAGTTTAAAAGGTTCTTGATAATTTAATTTATTTGTTTGGATATTACTGCTAGAACCGATCGGGTCCAAGGCTCCCACTTTCTCTTCCGATTCGATGGGAAGCATCTTTAGACGGTACAGAAACACAAGCTTTGCGCTGTTGTGTCAAGCTCAGGCTTACCCAGTACCCATCACTAGGTTAGTTTCCGATACACAGACGTCACGCTGAGGAGTGCTTACAAAATTAGAGTTAAAGTTTAAAATTGCAAAACCAAATCGCGCAACACAGATCGCCAACATCAAACACCGCAGTAGCGTGAGGGGAATGTCTTTACTCATTTTCCCGTGTTTCCAATGTTTTTCCTTCCCCGGCTGACAGAACCCGTCGGCTCCAAACCGCCAACGTTCTCGTCGGAATCGAAGGGTAGCATTTTCGACAAAGCGGCCAACAGCAGCTTTGCGTTGCTCTGTCAGGCACAGGCGTTTCCGGTTCCAATAATGAGGTAAGCGTACGCAAAGCAGAACACAATCAGCAATGCTTATCACACGCACAGTTTAGTCGCAGTTTTAGAGGTTGAAAACTGAAAGGCGATATTGGAAATATGAACTGAAAAAACTGAAAAAATATAAAAAGTAAGATACATTAGCATGAGTTGGAAGAAGTTAAAGATACTCAGTATTGTGTCACTCTTTTCCAACACTTTTTCGAGGGATAAGCATAGCTGCAAGACATGAATTAATTAAATTGTGGGTCTCTTAGCGTATTCACTTTTTTTTCACCAACTTTGGTTCTCCACTGTAGCTTACTCTCTCTTACACTCTCTTCTTTCTTTTCCCCGCAGAACCTGTCGGCAGTGTTGCACCGAAAATTTCCGGAGACCGCCTTCAGGAAATGCGTGTAACAAGTGCGCAGGATTTTGCAATACTCTGTCTCGGGCAAGCATTTCCAACACCGGCCTTCAGGTGATTGCTGATAGTGCTTTGATTTGCGTTTTGCGCCCGTTTGTGTCTCTGTTGTTCTTTTTACCATTTTCTCTTAATTTTTTTCGCACCACAAAGCCACAAAACCATATGTGTGTGGTTTATGCTGCTGCTGCTATAGCCATCGATGCATCGGCAATGCTTTAATTCGCGGGTTTGATGTTGGCGGTTTAGTTTGATTTGAGTGATCTGATTTCTCGGTTCCAGTAAATTTTTTTGTGTTACGAATTATTGTTTGCATCACCGCAAGGTGTGTTTTGCTTTTATTCATATACCTCATCGCGTACTTCATTAAACCACATTCAGACACTTTGTTCATGATTGGTCGAAGATAGTGAAGCGTAGGTGAGTTGACTGAATTTGACCTGATGAGTTGACTGAATTTGCATACTTCTAGAGCCGGTAGGAAGTGTTGGACCTAAAGTGTCCGGTGGACGACTGCAGGAGATGGGCGTGGAAATGAATGCAAGCTTTGCGTTACTCTGCCTAGCCCAGTCCTTTCCGGTGCCGGTGTTTAGGTAATGAAGATCCTGCATCTTATCCATTTTACCTTACCTTGTTTGAGGCAATTTGTTTTGATACGTGATCTGGGACGTCTCAGCGAAACAGAGTGTAAACTATAGTCCTGTATGTTACTACTCTCATTAGAGCCTATTGGAAGCGTTGCACCGAAGATAGCTGGACATCATCTGCAAGATTTGGTTGTGAAAGCTGACGATGATTTCGCTATACTGTGTCTCGGGCAATCGTACCCAACGCCCAACTTTAGGTAATGGCCCAACCGGAAAATGATACCGAGTATCCCAACAGGCAGGCTGTTTGCATTTGGGCATGATTTTGTAGAGATAACAATTTTTTTCGGATCTGCTTGTCCCTGCAGAACCCATTGGTAGCGTTCCTCCGAAGATATCCGGTGGACTGTTGCAAGAAATGAAGGTGAAATCTGGAGAAGACTTTGCCATTCTTTGCCTGGGGCAATCCTTTCCAATGCCTAGCTTTAGGTAAGCATTATTGAAAAGGGACGAGGAAGTTAAATTAAAATGTACAACGTATTGTTGGTGCTCTCAATTGCACAACTTATTTGGGAATTTTAAAACAAAGGCTGTAAAAGCTCGTCACAGATTGGATGTCTAGAGATTATTCAATGCAAACTTGAAATGCAGATCGTCGGTAAGTATGGAGCAATGAAAGTAAGATCAGTTTCTGTTACCTGTTAATTTGTGCTATGTTGGGCATTAAATTTTAATGAAAAATCGATGAAACAGTGTATTCTTCTGTGTATTAGAAACTAATAATTCTAATTAAAAAGAAATTAAGTAAAAACCCCAAACCAGAAGAATTTTAATTTTCTTCTGTAGACAAATCTCTTCTTGTCCTAGTTGATAGCTTACATCTGATCTTACTTTCATTTTCTTAAAGGTAATTGTATAAATCTGAAATTTGGGAGGGCTTTTATTTCGATCGTCCAAGTCGATTTCAAACCATTGTTCCAAGAAAGGGACGTTAAAAACATCACTAGCTATATTCCATAGTCATTTCTGCTTATTTTCATTAGTTTTTTTGTGTACGGTTATTCTGTTTTTTTGTTATATTTTGTTTAAATTTTTCCTACTTTCGCTTCCGAGTTTTTTTTTTGTTTTGTTTGTATAAATAAAATTTAAATTTACAATTCTTTTATATTCGACTATGGAAAAAAGCTGAGCTGTAGTAGTCGCACACTGCACTTGTCGCTTGCTAACATCATACCATTTATTTTTTGCTCATACTCTTTTTTCAGATGGTACAAATACATTGAAGGAACACAGCAGAAGAAAGCGGTCGTACTGGACGAACGTGTAAAGCAGGTCTCGGGAACGCTCATCATTAAGGACGCAGTCGTAGACGATTCTGGCAAGTACCTGTGCGTGGTGAACAATTCCGTAGGGGGCGAAAGTGTGGAAACTGTGCTTACCGTGACGGCACCGCTGGCGGCAAAGATTGAACCACGCACGCAGACGGTAGACTTTGGCCGACCGGCCGTGTTTACGTGCAAGTTCTCGGGCAACCCGATCAAAACGGTGTCCTGGATGAAGGATGGCAAATCGCTCGGTCACAGTGATGCGGTACTGCGCATCGAGTCGGTGAAGAAGGAGGATAAGGGCATGTACCAGTGCTTCATTCGCAACGACCAGGAAAGTGCACAGGCCAGTGCGGAGCTTAAGCTGGGAGGACGCTGTAAGTACCGAGGACATTAATTTATACGTAGAATATAGCTTATAATACTCTTATTTTCCTCTCCTTTCCAGTTGACCCACCGATTATCCGTGAAGCATTCCCAGAGGAGACGCGCCACCCGGGACCGTCCGTGTTTTTGAAGTGTGTGGCCGGCGGTAATCCGACGCCCGAAATCAGCTGGGAGCTGGACGGAAAGAAAATCACAAACAGCGAACGGTACCAGGTGGGACAGTATGTGACGGTGAACGGTGACGTAGTTTCGCACCTGAACATTACCTCGATCCACTCGAACGATGGTGGTCTGTACAAGTGTATGGCTAGCAGCAAGGTCGGTGTCGCCGAACACTCCGCCAAGCTCAACGTCTACGGTCTGCCGTACGTGCGCACGATGGAAAAGAAAGCGATCGTAGCGGGTGAAACGTTGATTGTCACGTGTCCTGTCGCTGGTTATCCGATCGAGTCTATTGTGTGGGAACGAGGTATGTAAATACATTATATTGCGACTTAAACGTAAAAAGAGTCCCCAAGTAATTGTTAGGCAGCTTGGTTGAGTCAGTATGCAGCCATATTGAAGTTTCGAAATAGTTTTCAAAGGAAAAGTCGTTTAACTGAATTGATATAATGATTCAATTTGATCAAATAGTCCTTGGTATATGAATCGAACAGCGATTTCTTGTCAGTAATTTTACTAGCAAAAAAGTCAATAATCTGTCACAGATATTATAAAATCACCATTTTTTGCGTTTATAACACCACTCTTGTTAAATACCACTCCCATGTTTTTGTCACACAATTGTCACACAAAATATTCGCATTTTGATTTCGTTTTTTGGAGAGATTTGTGTGAACTATCATTGTACAAATAACCTCTATTTTAATTTGCTGATTGCGACGATGCTTGCGATACCTATACTTTCTGTATCGTTTTCTTCATAGGATTATCAGTTTCATCAAGCCTTTTGCTTATGTTGCAATTTTTGGAGGCTAGAGACTATTATCTGTTAGTCTACCGAGGATATAATCCAAGAACTTTCTAGAATTTCTTGCATTCTTAATTTGTCTCCGGACACTTCTAGAAAATCACGGTACCGTACGTCGCTTTTCTGCCACAGCTTATTCGTTAATGTCGACAAAACTAAATCTCTGTGCATGAGACTATCATCTTTACATAGAAATTGGGTAAGGAAGGGAAGAAAGAAGGTTTAATACACCCAAAAATATGATATTTGTTGTATAGAAAAATGTAGAATTTCTCTCGACATTGGTAATGAAAAAGAGGGGAATCAACTCAAAATATATCAATTTTTAACCATATGCGGAACAATAAAGAATAGTTGTTTACTGGTGATTTTTTATAAAAAGGTTAAATGTAGTACAGTAGAACACTATCCGTGTACGGATCTGGCCGCATTCAGGTTATCGATATTTGGCACATAGGCACTTAGGCATAGTTCTTGTCTTACCTTTATTCGACCATATGTTAATTTACATTCTTATCCTAGAGTTGTCAATGTTTGGGTCAATTAGCCCGGACAATCGATGTCTACTGTATTTTCGTTCTCAGTAAAATCTTGTGGACACTTTTCACTAGATTCTTCTTTGAAAGATCTATACTAATTATTTTTAAATACATTTCTAGACAACCGACAACTACCGATCAATCGCAAGCAGAAAGTATTCCCGAACGGCACACTCATCATCGAAAACGTGGAACGAAACTCGGACCAAGCTACGTACACCTGCGTTGCGAAGAACTCGGAGGGCTACACTGCACGCGGCACGCTGGAAGTTCAAGTCATGGGTAAGTTGAATGTTTTATTCCTTTGAGGATGCGCAGTACCGACAGCGGCATTTCGTTTGAACGTAATTTTATTGAAACGAAAAGTGATAGTTGCTGTCGTCACTACAGCACCCGCACTATACGTACATGATCGTGTAAATAACAGGGTATTAAGTGTTGAACGCACGCTGTACATGATTAACAGCGAGCTGCCAGTACGAACGTGTGTTATATGTGTTTTGTTCACACGAGTGACTAATATTACTGGTTGGTCATCAGCATAAGGCAAGGAGGCATGAATTAACTTCTACCTTGTTGTGATCGCACACAGTTCTACCGCAGATAGTTCCTTTCGGGTTTGGCGAGGAACAGATCAACCAGTTCGACATGGTTTCCACTATGTGTACTGTGAACAAGGGTGATATGCCAATTGATATTGCATGGGAGTTCACGCCGACGTTTCCAACTACGGGAAAGCCACGAAAGTTGTACACTAACGATGGTGTACTGATCAGCCGGACGAGTACTCGTATTAGCATGCTGAGTATTGACTCAGTGAGGGATCGGCACAGTGGAAATTATACTTGCCATGCCAAGAATCAGGCAGGCGTGGTAGAGTACACGGCAGTCCTCTTTGTAAATGGTGAATGAGACAAGTTTTGGTTAAACCTTCCTGCTGTTTTATTGAATTCCATCGATCATCCTTATTACGCTTGCTGTTTTCTTTGAGCGGCCAGAGTCATTAGTTTGGTTCCACTTTAAGTTAGACTTCACAGTAAAAAATGAGCAATTTCCTCCACAAGTCTCGCCACAGATTGTTCCGTTTGATTTCGGCGAGGATGCTGTGTTCGCGATGGACATGGTTTCGGCCACGTGCACCGTCAATAAGGGCGATCTGCCGATCGATATCGTTTGGCTGCTGAACGGTCACAAAATCTACTCGAACGACGGCATCCTGATCAGCAGACCGTCTCCACGGCTAAGTACGCTTAGTATTGAATCGGTGCGGGATCGACACAGTGGCAATTACAGCTGTATTGCCATGAACAACGCCGGTAGCATGGAACATGTAACACAACTCCTGGTGAACGGTGTGTGTGCGGAACTGTGGACTTCAGCTTTCCCGTCGGGCAAACCTTAATCCCTTCCACCAACTTCGCAGTAGTATAGTAGCAAACTTCTTCCTCCCTCGTTAGTGTTGGGTCAAGGCGCTCTTTTGGCTATGAGCGGAGCGAGCCGTTCCGGCTCGCTACGATGAATGAGCGAAGAGTGCACTGAGTAAAGAAGCTCAGCAGAGCGTACTGAGTTGTGTGCGAATAGTACCTGAAAGAGCCTGTTGACATATACCGTGAGCATTCGGAGATATTGTTAACTGGATATGGTTCAAGAGACCTCATTTAATCACATGGCTAGAGCGTATAATCCCGCTGAGCAAAAACCCCGTTTTTTTCCTGAGTTCCCGGGCCCAGATCGTATGGAATCTAAACCCCGCAACCGGACTTAAATCGTATGGATTTTAAACTAAAACGTCAGCAAAAGCGGTCTTTTGCCGCACTCATGTTTGCCACTCATGTGTGTGTCGACGATACCGTATGCCCCTCCCCCTATGTACATGAATACGCGCGCGTAACGGCCGTGTAGAAACGCCGGATTCACGCACACCACCATAGTTTTTTGAGTTCCAAAGATCGCTTTGTGCAGCGGGATGATGTATGTCATCTATTTGGTTTTAGAATCATCCTTACGATCTATAAAAATCGCCCACGTACTGGTTTTCAAATATTTAACTCATGTTTAACTCATGACCTAAGATCATTCCAGCAAAGGAACGATAAAACCTTAGTATAGATTTTTTGCACCTTCATGTTGTTAGTTCAAATGAAAAAAAGGACTCAAATTGTTTTTTTCTCAGACGGAGCAACATCATATTAGAAAGGAGGTGACACTCTAAACTTCAAAGCTTCCTTTGGCGTTGTTTTCCGTTCTTTCTTTTTTGTTTTTTTTTCTTCAACATTCAAAATAGTTCATGTAACAAATATAATATACTTTCCCTTGTTAGGAAAACGGCTATCCGTAAATCGCAATATTGAAGCGTAAGCGAGGCTAATACCTTTTAGACATATTTGAGGCATACAGTTTCCGTAATATCAACGATAATATTGATTTTTTCTCTTATACGTCTTTCTTCACTTTTTCAACTCCAAACAAATTTCACTTCAAGATATTTGGATATATGTACACTACCCTCAGTCTTATATGTGTACAAATTTTAGAATAAAAAAAGACTATTATGAAAACACTGTTTATTAGCCTATAGAGAAAGATTGTTGAAGTAGCTTTAGTGAACCTACTAGGTTTGTTACGTTACTTTCTATAATGAAACTGGTTTCGTTCCTTTCCGAAAAAATGAACACTCCAATCACTACTCTATAGATCCTTGTAAGTACAATATCTCAATTTATGAACAATTGTTGAAAAACAACTTGTACCACTTAAATATCGTCCAAAAGAGCTCTCGCTCAGTCTCAGTCTCATTGCCTTGCAGAGCAATATGCGTTTATCGTTCGATGCGCTCAGTGCCCTCTTCTCTTCGTTCAGTGTCCTCTTCGCTCAGTTCAGAACTACTTGATTGTGTGCTATGGATCGCGGTGAGCACGCTCAGTTAGGAGAGGGGAGCTGTTTGTAGCTGTTTCGCCCACTGCCCAACACTATCCCTCGTTTCATTTCGTCAGTTCTCCCCCAGATAGTGCCGTTTGACTTTGGCAGTGAGGAAATTTTCTCCCTCGACACGGTGTCAGTATCGTGCACGGTTAGCAAGGGCGATTCGCCGGTTGACATCCGCTGGCAGTTTAACGGTCACCATTTGACCACCAACAATGGTGTGCTAATTTCGCGACAGACGCAGCGCACGAGCTTTCTCACGATCGAGTCCGTGCGCGATCGGCACACGGGCAACTACAGCTGCATTGCGGAAAACCCGGCCGGTCAGGCCATCCACACGGCCTCACTGTTTGTGAACGGTTTGTGGCGCTCGCTTACAATTTGATGCTTTCCTTTGCTCATTCCACAACATCCACTAACTGAAAACCCAATGCTCCACCGCCCCAAAAAGTCCTGCCCCACATGCTGCCGGTCGAGTTCGGTAGCGACATTATCTTTTTGAGCGATATGGTCACATCGTCGTGCACGGTGAACAAGGGTGACTTTCCGATCGATATCTTCTGGAAGTTTAACGGCCGACGCATCGCGTCCGAGGATGGAATCACCGTGAGCCGAACGAACCAGCGAATGAGTGTTCTAACGATCGAGGCGGTACGCGATCGGCATAGTGGCAACTATACCTGCGTGGCACAGAATCGTGCCGGACAGGTGCAGCAGACAGCTGTACTGCAAGTAAACGGTTAATACGCATTTGGAACCCTGTCTGTTTTTAAACCCCTTATGCTAGTTTTACGTCCCTGTAGAGATCCCTTTCCTTGGTATTAAAAAAAGTGTTATGCGCTTTTGCTTTCAAGTTGCACCGTCGGTGTTTCCGTTCGATTTTGGTGAAGAACCGGTTGACATGTTGAATACGGTTTCAATTAATTGCGTTGTGTCGAAGGGTGACACACCGATCATGATCGAGTGGCTGTTTAATGGCGTTAGGGTAACGACGGACGATGGCATCAATATCATGAAGAGTGGTCAAAAGATAAGCATTCTTTCCATCGAATCTGTTCAATCGCGTCATGCTGGAAACTATTCCTGTGTGGCAAGAAATAAGGCAGGCGAATCACAACACACATCGGAGCTGAAAGTGATCGGTAATCAATATGAGTAGGATATGTCCCAGTACTCTTAAATCCTTCCCTCCTTCGTCAAGTTCTTCCTCGTTCACGGCGATTTGAAGGTTCTTCAGAGATTAGGTATATGTGAGGTTGATCTTATAACTATTATAATACTGCGCCATCAGCTGTGCCCCAAATTCTGCCGTTCGAGTTTGGAGATGAACCATTCGACTCGTCCAGCACGGTTTCCGTGCAGTGTGTCGTAACCAAAGGCGATACCCCGATCATGATCGAGTGGCTTTTCAATGACGTTCGGGTAACGACGGATGATGGCATCAATATCATGAAAAGTGGTCAAAAAATTAGCATTCTTTCCATCGAGTCCGTTCAATCGCGTCACGCTGGAAATTATAGCTGTGTGGCAAGAAATAAGGCAGGCGAATCGCAACAGACATCGGAGCTGAAAGTGATCGGTAATCAATTTGAGCAGGTTATGTCCTTACACCCTTAAATTCTTCCTTCCTTCGTCCTATTATTTCTCGTTTACGGCGATAAGATTCTTCAGTGATTAGGCATTTTCGGGGCAGTAGTTGTATCAATTATGACTATGTGTTATCACATTATTACCCCGTCAGCTGTGCCCCAAATTATGCCGTTCGAGTTTGGAGATGAACCTTTCGACTCGTCCAGCACGGTTTCCGTGCAGTGCGTCGTAACGAAGGGCGATGTCCCGATCATGATCGAGTGGTTGTTTAATGGAGTTCGGGTATTGGCGGAGGATGGTATAAATGTCATGAAGAGTGGTCAGAAGATCAGCATGCTTACCATTGAATCCGTTCAATCGCATCACGCTGGAAACTATTCCTGTGTGGCAAGAAATAAGGCAGGCGAATCACAACACACATCGGAGCTGAAAGTGATCGGTAATCAATATGAGCAGGATATGTTCTAGCACCCTTAAATCCTTCCTTCCTTTGTCAAGTTCTTCCTCGTTTACGGTGATAAGGTTATTCAGAGATTTGTTTTTTGAGCAAGAAGTTGAAACAATTATATTACTACCCCATCAGCTGTGCCACAAATTCTGCCGTTCGAGTTTGGAGATGAACCATTCGACTCGTCCAGCACGGTATCCGTACAGTGCGTCGTAACGAAGGGTGATGTCCCGATCGATATCGGGTGGATGTTTAACGGTAGACGGATATCCAGTAACGATGGCATTACAGTCTCGAAGCTGGGACAGAAAATGAGCACACTGTACATTGAGTCGATACGCTCACGGCATGCTGGCAACTACACCTGCCGTGCCAGCAATGCAGCGGGCAGAGTTGAGCTTAGTTCGGAGTTGAAGGTGATCGGTAGGCGCTCAAGTTTTTTTATGTTTTTTTGTTCCGTTTCCCCACTGCATTCCCTTTCTTGCTCCTTCACAATCGTTCCAATGGAAATTCCCAAAAAGTGGTCCCAATCATACTGCCGTTCGAGTTCGGCGAGGAAGCGTTCGACAGTGGCAGTACGGCGTCGGTGAGTTGCATCGTTACAAAGGGTGACACTCCGATCGACATTAGCTGGATGTTTAATGGTCGACGGATAACTCTGGACGAGGGAATACTGATTACGAAGGGTGGTGGTAAAATCAGCATGCTTTCGATAGAGTCCGTCCACTCACGGCACGCGGGCAATTACACTTGCTCGGCAAAGAATAAGGCCGGCAGTGTGCAGCACACGGCCGAACTGCAGGTTATGGGTAAGAGTTTCCCCCTTGCAACGCTTAATCCTTTTGCTCTGTGTTTTCTCCTTCGCCCCCCATCCCCCGATTAGTAATTCCTCTGATCCTGCCGTTTGAGTTTGGGGAAGAAGCGTTCGACACGGGTAGTACAGCATCGGTAAGCTGTATCATTACAAAGGGTGACGTACCGATCGACATCGGTTGGTCGTTTAATGGGCGCCGGTTGGCGGCGAACGATGCGATCATGATTACCAACGGTGGACCGCGCGTTTCGATACTGTCGATCGATGCGGTTGACTCGCGGCACGCCGGCAACTACACCTGCCACGCGAGCAACCGTGCTGGCAGCACGAAGCAGACAGCCGAGCTGCAGGTTATGGGTAAGCGCGCTTGTCAGTAAGAAACTTTTTGTCCACATCCTCCTTTTCCACAAGTCGTTCCGATCGTGTTTCCGTTCGAGTTTGGTGACGAAGCGTACGATACGGGCAGTACGGTGTCGGTGAGCTGTATCGTGACCAAGGGTGACGCTCCGATCGACATCAGCTGGATGTTTAACGGACGACGATTGTCATCCAGCGACGGGGTGTTGATCAACCGGAGCGGCAATAAGATCTCAATACTTTCCATAGAATCGGTGCTTTCCAAGCAGGCCGGTAACTACACGTGCAGTGCACGGAACCAGGCAGGAACGGCCGAACATACGTCGCAGCTTAGAGTGATAAGTAAGGAGCTTTGATGCCTTCTAACTAGAATGTGCACTTTCTTTCCTTCCCCTCCGTTCCTTCACAAAAAAGCAATACCTATCATTCTGCCGTTCGAGTTTGGTGACGAACCGTTCGATACGGGCAGTACTGCGTCCGTAAGTTGTATCGTTACGAAAGGTGACACTCCGATCGACATTAGCTGGTTGTACAATGGGCGGCGAATTGCGACGAACGATGGTGTGTTGATTATGCGAAGTGGTCACAAGGCTAGCATGCTTACGATTGAGTCGGTGCAGTCCCGGCACGCCGGGAACTATACCTGTCACGCGGCAAACAGGGCCGGTGAGGTGACGCACACGTCGCTGCTGCAAGTGATGGGTTTGTTGGAATTCCGATAAAACGTTTACAAATTTTTGTGTCCACCATTTCCAAACATAAAACTCCTTCACCCGTAAAAGCTCTCCACCTTCCACCTTTCAATCCGTTGTTCTTCTGCCCAAGTTCTGCCTGTTATACTGCCGTTTGAGTTTGGTGAGGACGCTCTGGATGAGTCGAGCATGGCCACTGTGCAGTGCGCAGTTACTAAGGGTGACACTCCACTCAGCTTCAGCTGGTTGTTCAACGGGCAGGACGTGCTGTTGGGTGAGTCGGGAATACTGGTGTCCAAGAGCGGTCAGCGCATCAGCATGCTAACGATCGAATCCGTCCAAGCGTACCATGCGGGAAATTACACCTGCATGGCAAAGAACATTGCCGGAAAGGCGAACCACACGTCCGAGCTGAAGGTGATAGGTAAAGTGTTTGGGTCATTGTTAGTTTGTTTTTAAGTGTACTAGAAGCTTCCGTTGGATTTTTCTCCAACACCCTACTACCCCGAACTCTTCCTCCCTTCCCCGGTAAGTGAAACCCCTCATCATGCCGTTCGAGTTTGGTGAGGAGCCGTTCGATACGCTCACCACGTCCACGGTAAGCTGTGCGGTGATCAAGGGCGACACACCGATCGAAATCAACTGGATGTTCGAGGGGGAAACGTTGGGCGCGGGGGACGGTATTACGATCACAAAGTCGGGCCCGAAGATGAGCATTCTGTACATCGACTCGGTACAGCCGCGCCACGCCGGCAGGTACACGTGCGTGGCGCGGAATAAGGCCGGCTTCGCGGATCACAGCTCGGAGCTGAAGGTCATAGGTTAGAATAGTGTTTTTTCGCTCATTTTAACTGCCCTGCCACATTATCCTGCACATCCTTTATTTCCATCAACTTCACTGACCATTCCCCTTTGCCAAGTGCTGCCGGTGTTGCTTCCGTTCGAGTTTGGTGATGAGCCGGCAGATGTCCTAAGCACGACGATGGTCAGTTGTGCGGTAGCGAAAGGTGACACGCCGCTTGACATTGAGTGGTTATTTGAGGGGCGCAAGATAGAGGCAAGCAGTGAGATATCGATTACGAAGAGTGGCCAAAAGATCAGTATGCTATCGATCGAAACGGTGCAGCCACGCCATGCCGGCAACTATACGTGTCTCGCCACCAATCGGGCCGGTGCGGTGGAGCATACGTCCGAGCTGAAAGTGATCGGTAATTGAGTGGGGCGGTGGTTTTTGTAAAGTTTATTATGTTTCCCTATCCCCATCAAAGAATATCAGCTGTCAGCTTTCCTAATGCTTCCCTTTTGCTTACACTTTCTTCACCCACTAAGTTCCACCGATACTGCTTCCGTTCGATTTCGGGGAGGAACCTGCCGATGTACAGAGCACTACGTCGGTTAATTGTGCCGTAGCGAAGGGTGATCCTCCTATAGAAATTAACTGGATGTTTAATGGTAGCAAACTGTTCACTTCTGATGGGATTCTGATCACCAAGAGTGGTCAAAAGATTAGCTTTTTGTCGATAGAGTCGGTACAGGCACGGCATGCTGGTAACTACACCTGTGTCGCCAAGAATCGGGCTGGGTTCGCTGAGCATACATCGGAGTTAAAAGTGATCGGTAATTGTTTTTTGGGTTCTAGCGAGATTCAATGTCTTTGTTTATATCCCACCCAAAAGTTCCTCCCATTCTGCTTCCGTTCGACTTCGGAGAAGAACCTGTCGATGTCCACAGTACCACATCTGTCACGTGCGCCGTAGCAAAGGGAGATCCTCCTATAGAAATTAACTGGATGTTTAATGGTAGCAAACTGTTCACTTCTGATGGGATTCTGATCACCAAGAGTGGTCAAAAGATTAGCTTTTTGTCGATAGAGTCGGTACAGGCACGGCATGCTGGAAACTACACGTGTGTCGCGAAGAATCGTGCCGGGTTCGCTGAGCATACGTCGGAGTTAAAAGTGATTGGTAAATGAAGTTTATGGCTATTGAATAATATATCGTCTCTTTTCTTGCATTCCCTTCCAAAAGTACCTCCCATTCTGCTTCCGTTTGATTTTGGGGAAGATCCTGTCGATGTTCAAAGTACTACAACGGTTAGCTGTGCCGTAGCAAAAGGAGATCCTCCGATAGAAATCAACTGGATGTTTAACGGTAGCAAGCTCTTTACATCTGACGGGATTTTGATTACGAAAAGTGGTCAAAAGATTAGCTTTTTGTCGATAGAGTCGGTACAGGCGCGGCATGCCGGTAACTACACCTGTGTCGCGAGAAACCGTGCCGGGTTTGCCGAACATACGTCAGAACTGAAAGTGATCGGTAAATGAACAGTAATGTATACGAACCTCATACTTAATTCCTTTCCCCAAGTACCTCCAATTCTACTCCCGTTCGAGTTTGGTGACGAACCAGCGGATATGGCCAGCACGACCACCATCAGCTGTGCCGTTGCAAAAGGTGACACACCGATCGAGATCAGTTGGATGTTTAATGGTAGCACGATATTCTCGAACGATGGTATACTGATATCCAAAAGTGGTCAGAAAATTAGCATCCTCTCAATAGAATCGGTTCAACCGCGCCATGCCGGTAACTATACGTGTATCGCCAGAAATAGGGCGGGCGTTGCGGAACATACGTCGGAGTTGAAAGTCATCGGTAAAGTGTTTTACGTGCGGGAATGTACTATTATAGCTGCTCTATTCGGTTCCATTTGCAATCAGCTCCTCAGTATCCTGTCTCAAATCCTCCCTCCTTTTAACTTTATCCAAAGTGCCTCCGATACTTCTTCCGTTCGAGTTTGGTGAGGAACCTTCGGACATTCACAGCACAACCACGGTTAGCTGTGCTGTGGCTAAGGGTGACACGCCGATCGTGATCAACTGGATGTTTAATGGTAGCAAAATCTTCTCCAACGACGGTATCACGATCACCAAAAGTGGGCAGAAGATGAGCTTGCTTTACATCGAGTCGGTGCAGGCTCGTCATGCCGGCAACTATACATGCGTGGCAAGAAATAAGGCTGGTTTTGTGGACCACACATCGGAACTGAAAGTGATCGGTAGGAGATAAGAATGGATCAATATTCAAACTTATTATAAATCTCTTTTTAGCTATGTATAATCCATTTCTTCCTGAACATTCCTGTCTTCTAATTTTGACGGCGATTTTGTTTGATTTCACAAGTTACTCCAATTATTATGCCGTTCGAGTTTGGGGACGAACCGTTTGATATCTACAGCACCACAACGGTATCATGTGCCGTCACGAAGGGCGATTCGCCGATAGAAATCATTTGGCTGTTTAACAACTATCGACTACGCACCAGTGACGGTGTACTCATTACAAGCAATGGACAGAAAATAAGCTTTCTCTCGATCGAGTCCGTACAACCACGCCATGCAGGCAACTACACTTGCATTGCGAAAAATCGTGCCGGCGAGGCACAACATTCCTCCGAGCTGAAGGTTATGGGTTAGTGGGGGAGCGTGACTGTGACATTTTTGTTTGCTTGAGCTTTATTTTGTTCTTTTTAAATGCCCATCCATAAATGTCAAACTATTCCCAGTCCTTCCCATCATAATGCCGTTCGATTTTGGTGAGGATCCGTTCGATATCTACTCCACAACTACCGTGACGTGCGCGGTTACGAAGGGCGATTCTCCGATCGAGATCAGTTGGTACTTTAACTCGTACCGTTTGCGCACGAACGATGGTGTGCTGATCACGCCTGGTGGTCAGCGGGTAAGCATGCTTTCCATAGAGTCGGTACAGCCGAGACATGCGGGAAACTATACGTGCATCGCCAAAAATCCTGCGGGTTCGGCGGAACATTCTGCCGAGCTGATGGTTATGGGTGAGCGGTGGGACTGGGTCACTGTCTAAGCTTATTTTAGTACATCCTGTGCTTCCTTTACCAACCCTTCTACTGCTAGGATCGATAACTTTATTTGGTTAGATGTTATCCACTGTATGTTACTTGTTCCTCAGTGTTGCCTATAATATTGCCGTTTGAGTTTGGTGAGGAACCGTTCGACATCTACAGCGCCACGACGGTGAGCTGTGCGGTTACAAAGGGCGATTCTCCGATCGAGATCAGTTGGTACTTCAACTCGTACCGTCTGCACACAAATGACGGCATACTGATAACACCGGGAGGGCAAAGAGTTAGTATGCTTACGATCGAATCGGTACAGCCGAGACATGCGGGGAACTATACGTGCATCGCCAAAAATCCTGCCGGCTCGGCGGAACATTCTGCCGAGCTGATGGTCATGGGTGAGCTTGGGATTTTACCTTAGTTTTAGCTATTTAGTATTTCCTTGGACTCCTTTACACATTCAAATCCTTCTACTGATCGGAGCAAACATTATAAAAGAAGCTGTCACTTGTTTTGTGCAATGTCTTCGTCAGTTCTTCCAATTATTTTACCGTTCGAGTTTGGTGAGGAACCGTTCGACATCTACAGCGCCACGACGGTGAGCTGTGCGGTTACGAAGGGCGATCTTCCCATCACTATAGCGTGGCTGTTCAATGATCGCCAAATTCACAGCGGTGATGGAGTGTTGATCACGAACAGTGGGCATAGAATTAGCATACTATCGATAGAGTCGGTTCAACCGCGTCATGCGGGCAACTACAGCTGCGTAGCTAGCAACAAGGCCGGTACTGCCGAGTACTCCTCCATTTTAAATGTGATGGGTTAGTGAGCCGTGCGGTGCAATGTGTTCTGTAGAAAGCTCGTTAAAACTCCCTCCTTCCACGAAGTACAAATTTCCTTTTGTTCCGCCCAAGTTCTGGCCATAATACATCCGTTCGAGTTTGGTGAGGATCCGTTCGATGTGTACAGTGCGGTGACGATCAGCTGCACCGTCACGAAAGGTGATCTACCGATCAACATTAGCTGGACGTTCAACGGGCAAGCGATCGTGTCGGGTGAGAGTATTTCGCTAACGAGAAGTGGGCAGCGCAACAGTTTACTGTCGATAGAATCCGTACAGCCGTGGCATGCGGGGAACTACAGCTGTGCAGCAGGCAACGCTGCTGGAACGGTCGAGCACAGCTCGGAGCTTGTAGTGATAGGTTTATTAAGATTCTTTCTTACTTGTCCTTTATTGATTACTATGCATCCCATTTGTTTTCCTCTTCGTCCACAAACCCATGCGAATTTCCGATAGTTGTCCCATATATTATGCCATTCGAGTTTGGTGACGAACCGTTTGATACGTCCAGCATGACCACGGTTAGCTGTGCGGTGACCAAGGGCGATATGCCGATCGAGATCGTTTGGTCGTTCAACGGGCAGCCCTTGTACACGGATGGTGACAGTGGGGTCATCATCACGAAGAGTGGCCATCGTGTCAGCATGCTGACGATCGAGTCGGTTAGCTCGCAGCACGCTGGCAACTACACGTGTTTGGCGCGTAACAAGGCCGGGGAAGTTCGCCATGTTTCGCAGCTGAAGGTGTTAGGTTGGTGTTTCGTTACATTACGATTAAATGTCATTATTTTCCACACCCCGCTCCCCCACGTTTCCATCCAGTACCACCTTCAATTACACCGTTTTCCTTTGGAGAGGAGCCACTCAACGCGGGCGAAAGCACGGCCGTTCAGTGTATGGTTTTTAAGGGTGATGCACCATTGGAGATTCGCTGGTACATGAACGGCAATCAGCTGCCGACGAACGAGAACGGTGTCATCATAGGGCGTGTCTCGGAGCGTCTAAGCTCGCTCAGTATCGACCCGATCGGGTACTTCAATCGGGGCACCTACGAATGTCGAGTGAAAAACCGTGCCGGAGAAGCGTTCTACTCTGCCGAGCTTGTTATTAACGGTATACTAAGCAGGAAGTTTCGGTATTGTTAATTCCCCTTCCTGTTTTTCCTTCTCCTTGGCCCACAATTGCATCCCACCCTTTCCGGTAGTTGTGCCCACAATTATGCAGTTTAGCTTTGGCGAGGAGATTCTCAACACGGGCGATAGCGTTGCCGTCAACTGTATGGTGGTAAAGGGTGACTCCCCACTGGAGCTTCGCTGGTATCTCAATAACGTACCCATATCGTCCGAAAACGAGGGCATTGTGGTTGTGAAACTGTCGGAGAAGCTTAGCTCCTTGAGCATCAACGCAATCGAACCGCAGCACCGGGGGCTTTACGAGTGTCGGGTGAAGAACAAGGCCGGCGAAGCGTCCTCTAACGCGGAGTTAATTATAAACGGTTTGTTGCAGGCGGACACTTAACTCATGAATGTTTGGTTTTGTCTTCCTCCCGATCCAATTGCAAAACACTTCTTCCCAGCTCTGCCCGTTATTAATCCATTCCACTTTGAGGATCATGTCGATTCGGAGGAAAGCGTCCAGGTTACCTGCCACGCGTCGAAAGGTGATCTACCGATCGAGATTAGCTGGCAGTTTAATGGGCGGCCTATACGCATCAGCTCTAACATTGAAATTACCTCGATCGGTAAACGGTCCAGCTCGCTAAGTATCCCGTCCGTCGGCGCTGATCACTCCGGGGTGTACACGTGTATCGCGAAAAATGTTGCCGGCAGTCGGAACCAGTCGGCCGAACTGTTTGTCAACGGTACCTGGATAGTGCTAACCGCATTAAGTTTTTGCATGCCTGTTTGTTGCAATGGGTTATAGGGTTCCTATTAATTGCATGATCATCAACATTCCGTTACTTGACATTAAATGATACATTTCGCCCATCCCTTTTGCCTGGTGCCGGGGTTTTTTGGGAGTAGTGCTTCCGAAAATATTTCCCTTCTCGTTCGGCGAGGACCCATCCTACATCGATAGCTTCGTGACGGTGCAGTGCGCCGCGACGGTGGGTGATTTGCCAATCATCCTGGAATGGCTGCACGATGGTCAGCTCGTCTCGAAGTCGAACGATTACGGCATGTCGATCGTGCACTCTGGTCGTCGCGTCAGTACGCTGACGATCGAAGCGATCCGGGATCATCATGCGGGCAACTACACGTGCCGTGCCCGCAATCAAGCCGGCACGGTCGAACAGAGTACCCAGCTGATCATCAATGGTTTGTGGTGGTGGATACGCAGCAGTATCTCATGCAACATTTCTCTTCCCTTTCTATGCTATCGCTCGCCTCCCCCTCGTGTTGGACAGTTCCTCCCAAGATATTCCCCTTCAGCTTTGGTGATGATCCGATGAATGAGGGCGACTCAGGCTCGGTTCAGTGCAATGTACCGTCCGGGGATTTGCCGATCGGTATACGTTGGTACTTTAATGGCGCTGTAATAGAGGACTATGACACTACGATCACGAGTATCGGCAAGCGGGCTAAAGTGCTGACGATCGAATCTGTGGTGGCACGCCACGCGGGAAACTATACCTGCGAGGCGTCCAATATGGCGGACGTTGTACAGTTCAGTGCCTCACTAGTTGTAAATGGTATGAACCGCTAATGTTTTGCTTCTTTTTAACGCTTTCTTCCCTTTTCCGAACAAGTTCCACCCAAAATTGTTCCCTTCAGTTTCGGCGAGGAAACGATGAACTCGGGCGACTCGGGCTCGGTGCAATGCAATGTGCTGTCCGGGGACTTTCCACTGTCGATTAGATGGTATTTCAATGGGTACCTGATCGATGATCACACGGTCACGATCACCAGCATCGGCAAGCGGCTGAGCGTGCTGAACATTGATTCGGTGCACGGACGGCACGCGGGAAACTATACATGCGAGGCACAAAACATGGCGGACACGGTGTCCTACACGGCAGAGCTGCTCGTGAATGGTTCGATCAGGGTTTTCGTGGAGTTATCACTTGCAACGTCCCACACTTTTTATCCTCATGATCCCTAATTCTTCTCAGAGCCTAATTAATATGTTATCGTTCAACTCAAATAATCGTTCCAAAAGATCTCGTATTGGTAATAGGATGTCCTCCATCTTTAATTGCCAATGATGTTTCCAGAAGATTTCCAATATTTTTTATGCAGCATCAGATCGATTGTCTAATAGTGTAATCCTTTTGTTTGGCGATTTCTAGTCCCACCAAAGATAGCTCCCTTTACCTTTGGCAATGAACCGCTAAACTATGGCGATTCTGCGTTGATCTACTGTAGCATTACATCCGGCGACTTTCCAATCAAAATCCAGTGGTATCTGAACGAGGTGGCCGTAGACCAGTTGGACCCGTTCTACAACATTAACCAGGCAGATTTTGGCAAGAAAGCGAAGGCTCTGTCGATTGACGGCGTAAACGAGCGGCATGTTGGCAACTATACGTGCCGTGCGACCAACCAAGCAGAAGTGGCCACCTTTTCGGCAGTGTTAAATGTAAACGGTTAGGAATCAGGATGGATCTTATGATGGAGATTATGTTTAATGTTTGGTTTTCTATTCCCGCTCCCTATGTCCCTGTTTTGTCGTTGGAAAGTAACTTTGGACTTCCTGTTTTACTTTCGTTTCCAAAGCCCCACCAAAGATAGCTCCGTTCGTGTTCGGTGAAGATGCGCTCAACTATGGCGACTCTGCGTCCGTCCAGTGTAGTGTAATTTCTGGCGATATGCCCATCATGATCGAGTGGTTGTTCAACAATGCATCCATTTCGAAAGCCTCGTTTAGCGACAGTGTAAACATTGCGGACTTTGGCAAGCGTACCAAGGCGCTCGCAATAGACGGTGTCGATGAGCGGTATGCCGGCAACTACACTTGCCGGGCCACTAACCGGGCCAGCTCAACCTACCATACGGCAGAGCTTATTGTAAACGGTTTGTAGCATTCCCAACCAAGCTAACAGTGCAGGCGTTTGTTCCTCTTGTTTTTATTCCCATAATTCCTGAAAATCTTGCTGCCGGCGGGATATATAGTTCCACCCAAAATTCTACCCTTCAGCTTCGGGGCGGATCCGATGAACTATGGCGAATCGGCCTCGATCCAGTGTAGCGTTATATCGGGCGACTTTCCGATGACGATCGATTGGCTGTACGATGGGCATGCGATTAGTACGATTGACAGTCTGCACGGCATCACGGCGCTGGCGTTCGGCAAGCGTGCCAAAGCGCTTAGCATTGAGGGGATCACGGGCAGTCACGCTGGCAACTACAGTTGCCGTGCGACCAACGCGGCCGGTGTTGCCGAACACACGGAGCAACTGATTGTGAACGGTAGTAGACTAACCTCTCGTCCATTTTGGTTTTCTTCGTTCCCGTTTCCCGCTTGTGTTTAGTTCCTCCCAAAATATCGCTCATCAATTCGGGCGAAAACCCAACGTTTGTCGACGAGTTCTTCCAGATCATTTGCACCGTGGTGCACGGCGATCTGCCGGTTGACTTTGTGTGGCTGTTCAATGGTGAGGTGAATCTTCACTCCAAGCACGTCCCGGGCGTACGGATCGAAACGAGAAAGCGTGGCAGCACGCTGAGCATCGAGGCGGTTCGCGGTGCCCACGCGGGGAATTATAGCTGTCGGGCGACAAATGATGCTGCAGCGGCCACCGCAACGGTTGAACTGATAGTCAAGGGTTAGTTGGGAAGGATTTAAGGGTTTGGGGGGATTGACGGCGTATGTAAGGTATCCTGTATCATCCGAGTCCTGGAATTCCTGCTTTCAGCACCCAGCGTCATATATATATCTATAAGCATCACCGACGGATTAATGGGAGTTCTAACTTGCTTTTAGGGACACTACCCGTACATCTTCGTTGCTCTTTCCACTCTGCCGCACCAAGTGCTTTCGATATCCTTTCAAAATATCCCACAAAATCCTTACTCCTATCCTGCAAAGAAAGCACTTATCTTCGCTGCTTGAATGTCTGTTGTTAGGGCGAAACTGGGGCCATCCTGTAACCCTTGAACTGTCCTTCATCCTTTTCCTCACCCTCACGATTTTTAGTTTGTAGTAAAGAGTGCCTTTCGAATGCGTGCATCTTCAGGTTAGCGCCCCAAAACGATGAAGAACACTTATTCGCAAGAGCGCCGAATAGTGCATGCTTGTCCCTCAAAACCCTACTCCCCCTTTTAAGTTGTCCCCCTTTATTGCTTTGTTACGCTCAAAGTGCGACCCACAGAGCTCGATTAGTTTGGGGATCTACTTCCAATGTCGATCACTTCAAAGTGCTTCTGAAAAAAAGTAATCAAAACGCACTAAGAATGAAATAAAAATTTAAAATCCTTTACTTTTCTTTTGGAGAGGCGCTTAAAGGAAAGAAGCAAAGTAGCATCGACATGCGGAATGTGTCTTTCGATAAAAGTACCAAACTAATGAGCGTGGGAAGAAAACCAGTACGGATGCTAATTGTCGTTTGTCTCTCTCCAACATCGTCGTCTGATTGGAATGTGTTTTATGCACCTGGGTAAACAGTACCTCCAAGGTGGATTCTTGAACCGACTGACAAAGCCTTTGCTCAGGGATCTAACGCCAAGGTAGAGTGCAAAGCCGATGGTTTCCCCAAGCCGCAAGTCACCTGGAAGAAAGCAGTGGGTAAGTACCTGTACAAAGCGCGTACATCAAACAACCATTTTAACGCAACTTCAAACTCGCTTACAGGAGATACGCCCGGCGAATACAAGGACCTGCGTTCGAACGACTCGAGCATCCGCGTTGAGGAAGGATCACTATTCATTCAGAACATTCAGAAATCGAACGAAGGCTACTACCTGTGCGAAGCGATCAACGGCATCGGATCAGGGCTGAGCGCTGTCACGCTGATCACCGTCCAGGCACCGCCAGAGTTTGTGGAGAAGCTGCGCAACCAGACCGCTCGCCGTGGGGAACCGTCCGTACTGCAGTGTGAAGCGAAGGGTGAGAAGCCGATCGGCATTCTGTGGAACATGAACAACATTCGCCTGGACCCGAAGTCGGACAACCGGTACACGATTCGCGAAGAAATCTTGCCCAACGGTGTCACCTCCAGCCTGTCGATCAAGCGCACGGAGCGTAGCGATTCGGCACTGTTTACCTGCATGGCTACAAACGCGTTCGGAAGTGACGATACCAGCATTAACATGATCATCCAGGAACCGCCAGAGATGCCGTACGCACTGAAGGTGCTGGACAAGTCGGGACGCACCGTGCAGCTGAGCTGGGCCAAACCGTACGATGGCAACTCACCGTTGAAGCGCTACATCATCGAGTTCAAGCGATCGCGCGGATCGTGGGAAAACGATATCGATCGTGTGATTGTACCGGGCGACACTAACGAGGCGCAGGTGCAGAAGCTGAGCCCGGCAACGACGTACAACATTCGCATCGTGGCGGAAAACGAGATCGGTGTGTCGGATCCCTCGGACGTGGTAACGATTATAACGGCGGAGGAGGCACCGTCCGGTAAGCCGCAGGCAATTAAGGTAGAGGCAATCAATCAGTCGACACTGCGCGTCAGCTGGAAGGCACCGCCGCGTGCCGAGTGGAACGGTGATATCCTCGGGTACTATGTGGGCTACAAACAGACGTCCCTGACCGCACTGTATGTGTACGAAACGGTCAACTACTCGCCGGAGGGTGGAGAAGGCAAGGAACACAGTCTGGAGATCAACAACCTGAAGACGTACACGCAGTATTCGATCGTGATCCAAGCGTTCAACAAGGTTGGCGCAGGTCCGATGAGCGACGAAGAGAAGCAGTACACGGCCGAAGGTACTCCCGATCAGCCACCAAGCGATACGATGTGCACGACGCTGACCTCGCAGACAATCCGTGTGTCCTGGGTAAGCCCACCGCTGGAATCGGCGAACGGTGTCATCAAGGGTTACAAGGTGGTGTACGCACCGAGCGATCTATGGAACAACGATAAGAACAAGGACTACAAGAAGACGGCCTCGAGCGACACGGTGCTGCACGGACTGAAGAAGTACACCAACTACACGATGCAGGTGCTGGCAACAACGTCGGGCGGTGACGGTGTGCGCAGTGCGCCAATCCACTGCCAAACGGAACAGGATGTACCGGAAGCACCGACCGCAGTGAAGGCGCTGGTTATGTCTGAGGGATCGATTCTTGTTTCCTGGCAACCGCCGGCGCAACCGAACGGACTGATACTGCAGTACACCGTGTACATCAAGAGTGGCGATCAGGAACCGAAGAGCTTCAAGGTACCTTCGTATCAGATCAGCTATGAAGCGTCCGGTTTGGAAAAGAATCAAAAGTACGAGTTCTGGGTAACCGCCTCGACTACCATCGGTGAGGGACAGTCCTCGAAAACGCTCTCCGCCATGCCAAGCGACAAGGTACCCGCGAAGATCGCATCGTTCGATGACAAGTTTACGGCCACGTTCAAGGAGGATGCCAAACTGCCGTGCCTGGCCGTAGGATCTCCAATGCCGGAAATTACGTGGAAGATTAAGGGTGTGGAGTTCGTGCCGAACGAGCGCATCCGCCAACTACCGGAGGGATCTCTGTTCATCAAGGACGTCATCCGCCAGGACGCGGGAGATTATACCTGTACCGCCGAAAACTCCATCGCCAAAGATTCAATTACCCACCGACTGATTGTGCTTGCACCGCCTCAATCTCCACAGCTAACCCTGACCGCAACGACGACCGATTCACTGTCCGTGAAGTTGAAGCCTCACGAATCGGACACCGCCCCTCTGCAGGGCTACACGCTTCACTACAAGCCCGAGTTTGGCGAATGGGAAACGATCGATGTGGCACTGGAAGCACCGAAATATACGATCGAGAAACTGTACTGTGGATCCCGGTATCAGGTGTACGCGACTGCCTACAACACGATCGGTGCCGGCGAACCGTCGGACATACTGAACACGCGCACGAAGGGCTCGAAACCACTGCTGCCGGAAAAATCACGATTCATCGAAGTTTCATCGAACTCGATCACGCTGCATTTGCCCGCCTGGAAGGATGGTGGCTGCCGCATGTCACACTTTGTCGTGGAGCACAAGAAGAAGTACGCTGCGCGTTGCTCGTTTTCTGTCCAACTTTTGTTATACCGCTGTTTTGTGACTTTTTTTTAGGGATCAAATAGACTGGAACCAAATCTCGAACAACGTCAAGCCGGGTGGTAACTTTGTGGTGCTGGATCTTGAACCCGCTACCTGGTACAATCTTCGCGTCACTGCGCACAACAATGCTGGATTTACTGTGGCGGAGTACGAGTTCGCCACTCTCACCATCACCGGAGGTAAGGTTTAGTGATTTAAGTTCAAAAGCTTTTTTTGTGGCGAAAAATCAAATTATCAAATTAATGGTAGGTTTGTTATTTGGGGTGTTTATCAAATGCTTATTTTTTATGTTCTCAAAACGATGCTGCGTTGTCGGTTAGACAATGATTATGATTATCAGAAACAAAACGCTAAACAGCAAAGATAAAGATTAACCCTCGCCCAATCTCTGAAGCACCTCAAAGTGTGCATTTCGGTAATTTAATGTTGATTAATCAATTAATTTATTAGTCTTAATCATAACTTCATTACTGCTGTTGCATACTTTTAGGGGCTTTGTAAAATAAGGTTCAATTGGGCGAGAGATAATATTTAGTTTTTGCTCATTAAACTATTTTTACCCAATACACAATACAACACTGCAGCATCCATTCTGGTTATTTTTTTTCTGCTAGAAACAAATATTTGTTCGTTCATCTATCGTCATTTTCTAATTTGCTGAATGTGTTCCATGGTTCAAACGACTTCGCTTCACAAGGTCGCCGAAATATTTAACAAATATTAAAATTTATAAACGAAAAAAACTAAACATATTGGCAATTTGGCTTGTCTTGGATGAAAATTTAGCAAATTAAGTTCAACATGGTTTTATTTTAGTTTTCATTCACCGTCATACTCTAATTTGCTGCATTATTTTTTCATTTGAGTGTGTACATTAAATTAAATTACTTTCATTCAACATTTACATCAAAATATCTCTGAAACAACCATCAGAAAGTTGCCACTGGAGCAAACGAAAGCAACCAAGAGAGCGTTTTGTTTTGCCTTTGTCGAGAGAGAAACGATAGAAGTTAGAGGTATAGAAACACCAGAGTACATTTAAAGCATACACGACTAAACACATCATGCAGTAAATTATTGTTATTGTATGTTGTGTGCGTGTTTTGTACAGTTGAGGCTAACGGAGATAGCTACAAGATCATTTAGTACAGGATAGTCTATACAAAACACCCAAATTTCTTGTGACCCACCAACTTCCCTTCAATTGTGATCCCTAAATTGCTCAGATTCCAAATACTTGACTTTACTCTCTTGTGTAATATAAGGCACACAAATACATGCGTTCAGGTTAATCATCCTTTTTTGATTTAGAAATAGTTAATGTTATTTTCCTTTTTAGTACTTACCCTACCCGTCTCTAAGAGTAAGCCACGTTTTACAGTTTCAATATGTTTTATTTATGTCAATCAGTTTATTCCGTATTTTTTACGGTTTATTGAGTTTCTAGTTAATTTGCTGTAAAAAAAAAACAAGAAATGATTTATAATACTATGAAGATAATCAATTATCAGATCATGCGCAATCATCTTCATTTTCGCTCGCAGCAGCTTAAAGCGGGGCGAACACCCTTAGAACATCTTCTTGCATACATTTTAGTAGTGTTTTTAAATGTTTCCTTCGTAATACGTATGCAATAGCAAGGCACGAATTACTTGTTCCATTACCAGTTCTTCGCACACTGTTTTCTTATAGCTTGATCTGTTCCTGTTTTTTAACTGTTACCCTTTTTTTTTGTTATTAGCTCCGTTGTAGTTGTTTATAGAACGTTGTTAGCTGTTTCCTTTAAAATAACTTTAGTTTATCGCTGTCGTTTACTATGTACTGTCCTGCCAATAGATTCCTTTTCCAACGCGAAAAGGAGCATCTGTTCTTAATCGCCCCAGCAAGCGAGAACAGATCGAGGAGCTGAACAGATCAGGAACACAGTTGAGTACCCGTGTTGTTACGTATTCGAAATTTGAGAGATGAATGTTACCTCTATCGAAAAGATGTTTTACAATTTTCCAATATATTCGACTAATAATTCAGAAGGTAGCGTGGTATGGTTAAAATAAAATGAAAACAAAAACCAAATTCAGGAAGCAACTGTGTTGAAGAAGCGTTCCCTACACGCGAACCACAAGGCTCACAAGAAGAGAACTAACTATTAATGCATCTCCCCATTCAATCTCTCTTTCTTCTTCTCTTTCTGATTGGTTGTTTCAGGGACAATCGCACCCACACGCGATATACCCGAGCTAACGGCTGAGGACACGATCCGTATCATCCTTTCCAATTTGAACTTAGTAGTGCCAGTCGTAGCCGCTTTACTTGTTATTATAATTGCGATTATTGTTATCTGTATTCTGCGTAGCAAAGGCAACACTAACAAAGGTATACTGATGTTGGAACATCTTGTTTCTTTTTTCTCTCTTTTTTCTCTTTCTCCTGTTTTCTTGTTTTCTTTCCTTAAAATATTGTCATTCGATTGCCGTGTGCCTAATGATCTACGGCGGGCGATTCTGTCACTTTGATTTGTGATCCCGTTTGTGGGACATTTTTGTTTTTTGATTATCTTTTTTTTTTTAACATTGCAAACTGCAAACGGTACAAACAATAATGCAACGACACAGGAACGGTTGCGCCTAGCTTTGGCTCAGTGCAGCCCGGGTCCATCTACCCGCCGTGGATTCCACACTGGATTGACCTGAACGTGATGGTACCGCTGATCGCAACCGTGATCGTGGTGGCGGTTGGCGTGCTAGTGATATGTGTAGCAATCTCCCGGCGCCGAGACGACGATCCCCGATGCGGACCGAAGGATGTATACTGTAGGTTTTTCGAACCCCATTATTGTTTGTACCGATTTTGCATTGTGGATATTTTTTTGTAAAGTGACAACGTTCAATTTACAAATAACGTTCCACCTGCGTGACAGAATCCATCCCCGTTGTAGATTTTTAGCTAGGTTGAACTAATATCGTTGAATAATGGTGTACTATTTTACCCCACACTGCTCCAATGGCCATCACGAAGACGATGTCGTATACAACCAGTCCATGGGACCGGCTGGAGCGGCCACACTGGACAAGAGACGACCGGACATTCGCGATGAGTTGGGTTACATTGCGCCACCGAACCGCAAGCTGCCTCCTGTACCGGGATCGAACTACAACACCTGCGACCGCGTTAAGCGTGGAACCGTCATAAGTGAGTATGGGGAAGTGGGAAAACAACAGCAACTTGCCGTTCGGGTGTGGGTGGCTTTATTGGTTGTGGAAGCCATTGTTTTTTGATGGCCGCTTAGCTTTAAACTCCTGTTTACATTCGTAATCATCAGTAATCGTAAGTATGGTATGTAGTCTGTGCGACAAGGAAAGGGCTGAAAGAGAAAGTGTTAGTACTTTGAATCTTTTAAGTGTTTAGATGTCATCTTTGTGATTGTCTGATTTTGTTATTGAATCATCAATCGTTTAGTTTCCTCTGCTTCCAATGTGCATTGTCCTCCTCAATGTTCCGTTTGGATGCGATCCTTACAAGCCTCAGTAATTTATTAGTAATCAGTTTGAACTGTAGATGGCGCTTGTGTTGTATGTAACAATGCGCTAAGTCATAACTAACCTTTAATCAAATTAGGACGTATCTAGTTTGAAAAACTATTTAACTGTAATTGTTTTTTGTCTATATACAATGGACCCTGTGGACTTAACTTAATCCGTTCCAGAGTCTCACTCATTAAGTGTTTAACGCCCTATGAGTGTTACGTAATTGATGGACAACCCATAAGAACTCTTAGTACAATGTTCGTAATGCGAGGTTTTGCTCGTTAAATGGTGTGGCGGTTTGGTATTAAATTTTGCTCATTATGGAAAAAACCTCGTTAAAAGGGGTACTCGTTGTAAGCGGGTCCACTGTACAGTAAATTAAACCCTTCACAGTTGTTGCAAAAATGACTCAAAAAATTGTCATAGTGTTTTATTTTACTTTTGCACAGCACATGGTCTGAAACACTAGAAAAAAAAAAACATTTTTTTTTCAAGAAAAATCACTTAAAATAACTAAAAAATGTTTATTAAATAATAAACCCTAATAATAATTGCTGAACTAGAGCAGACTGCTATTTAAAGGCAACTGAATCGATGAAGTTACATAAACTATTCAATGGGTTCGGTTAGTACCATTACAAAGCATGAACAAAACACGTTAAAACTTGTACAAAAGTGTTTAGGAAACAGTTGAACTCCACACACGCGCCGCGCAGCGAATACAAGTACAAAACGGACGACGATAAAACTGCCCGAGCCACACTCGGGCATGACAGTACAAAAGCACTTCGCTAGCGCGAGTGAGACTCGGGCAAAACTGTTAAGGGGTTAAAACCTATAGACTGAGGTACATGGGGTGTAACTCACCAACGAAATCTGGATCTACAATAGGGTAACCAGTTGGTAGCTAGTAAACTTTTTTCGATATAGAAAAAGTTGGATAAAAAATTTTCCTCTTCGTTTTTGCGAAAAATTAGGATAATTTCAGTTTTTTTGCGTAATGTGATCGATTCGAAACATTACACGGTAATGCTAGTCACCGGCAGGTGTCGCTAAGTTCCGAAATTCGCCAATCAATTACGCCATCTCATGTACAAAAATTATGCCCCATATAGTTCAAACTGGTTACTAATATGAAGATTTGAAAGCTAAAGAAATTTGCTTACTTGTTTTTGTTTGCATTTGCATTTGGGTCGCTTTTTATGCCAGCTTTTACTTGTTTTCCTCGTTGTGCTTCAAATTAAAGCGTACACCAATTTCCAAAATCATCATCATCCGCAATATGATTTTCGCATCTCGTGTTATGATTTTATCCATCGTCAAAAATTTGAATATAATTTGTATTGTGTCAAATTAGGCCATAATCCTTCCATAAAATCCAACCATACCACATGGGACCCGCGCCGTCCGTTGTACGAGGAACTGAAGAAGGCACCGCCACCACTGCCAAGACGCTTCAACCATCCGCCGGCGTGCTATGGTAAAGTTTTCTCCTGTTCCGTTACTCTTCTTTTGTTTTTTTTTCTGTTAAGTCACGTTGAAGATCCTTCGGTCACCATTTCACCAGTCGTTGATTTTTTTTTGTTTGGTAGTTTTTAATTGATTTTTTTTGATATTTTTTTTTCTTTTTAATTCACCAGTACTAATGCTTGCTGTATAACAACATGATCCCAATTACAAATGTCTAGATTACACGTTTTTAAACCTCTACCTTTCTATCTTTCTTCTAAATGTTTGCTGTAATAACACTACCTAATCGATTGGATCCTTTATTGTAAACCAAAATTTCACCGTTTTATTACCATAAAACTTATCCTACCTAAACTAACTCGGCGCACTAAAGACAAGGGTAAGACGTATATAAATTGGTTTCCTTCGTGATTGTGTGCGTGTGATACTAACGATTTGCTCTAACAAAGTAACGTTTGGGGTTTTCTGTACTAACAAACCGTAAAATATTTGTTTGAAAACGTACTTTACTTACGATTTTGCTTGCTTTAACCAGGCATGGAAGATGAGATCTGCCCGTACGCCACGTTCCATCTGCTTGGCTTCCGGGAGGAGATGGATCCGACCAAGGCGATGAACTTCCAGACCTTCCCGCACCAGAACGGTATGGGCGGCCCGGGCCACATGGGAACGATGGGTTCGAGCATGGCAATGCAGGTACCAAGCCACGTCCATTCACGATCCGGTTCGCAGTCAATGGTAAAGTATAATTGAAGCCAGTCGGTGCAGGCCAGAGTGCTCTTGCTCACTGCTAGAATGATGAGTTCCTAACGTTTTCAGCCACGCCAGAACCGTTATGCCCGCAAGAACAGCCAAGGTGGACAGAGCAGCATCTACACCCCGGCACCGGAATATGACGATCCAGCCAACTGTGCCGAGGAAGATCAATACGTAAGAAGAACTGTAATATTTAAAGTCCTTCTGGACGAGATGATTTATACGTCTGTTTTCCAATTTTTTAGCGCCGTTACACACGCATCAACTCTCAGGGCGGCTCGTTGTACTGTGGCCCCGGACCCGAATACGACGATCCTGCCAACTGTGCGCCGGAAGACGATCAGTACGGTTCGCAGTACGGTGGCAACTATGGCACACCGTACGAGCACTATGGCTCGCGCGGTTCGGTCGGTCGTCGCAGCGTTGGCTCGCCGGAACCACCACCACCGCCGCCACGCAACCACGATACGAGCAACTCGTCCTTTAACGATTCCAAGGAAAGCAACGAAATCTCCGAAGCCGAGTGTGACCGCGACAATGGACCACGCGGCAACTATGGAGGTAAGTGATGGGTGAAGGGGAATTAAAGCGTTTATACACTTTAAGGAAACAGAAGAAACGCACCGTGCAAAGAAGCAGTGCCTGCCCTATGAACGTACAAGAATCCATACAAACAATACGATCTGTGTATGGTACCACTCCAGACTAATGCGAAATTCTGTTTCACTTTTTCCACATCTGACTTTTCTTGCCGGGTTTCGTATGGTGTACGCCGTGTAACATCCAATATACGATCCCCCTCCCCCACCCCACCTCCATCCACATGATGGTGACATACGCACTCACGCATTTGCAGAACCGTCTGAGGGTGAGTTGCCGGCGTATTAGTTGTGCCTGCAAACTTTATTCCACCTGTTCCGTATGCGCGCATTCCATTCCTCATGATCTCACTCGGGACTCGTTAATCGTTCATAACATTATGTGCTCATACCACATGGTTTTTTTCCCTGCATCTATCGCCCACTCACATACTCATGCATAGATCGTTATCCCTGACTAGAAATTTAAATCCATTCATTTTGTTTATAAACTTGCTGGTCATTATTGAATGCAACTGTTTGCTAATGAGCTATAAGATGTTTATTAATGAAACGATCGCGTTATGGCCCTTTAAAATTTATTGTGGCAACGTGAAGTACTTTTTTTTAACCTGTCAATAATATGTAAAAAATGCATGGATGAGAATGAGATAAATCAACTAGTCGTGCAAGTGCCAAGGATGGTTCAATTACACCCTGATAAGATCCTTGACCTGAACCTAGTTAAAAAAAGACTCACAAGAGGTTTTTGTAGAAACCCTCTCTGTTGAAAATGCCTTGTTCAATTAAAAAAAAGCATTAATACCATAGTATTGGATCGGCTGCGTTCACGACCCTGTGTTGAATTCATAGCTGCTCAAACCGTGTCATGCCGTGTTCACTCATCTTTCTCATGTTCATGTTCATATTTACCAAAACTCTCTGTGTGTTAACATTCTACCGAATTATTACTAGTATAATTACGTTTTTAATTGCATCCCCTTTTTAATCTCTATCCCTGCATGCAAATTTGCGTTTCATGTGTAGTGATAATGCATAATAATAATGTACGAGCGTGTGCGTGTTTAGCCGTTAAGTTCGATTGTGTTTCGTTTCCGTTTTCGACTGTTAATAATCCCTTCGCTAATTTTTTAGAGGATACAATCGATAACTTTGTTTCGGTACCGGTCACACCTCTAACCATTTACAACGACGGCCATTATCATTCATATACTCCGAGCTGAAAAAAAACGTTACACATTTTATGATTTATCTTTCTTTCTTTCTTCTTTATTTTATGTGTCCCGTCCCTCGCTTTCCCACCCACAAAACCGTACTGTTCGTCTCTTTGTAAACCACAAACATGTTATTAAAATCAAAACAGCTTCATCGAAATCCAACGATGCTATTAATGGTGACGAAACAGAGAAATTGTTGAAAAGGTAATTATGTGTTTTATGTTTTGGGATTTGGGAAGGTGTGTTTTGTTGGGGTTATTTTGGTGGTGATGGTGGTGTGTAGTCTAGCGTTAAATTTTGACAAACAAATTATGATTTATGCGGGCTTTAAGTTGCATGGTCATTATACAAGGTTTCATATGTTGGCTTCTTCTGGTTCAACGGTAAAGTGTGTGTGTGATTGTGTTCGTGTTTATTAACCAACAATTTAAAACAAAACGTTTTGATTATGTATAGATTTTAGAGCTCTTCCATTTGTCACTAATCGTGTTCGTTTTTAATTGTACCCATAGGGCAAATATGTTCATTTTTGATTTTTGTTTGCAAACTGTTAAATTTTTATTTTTTTTTTTTCTCTGAAAGTGTTTGTGTCGATGACGCCTTTTATTGTCTTTTTGTTTAAAATTTTTTAGACTTTTTCTAATATTTATGTTTAAGCATTTTGTAAATATTAGTAGTTGGCAAAACGTTACAATACTCGCATTTGTTCCAGGTAAAAGAGCAAAGGTTTGCCACGAGTGTATGTAGTATAAATGAATTATTTTGTTTAAATTAAATCCCACACACACAATCGAGAGTTCATGGATGCTCGCTCTATGTACATAATATAAATATAAAAATGGTACTTCATGAAATACTTTCTCTAAAAAATATACAGCACAGAACATGAACAGATGCAACCAATTCTAGCATTGGTGTAGCACATCGACACCTGTAAGAAAATATGTACACACATTGATATATGATAGCTCCTAACTTCCTTTCCAGCAGTATCTTTCTGTTGCTTAATACATTAATTTGCTGATTAAAATATTAACTTGAATGTTTTATCCCTTTTATTCTTAAACTTCCTTAATGCGCCATCCCGCCGTGTGGTAACACCGAAGAAACGAAGTCAAACCCAAGTACACCAAACAAACAGCAGCCTCCGGTAGCACAGGACTCACAGCCTACGATACTATGGCAGTGTAATCTGTAAACCTTTCGCGTTTGCAGCACACAGACGTAGTGCGGTGAAGCAAAATACGAAGCAACTACAACAACAACAAAACCTACGTAGCGACGGCGGTGTGTGTTATACTCTCCTAGGAAGTGTATGATGAGGATGAAGCTGTCACTAATCCACTTGTCAACGTGACGTGTTCCGCTTTCTAGGGAGCGGAACCAGATGAAAGGAAGAACGCACGAATTTAGCGCATTTACGTTAATTTATACATTAGCAGAAAGCTTTCACACACCTTTAACGCTGCGCTAAAGCCCATTCAGTTAGTCCGGTTTTGGAGGGGGTTTTGTTTGAAAATAATTTCACCGTGCATGTGTGTGCTTTTGTGTATATGTGTCCTGTCCTGTACTGCGTTCAACCGAGCACACCCCGCACAGGGGTGTGCAGATCCAGTACCGATTATTGTGCATATTTTACTAGGTGATATGACTAATCTTATTGAAAGCCCCACGTTCGCTTCGCAATTGATATTAACATTCATGAGTTAGAAAAAAAAAGTAAGCCAAATAGTGTGAAGTGACGTCGTTTTGTATAAGTTAGAGTTACTATAACAAACCAGCAACAGTGCGCACATTTTTCTTGAGGGTCAGCAAACGAAAACAGAAGGGAGCTGTATGGGTCTTTGACACATTTTACGACTATATAGAAACTAGTATTTAATCCCTTTTATCTAGACTCATATCCGGGTAGGACAAGAATGATCAGCTAAAAAAAATGAAATTTGACTTAATTTAAAATGTTCATACAAACGTGATCACGTACCAGTGGTCGGTATATCAGTAATTTAATGTTAGACAGGGTTCATGTGTCTATCGCTTTGTTTTAATAATACGCAGTTTGTACCAGTTTTCTTCCATTCCGGTAATGCGAACGTAAACTTTTTTATACAAAACATATTTTTTACCCAACTGATGATCCAACACACATACACACAAGCCGCATGCTTTAGATGGTTGCAAACTTTCCTGCTATCAGGACGGTAAAAGACTCGTACTCATCCAAACGCGTGTATTGTGCATTTCGCTCTTTTAATCATTACACCGCAATTATTAACTTTGCTAAGGTAACAGATATGGGAAAGAGATACAACTGATGCATCACTACGACTGTGTCCAGGAAGAGATTAGTGTTAGCGAGTAATTTGTAGTGTATCAAGAGAGTCTGAGTACTGTGTCGGGACAGAGGGGTAAACAGAAAGCGAGCGTAAGGAAGGAAGGCATAGGGAAACTTTCGTCACGAATTACTCTCCCCCAATGCTGCTTTTCGATTTGATTTGTATCGCACTACTAGGGCGCACTACTACCAGGGGGAAACAATAGAAAATAATTGAGGAGGGAAAAGATGTTAAAAAGAGAGAAAACTCTCTGCTTTCCGTTTTGAGTGTACCAGTGTAGTTCTCGTTCAGAAGGACACACTGGTTTTGTATGATTTTCTTTAGTAATGGGTAACCATTCCCCTATAGCTTGCCCCACACTTACACACACACACGACCTGCAAATGAGCAAGAGCGCACACAAGAGAATCCAAAATAGGTAGCTAGGTTTAAACAAATTGGACGCCCTGTACGATGACTGAGGAGTTAACCGTCTCACGATCGCGACCGGAGCGTTGTGTCTTTGCTCAATCTATTGACTTTATTGGGTTTTCCCTGCAGGAAATTCACCTTTGCACGCCTTGCTTCCGGGATGTGTTTTCGATGTCGATGTTTTTGTCGGAATTTTGTAGAACATTTCATTCACACTTGTGCGTAGACGAAAGGAATTACGGGGCTTCGCGGCATAACAGGGGCAAACCCCCTGAATAAATAGTGTGTTAGTATGTTGGCCTTCTTTTGGCAATTGAGAGAGTGTGTGTGTGTGAGTTTTTTAGGTTTTTTTTTAATGAAAATATTATGTTTTAGAGAATTTTTAAATACCTTTTGAATGGTGGGATATGCCTGTTTCTGAGGAAAATTCTATACACTAAAAGAAGGTTAGATTTTCATGAACTTATTTGGTCGAAGCATTTAATTTGTTGCCTAAACCCAGCTAATACTTTCGCTAATACTGTTTCAAGAACCAGTACTAATTTGAAATCATCTAACAAGCTGCTCGATCTATTTTTCGTAGCAGAGAAACTGTCCTTCTCTTATTGATCGTGCCCGTCTGTGTAGATTATGTTTTATTCTTGAATGGTGCGATTCTGAAGGATTTGTTTTTTTTTCGTCCTCTCTCACGAAAGGATAAAACAGACGGAAGACAACAAAGCAAAAACAAAACAATTGCTAAACCAATGCAATGTATACAACAATGTCGTCCCCCAAGTACATGTGTCGTGTGTTTTCCTCAACTTATTAAACTAAAAAACCAGTATCGGTGTGAAGCAAATAATGCAGTTATGCAGAAAACAAATAGCAAATCTTATTCATTGCTTCTCCCCCCTTGTCATTCTAAAAACAGTAAAAACAATCCCCCTCCCCCACCCGCATTCCCCAACGGGAAGACATATATCGATAAGAAAGTTTAAACCAAAAAAAAACTTTAGTACATGGTAGTAGTGCGTAAATGATAACCAGAAAGCAACACATACAAACCACACACGTACAGAGAGGTGCATGAAAATGTTCGATTATAGAATGATATCGATTGCGCAGGGAAAGGGTTTTTGATTAAGCGAAACAAGTTCGCCTTTTTTATAAACTTACTTTTTTATTCTTTCGAAAGAAAGCGAGCGATTACCTTGAGAGAAGGTAATGCGATCCTTGCTCAAACCAATTCGTGTAAGCATTTTACGTTCGTGTTTGTGCAACGTGAGTGTGAAAAACAAACGTAATCAGCTTCTAGTCATATTCTTCCAGCATTGTTCAAAATTAGTCGCTAAAACAAAAGTTTCGTACACTTTTTCTCGTGTCAGTGCGTTTTACGAACGAATGCTTACAACAGCTATTTCAGTCAAGTGCCATAATTATGCGTTTGTTTCGTGTTTACACTAATCAGAAGGAAAAGAACAAGCATATAATAGTTATGCCGAACCGGACTTTCCACAACCGAACAGAAAACCATTCGAAAGTGTTGCGTTGCACGTAATGGACAAAAGAAAAAAAAGTAATCAAAATTAATGCAACAGTTGTTGTACAAAAACCAAATAATAGAATCGTGATTGATAAAAATGCTGTATTGATCGGTGGAATGATGATAATGCTTCTCATACCATATAATCATATTTAGCAGGGATGGAAGATAGGGAAAACAGAACAGTTGTACCACCATATACCACACAAAAATGCATTTATTTACACTGTTTGGCATATTATTACTACTGTCCAAAAACGAAAAGAGAAATATGAATAGACTTTTGTTTTGTTTTAAAGGTAAATCATTTTCCATGTTGCCTTTCTTCCTTTCTAGAGACGCACATACGGCGTCGTCCCCATTAGTTACTGGAGCGTAATTTTTAATAAGCTTTTTACCTAATAATATTTAGACGCCCCTCAGTAACCTTCTCTCTATCGAAATGTGTCACTCAAAAAGCAAAAAAAAAAAAAACGAATTCATAAAGTAAAAATTAAACAAAAAAAAACGCTCTGTAGTATAATCCCTAATACGATAAGCTCGCAAAACATCATGTAATCAATGTGTAATCACTTATTGGAAAAAGGTGTGTGAAACTAACGTTTAAGCAGCTCTGATATGCTCTGGCTCTATATATGGCCCTGGTGGGGTTGCGTTCGGTTTGCGAAAACATCACGCAAAAATACAAAACAGAAAGAAGAAAAAACAACCGAACAAAACTTATAAAACTAAATGAAACACGTACACAAACAATCACAGTTCAGTAAAAATAAGAAAAAAAAGAAAACAGAAAAATAATTTCAGTAAAATTATCCATTAAATGTAGTTGGATTGCTAATTAACTAGCTTGCTTGATATTCGTCAAACAGGAAAAACACTTTGAAACTGTACTAGGTATACAACGGAGACGCAAAGATTGAAGAGCAAATGCTAAAGAAAGTGGAACGAAAACGTCCCAATGGGTGCGATGAAACAAGCGGCGATATGTCACACAACATCTTCTCAGCCTCGTTGCTGAAAATGACCCCAAAATGTGACTAGAAATTGTGAGGAAAAAAGCCAGCAGAAGAGGCATACAGAGCAAGAGCAACCATAGAGAAAACAGCAATGGAATGAAAGGTATGAGAGAGAATGAATTCACTTATAAGCATATACTCTTTAAATTTAAATAATACACTAGAAACGTAAGTAATAAGCTAACTAATGAAACAAGAATCAGAACAAGGACAAAATGGTAATACAGCAGCAGCCAAAATCAACTACCACTACTAACAGCAAAAGCAAAAACAAAAGCATACAGAACAATTTGCATCAAGGCAAACACCTATAACGTAACATAATGCAAAACTAAACCAGAACTTTTCAGAAACTACTCAATTTAATTACCAAAAGCAGCAAGAAGGAAACAAAATTACATACAAACAAAAAACTGAAAATAAAAATAGTAAAATAAACAAAAAAAGAACAAAAGTGAGCGTTTCTCTTTAGCTTTTGTTTTTCTTGTATGTAGATAAGATGTTTTTTTTTATTGTTTTCAATTTGCATAGGGCAGTAAAGTTTCCGGATAAAGAATTTTTCGTTTTGCATCTGTTAACAAAGTTTGCGCTTTGCAACATGTGGCACATAATTTTACTATGAAGTATTTCTACAGACTTTATCAAGAATTTTTGATGACGAGATTTATCAACTAGCTGTTCAACGTGTCATGTGTTTTGTGCAGCATAATAAACTTGTCAGATATTATGTCTTAAAAAGTCGCTCTAAATCAGGGACCTTTAAATTTTTCTGGCCTCGAGCCGCATTGAGAACCCTGCTTTAGACGATTAAGTGTTCAAAATCATTTTTCAACAGGATAATCAATTAAACGATGCTTTTGCTAATGTTTTTAGATAATCATTTTCATCGACGGTGTTACAAAGACTTGTTTTGTGACGAGCTTTGACGATTAGTTGTACAATGTTCAATATATTGTACAGCGTGCGTGTCTTGTCAGATAACTTTATCATGGCTGTAGATGCCAACATGTATTCTAACAGGATTATCTGAGCTAAGTTTTTTTTTCAGTTTCTTATGTTGTTTATTCATGAATATATTATTTTATAATGTATTTTTGCTATTTTCTCTATTCCCGCATAATTGATCATTTCTGGTGAAACATTTCTCATACCAACATGAACTTGGAAAACATTTCCCCGAAACCTTATAGCTTACTGTAGTAATTCTCATGCACCACATACTCCTTCCTAATGTCGGCGAGCGTTTTGCAACCGGCCAGCGCCATCGTTAGATCCAGCTCGTTGCGCAGAATGTCCAGCACGTGCTCCACACCCGCCTGCCCATTGACGGCCAGTCCCCAGAGTGCCGGTCGGCCGAAGAACACCATGCGCGCACCGAGCGCCAGCGCCTTGAACACGTCCGTACCCTGCGTGATGCCACCGTCGAGAAATATTTCCACCCGTCCACCAACGGCTGCTGCAATTTCTGGCAATGCTTCAATCTGGAAAGGCAAGCAAAATAATACTATTCCGTACATGATTATTTTTAGTGTGACTGCTTACCGATGCTGGAACGGAATCCAACTGGCGCGCTCCATGGTTCGACACGAAGATGCCCTGTACACCCAGGTCGGCCGCTATGATGGCATCTTCCCGCGTCAGGATGCCTTTCACGATGACGGGAAGGTTGGTGAACCCGAGCAGCCACTTGACGTCGTCCCAGGACAGGGTAGGATCGAGCTGCTCCGCAATGTACTCGTTGATGCCTGAACCGCCCTGGCTGCGTATGCTAGCGGCCTTACCGACGAAGTTCGCCATACTGTAAGCAATTGGTAAGTAATTTAATTGCTTATTTTCATGAGAGATTTTGTTCTTTTACGTTTTACGTTTTGTTCTTTTAAAAACGTGTAATATGTTCAAACGAATAATGTAAATGATGAGTTGCATCATTTAAATTTCAACAAGCAAAAGTTGCCGCATTTCCCTCTAAGCTAAGATGTATAGCGCCATCTATTAGAGAGTAGCAGTAAAACATTTGTAGCCCATTTCCGTTATGAATAACGCAGTCCTGTTTTTGATTGCATTGAAAGAAAAGTCTTACATTCTATGAACAAGAATGGATTCTATTTTAAGTATTTTTTACATAGATACTACCTATTTATGAGAGTCCTTGTTTAAGTCAGTGAACGTGAATCACGGTGTATCCCATGAGGCAACTTCTTGGGCTATTTTAACATGCTAAAACACTTCCATTAATGTAACTGTATCGTAACTTTCAGGCATCGGAATTTTCCGTTATTTAAATTACTAATTAGTTTGCACGATTTTCTATTACAATATGTTTAATTTGTTGATTTTCTTGACAAAGTCCAACATTTCCTAGTTTTAGTACATTCAAACAGTTGTACTAAAAAGGTCAGTTTCAATAGCGATATAAATTTAAAATAGGCTACACACCTAGAACTGATTGGAATAATCATTTGGATTATCTTTTTTAGTTAAATTTGAACATAAAAAACCTCACGAAATCCCCCATAAAGTATACAAAAGCTCGAGCGATCAAAAAGCAGGGATTATTGTGAATTTTAGAAAGAAGTCTGCTTTTTTCTGCTAAGCATTTTTATAAATTCCAAAACAAAAAAATAACTTTAATTATATGAATTTAAAAAGAAAAATCAAACCAAAGAAATTAAAATTAAAATTTTTCTTCGCAATGTGACAGGTTTTGTGAAAATCTGCCCTGCATCTATTCAAAATTATCCAAGTTCAACAGCAATATATGATTCAAAGCCTGAACTAGCTCTAATTTGTGAGATATATTGACACAACCCGTTGCTTCTTAAAATATATTTATAAGAAAGTAGTTTTTTTGCTCCTACATATTATTGATACAAGTGAAGCTCAATGCAACGCTAAAAGTTGCAAATAATGTTTTGAAGCTTGTTGTTTCTTGGTAAATATATCGTCTTTTTGGAGCTCTTTTTTTGAATTATAATATGGTTTTCCTCACTTAGGCAACGGTTATCCATAAGCTACAAAATTGAAGCATAAATTAGTATGAACGTTTTTAAAACCTTCAAAAGCCTGCACTTCAAAACGAACCTATCGGTTATACATTTCTACCCTTAATATTTTAGTTTTTTTCTTTAAATGCTTGTCCCTTTTATTATTTTATCTTTTTTCAAGATTGAGGCCTATTCCTTCCTTTTTGTAAAAACAAATTAAAAATGGTTTCAAATCAATGTTATTAGACACAAAAAAACTTTACAAGATACATATAATTACATTAAGCTTAGATTCCTTCTCTGCATACAACCTTGCATAACAAGGTTGGATAATTTTCTGTAGAGAAACGGAGAAAAAGATTGAATTTGCTTTCCTTTTAAGCTAGCTGCAACGAACTTACTTAACCTTGTTCTATGCAGTTCCCAAAAATAATGGATTTTTCGTATGACCTAGTATTTATGTGTAATTATTGTATTCTGATTTAATTAATTAAATCGAAAAAAAAACATACTAGTTCACTGTTCCAATTTAACTTAACGAAAATTGCAAACAATTGTAGATGTCGCCACTGTAGCGCTGCCATAGCGACTGCTGTCGCACTTTCTTCACGAGTATTCGTTTGGTCGAGATCTTAGTAGACAGTGAAGTAACGCTCGCATATGACCCAGGAAGCATCTTTCGCGAAATTGTCGCGCCACATTGCGCACTTATCGCGCAAAATTCAATCCACTTTGTGTGCAAAAACAAAAAAAGAAGCTAGCCAATAAAGAAGCAACTTACGTCAGGTGCGGTGGAAGGGAAAACTTGTTGCGCATATCGGCCCGTCGCAAGCCAAACAGCGGTGCATCGACGGTCAGCACGATCGCCCTGAAGCCGGCCCGTTCCGCCCGCCGTACCAGCTCCTCGGTCAGCTGCCGGTCGCGATAGATGTACAGCTGGAACCACTTCGGTGCGTTCGGTGTCGCTGTGGCCACTTCCTCGATCGAGCTCGTGCTGATGGTGCTGAGCGTGAAGAGCACCTGCCGGCTGGCGGCCGCTCTCGCATTCGCTACCTCCCCCTCCGGGTGGGCCATCCGCTGCATGGCCGTGGGCGAGATGGCGATGGGCATTGCGAAGCGCTCGCCGAACACGGTGCAGGACAGGTCCCGGGTCGAGCCGCCCTGCAGCATCCGGGGGCGAATGCGCAACCGATCGAAACCGGTCCGGTTGAGGGCGAGGGACAGCTCGTCGCCGGCACCACTGCGGTAGTAGTCGAGCGCATTGCGGGGAATGATTTCGTGCGCACGCTTCTCGTAATCGCGAACGGACACTAGCGCCATGGCTTCGAGTGTGGATTTGTCACTGGTTGCCCGATGCAGGCACGATGGAGCCGAGAGCGAAGCACGTCTAGCCTGATGACCAGTACAACTAAAACTGGCGTGAGCTGTAATTTAACTGTTTTTTTTTTTTCTGAGATATGTCCAAGGAGGAGGACTAGTAGCTACTAGAGAGAGGGAGGGAGAGATAGAACGGACTGGGTATTGTTTACAATCAAGCTAATAGCGCTGATAACATAGACAGCTGGTACGCTGGCGAAGAATTATCTCGCCCGGTCTGGACGAGATTGTGGATGGGATCGTTGATGTGTATATGTGCAATACGATTTAAATTGGTTTAAAATCACAAGGTGTAGCGGAAGTTATCTTTTACATCAATATTAGTAGCAGAATTTAACACAAAAATGATATTGCAATAATTTAATTATAAACTCTTATAAACTTTATCTTCCATCGCAATTATCACAATATTTAACCTTTTGTTCGTTGTTTTGTGAGACTGATATGGTCGCAATATACGAATAATAAACTAAAGTATCGATATTGTGATGTTTTGACCATTTTCAATGAAAAGAAAAAGGAAAAATTACTTTTTTTCGATGCGGTCTCGAAAAAATGATGCTAGATAATTTCGCTAACCATCACCAGGGAGCGTTAGTGTTGATCCAGATCACACACGTCTAATTACGCTTCGTTGACAGCGTGCCTAAAAGTCGTGTGTTAACGTCAGTAGAACTCAGTGGAGCTTAAACTTATTTTTTTGTGCTGACCTTATGAACGACATGAGCTCGGCGATAAGTAAAATATGAGTACAATTATTGTATACTTAGGTCAAACTGCTTTTGAGAACTTCCTGCAACCGTCACGAGAGAGCGTTAATTACGTGCGAGATCCAATTCTTTTAATATTCCAAATGGATTATCATCACAGTCCATAGTTTTTCACACGGTTTATTGATAAAGAATTAGATAATATTACGATTATTTTGAAAGAAAGCCAATATTGTTTTTAAGGAGCCATTTCCACTCGTATCATCCAGGTGTTACAAGTGTAGATGAAAGATTGAAGACTGCCCCAAACAGTTCCATCTAATAAGCATTTTTTTCAACTGTCGCACATCTAGATGGCGATTTAGTCAAATTTGCCAAAAAAAAATGTCATGCAAACAAGAGCTTGAAAAATACGATTTTTCGAAAAACTTAAATAAAAAATAATAGCGTCCACTTAACGTAGGCCTTAGTTTGTTTACCTTTATTCTTGTGACATTGTGTCAACCTAATGGGGAGCTTGAATAACTTATCGTAAAACTGTTTTAAACACAATCTTCAAACTATTCCTTAGTCAAGATTGTGTAAAATATTATATCGATATTTTGCCGATAAAGGTGGTCGCAACTGTACCTTAGCTATATCAATATAATTATTTATTTTAACGATGGTTTATGCAAAGCATTTCTTGGCATGATTTTTACACAGAACTACAGAAGGAGGTCGATTAGGCCGAGGTGTCCGCGATTTAATGTTTCAATATTTTTGATAGTTGTTTTGAACTTATCAATTACACTTTAAAATAAAAAAAGGAAGCAAACTTTTTTTTTAATTTACTTGCAAAGCATTCATTGTGGAGCTGATACTTACCGACCTTGTATTGTATATGTAGAACGTTACACTGTTCCATCAGCTCCACCAGGCGCCTCCACGTACAAATTCTACCTTCAGCTCTTAGTGCTGCTATCAGTCACAGATATCCAATCTGCGAAATAGCACTGTTGGTGTTTACCCATAACCATGTTCGAACGCAAAAAAAAACCAACAAAACACAACACGCTTTCGTTTAAATGTTTAAATATTTTCATAATATATTTTATCAATGTCTATAATAGCCCTTTTTTCCATCACTACGTGATTGTTTAATATGTGAGTTGTGGGTGTGTCTGTGTGAGAAAGTTGTATGAAATGAAATGAGTTGGTTACGAGTAAATTTTTCTTACTCATTTAAAGGTTTTTTTTTCGTGCAACATTTGCCTGCTTTCTCGAACTCTTTCCCTCTCTTTCTCTCTTTCGTCTTCTACTGAAACTTCACCACTTGAAACGAATGCCTAATTGTATGGTAAAATCATACGACTGCTTTTACCCTACCCCAATAGTATGTGTGTATCTACTACAATAGGAATATGACGCTCCTAGTTTAGCATCTAAAGTCGGGAGAGGAAGTACTTGTTCGTTCTTTTATGTGTGAGCTGAAAAACGCAATTCATTTTCATTATTTAAATTGTAAAAACAAAAGAAAACAAAAGGGGCTATAAACTATACAAAAGAAATACGCTACATTGCGTGTTTGTGCTTTGCAAAAACAAAAAAAATGGAATTGCACTCATTCTCTCTGTCTCTCTCTCTATCTATATGTGTTGATTAATAACTGACATGGAATTTAATGATAAATACGATGCATGTTGTCGAAGAGTGATGGTATGCCCAGTGTAATAAAGTTCACTCATTTTTCGCACTACACAAAGGGTTCGTCTACCTTCTTCTACACCACAAATCTATTTTTTTCATTTAGGAAAGTGGCGCAATGTTTGCTTCGCCTTCGTTTCCCGATTGGTATTGCACTCGTGTACAGGGTTTCTCATACAGAGCTCAGCTCACTTTTGCCATTGATCTCGACTACTTTGATTTCTTTTAAAATTATAATTAAACATCAAAAGAATTGTAATTCATTCAATTTTTAATTTCCCGATCGAAATGTGTTTCGAAAATAGTGTACCACAGCTCTCTTAATGGCCAATTATAAATAATTTAACAGAGCCGATGAGACAGAAAATATAGTTCGAACGATAGAACAATACTGTCTCAACATGCATGCTTTAGTTCAGTTAGTTAGTCAGCAAACCAAATAATTTAGCATTTTTTAGTATAACAAAGGCGTGAAAAATAAAAGGCACTATCTCAATAGTTGGCAAGCAATCAAAGTTCAGTTTGTGAATCCTGGCAATAACCTTGTTTTAATCTCTGACAGTCTTATTTCGATTAATAAAATTGTATTGTGCAATGCGTCGCTCGTTTACTTTTTATTCTGCAATTAAAGCATTCGAGTAACCAATAATGACAAAAAATCAATGAATTGTAAATATCAATGGCATAGTGAATGCTGGGAACTGTAGGAGTGAAAACCCTGTGAAACTAACTTTAATTTAAAAATAGAAACAAATAAATCACCATTATGCTTTGTATGTGTGATACGTGGAAGAGTAAGTGTTACAAAAACATTATCCTTTACACTTGTTTTTTTGGCATTCATTTTTCCATCATCCCTCCTTTTTTGTTATGCTCGGCACACTGTGTGTTAAAATGTCACTTTCTCTCTCTTGCTCGCTTCCTTTTGTTCCTCTCTCTCTCTCTCTCTCTCTCTCTCCCTCTCTCTCGCTCTCGCTCTTGCTTTAAACACGAAACCTATATAGTGGAGGAGCGCTATGGATTACATTTACATTGAAGAATGTTTTTAGTAATGATTAAGTTAGATTTAATCTTTGCTTTAACATGCATCCCTTTTGCTTTCTCTCTCTCTCTCTCTCTCTCTCTCTCTCTCTCTCTCTTTCTCTTTCTTTCTCTCTTTTTCTCTTTCTTTCCCTCCCTTTATACTTTCCATTAAATCCAATGATATACAGGGTCGCGCAAGACGAAACTTATATAGTAACGTGAAAGTGAAGGAAACCAGTGAGTTTTTAGTATCATTAGTTTTAAAAGTAGTGTCAACAAAACGAGTACTGCCTCTTGTATCACAACATTTGAAACGACATCTTCTACACACAGTTCTGTCTACATCGTTTTTTTTCTCGCTCTTTCTTCTATATAGCCTCTACATGTAATTTCCGTTTTTCTTTCCTTTTCCATTCCCTTTTCTCTATATTGCACCATTTTAACCATTGCATTTCCGTCTCTGTTTTGCTTTTCCCTTTGCTCAAAAACTCAAAAGTTGCCGTTCCGTTGCTTTGCGCGAACAAAACAATTATTGTCACCAATGAAGAGGTAAAAACTTAAAGACAGTAAAGAAGCGGGCAGAAAAACCACAACTCTGTATCTCTCTCTCTCTTCCCCGTGTAGTTCCTCTAAAAAACGATGATTTTTCTTCTCTCGCTTTGGTTTTCACTATACACACAAGCTCCTTCTAAAGGGCTTCTAAAGAGCTGCTCTAAAAGACTTCCCACAAGCGGGCTTCTAATGTGTTGTGTTTGTGAGTGCCTGTATGCTTATCTTGCCTTCTGCTGTGTTAACTGTTCTGCATTGGAAAATCTGCACAAATCATTACCGCTGCAACACGGCGAGGGGTTTGAGGTTTCTATTCGCTGTTTCTATCTAGAAGACATGCTTTATCAGGCTGCTAGTTGTTTGTTTAAAAACTGTGCGTCCTTTTTTGATTGGACAGCATTTTCTGTTTGGCTTACCCCATTACTTAAAACGAAGCCTACTGCGGGAAGGGAGCGACGGAAGCCTGCGTTTTAGGCGTGTGTGTGTGCAAAACAGCGCTAATGCTTGCTAGTGGATTGCATACATTCAGGCGTGCTCTACACATCCGTTGGGGATATGGCGCCCTAAAGTTATGCAGTTCTGCATTACAAAATTTGCTCTTTTAACTTTTATTCCTCTCTCTCTCACTTTCTCTTTCTCTTCTTCTATGTATTTGTGTGTGTGTATTAATGTTTTCATTATTATCCATTATTTTTCCCACTTTTAACTTTCCAGTTGCTTCAACCACCGATAGTTACAAAAGAAGAAATGTCCCATGCGGCCCTGCACTTATAGTGCTGCTCAAAGGATCTGCGCAATGACCGGCTCGAGAAGACACATGTGCTCGGCGCCACGCACCGGCAGCCGGTTCAGGCAGAAGTGCCTGATCATGTCCGGTATCGTCGGGAACGGTCGGCTAAACTGGCCCAGGATAAACTGACCCGTCTCGGCGTCTCGCTGTATTCGCATGTGCATGAAGCCTTTGGCGCTCCTGCAAGAAATGGAAGGTATAATTAAGCAATTGAATTGAACAATAAGAATAGTCTAACAACACTTACTTTAATGTGAGTGAGTAATCCTGGCGGGTGGATTCGCTATTACGTACAAGGAAGCTGCCCTCCGACAATGGACGAAGGATTTTTTCTGCATCGATTCGGCTGATGGAACCATGGTACCAGCTAAAAACAGCCAAAAAGAAATGCGTAAGTATTCAAATTTTAAAATGAAATTGAACGTTGCCGTACCCTTGCCGATCGAGCGGAATCGACGCATCGATGAGGTCCACGTTTGGCCGGTTCGTGCCCAGGTTAAGGCCGAGATCGAGTGTGCCAAACTTTTTCGGTGGCCGGTTGCCACATTCGTTCAAGTTGAGTGTCAAACTTTGCTTGAAGAAACCTGCAATAGGAAAGAAAATAGACATATGAAAATAAATTAGAATTTATTATTTACTTTTAAATGTGTGTCTTAATTATTTCGAATTATTAGGATGACAATTGCGTGAATCACTGAAACAGGTAAGAGTTTTGCTAACATTCTTTTCTTTTAATACATCAAAACTTTGTCAAAATAAAGCATAAACATTGATTGAAAGATCACAAAGATGAATAAGCGTTATTTTACTAACTTTCATTGATGAGAAAGCAAAAAATCGGGACACGAGCCTGGCAGCCTTTTTCAAATTGTTATGCTTAGACAACTTTCTTCCCTAAAATACTAAAATGAGCTACTAAAGTGATCGTTTTATTCATTAAAAATAACCAAAATAATGTCCTTATTATTGTCATTTAAAAATAAATTCATCTCTACAACGCAGTAAAAAACGATACGCGACCCCTGCTTTTCAGGCGCCCGTTTTTTTTTTGTTCATTTCGTTTGCGACCAGGCGAGCAACAATCGAAATAGAAGTTTTGCTAACAGGAGAGGATCCTAACGAAGAGGTAGCTCTGTATCGAATTCAGGCGCACTCGCTTCCAGCGAAAGCAATTTTTTGAAGCAAGCAAAACGAGCCGTTTTTCGATCGCTGATAACAAGAGAGCATCCAGTCGAGGAGGTAGCATTCATCGGTATCAGGTGGATAGGTTAGTCGTGTTAGTAGTTCATACTAAGCCACGCCCACCATACGACCGATCTGCATTAGGATGTGAGATCTTCAAGTGTGTTGTGTCACACCACCGAAACGGAGGGGAGCAGGATCGATAGTGTGTTAGTGTTTGAGTATGTAGTTAGAGCGAAAAGGATTCCATGTCTCTCTCCCCCCCTTCAACGACGGAACTGGTGTGCAAGATTGAGCCAGCAATAAGCTCGTTTGGTAATAGGAGAGCATCCAGGTGAAGAGGTAACAGCAGGCGCGCGATCTATACCAGGGGTCGGCAACTATTATTTGTAATAGGTCCAAAAATTTCTAATTCAGATTTTAATAACATAATAATTAAAACGGTGTTTTTAGAATTGGATTTCATCATTAAATTATTTTGACATAACATTTTTACACGATGTGATTTTTAAATTACTGTAAAACAACATAAAGCAAAGTCCTTAAGTAAAGTAGTTGTTAGGTTACAAATATGAATAAACGTACTTTTTTAATTAAATCGAACGATATGTAGATAGAGAGAGAGAGTTTATCTAGTTCAAATAAACTTCAACAAACCTCCACGGACCGTAGCTAAATAAAGCTCTACACCAGTAACTTGCCAACCCCTGAACATCGTGATCATGATAAGAACATTCATTTCCTCTCTCTGTCACTCGTGCTCTGATTGCTGCTGGATTCAAACGTGGTAGCAAGCTGGTGTAACAGGGGAGCAGCAAAGCGAGGAGAACCCACACACCGAAGAAGTCCGTCGCAGCGAAAGCGTGTGCATTTTCGGCACACGAGCATCAGGAGAGCATCCAACAGAGTAGGTGACATCTCACACCAAACAGCCAGGAATTGATCTTCGATGTGTTATCTCACGCGTGTTATCACGGAGGGGAAGGTGATCGAACGTGTGTTAGTGTTTGGTACGACGTTGCGATGCGCGAGAGATGCTATTTTTCTCTCTCTCTCCTGTTGGGCTGGATGCTGAGATTGCGAAGTGGCTTGTGCTTGTGTGGCCACGTGGCTGTGTAAAGGTAGTATATAGGTAAAATACTCTCTCTTTCATCTCTCATATGGATGCTAGGATGTATTGATCGGTGAACGCGATTGGTGGTGAATAATCGGTTTGATGAAGATGGCGGGCGTGAGAAATATAATGAAGCGTGATCGTGAGAAAAATATCATTTTATTCGCTTCTACCGACGTGAAGATATTAGAAACGAAATAGCGAATGCAGCTTAAAAGTATTGAAGCGACTAGATACGATTAATCTAAAATTAATCTAACTATATTATATACATATCATATCCACACGCCTTTTGTGGCTTTTTGGATTTGTCAATAGCCACATTTCCCTGCCGTTATAAGGCTAGCGACGATCCTTTTACTTAACCGTTCGGTTACTCTATATTAACTATTCGTACTTATTTTAAAAGTCTATCTCTTCAGCAACTTTATCTACTTTTTCTTCTTAATTAGCCTCACCGACCATAGTTTTTGTTTAGTTTTATAACGTTCTTCACACGGTTTCTCTCTTTTGTGTCTACTTTGTTTGCTCCTTTTTTATTCAACTCTCCTCTCTCTCTCGCTAGGCTTGTTGGTGTTGAGTCCCTTCATTTTCCTTTGTTTTAGTCCTTAATCTCTAGCTAAGGGTAAGATTTAAACACATTAATCACCAGTCTTTGTCTTTGCAAATGGATAAAATTTCGTTGCTCTAGGGCGCACCGTTTACAAGATATACAGGTTTAAAATTTTGACATTTTCTTTTAATCATATCTACAAAACGATAAGTACTAGCGTAATTGTTAGATTAGCGTTGCAAAGGTCACAATCTACTCTAAATTTTTAAACCCATTTTAGTGTTTTAGCACGCATATTTTCGGTTAGGCTTTGACAATCGGTTTTGAGACTAATTTACGCGGATTTGTTAATTTTACAACATCCGCTGCGTTATATATGGACAATCCAAATTATTAAATATAAAAATGCAATAAAAAGTCTTCAGTAATAAGGGGAAAAGAGATTGAAAAAGTGTGACATTGATCGTGTTAAAGTTATTTAAGTAACATCGTTTATAGTTATAGTTAATAGTTCTAATTCTTAAAAATAATAAAAACGTATAAATATTATTATGCTAACAGAGTTAACTGAACTTTAAACATGTGTAATGATATTTTATAAACCCACGAATGCACCAAGTAAAATCATTTTAAACCAGTACAATCAGACCGAAAAATTGGGCTTATCGTTACGTACAGATTAAGTTCAAACACTCTCAATATTCCACACAGCCTAAACCGCTAACCCGTTAAATTGTGATCGCTTTTCCACCCTTTCCAGCGCACTACTTCCACTTTCCCAATTAGCATACAATAAGTTCTCCTCATGGCTGAAAGAGCTCGTCGCGCACACAATCGCCCATCCACCGACTGTCCTTCACTTCACCCACCATTGCTTTGCCATTGTCTCGTTAACGCTTCGGTTAGCATAATCCCGTCCAGCATTGTCGAGATGGAAGCCACTGGATCTCCCCGTCAACTGTTTTCCAGCCGCTCGCAAAGCAAAACACGCTGATCGAATATTACCCGGCAGCAAAGGTTTTTCCGGGCGCCGTGTCTCAATGCCGCCGCGACCACCGCAGTCCATGCACCATGGCTGGCCAAGTTCATCGTTATTATCGTGGTGCCGCTGCTAATGCTGATTGTTATTGTTTGACAGCCAAAAGTCTCCGTTGCATTTCCACCGCGCTGTTCCCAAAAAGAAAGCCAAACCGGGTACGTGACTGGAATGTGTTAAACGGTTTTCCAACACAGTTTTCCAAACATACAGTGTGTTCGTTTTTTCTATCAAACCGAACATTCTCTGTACTGTACAGGCACACAGCAATTACTTTCTAACTGATTAATTCATTATTTATTCCCTGCACACATATGCGGAGGACATGCGGCCGGGATGGGCAAAGGGACATGATTTAAATATCTCACCCCATACGCTGGGCTGGTGACAGTGGGACAATACATTAAAACATTAACAATTGCTCGTAACGTACGCTCATGAAACTGGCTGTGTAATTACATGGGTGGGTGTGTGTGTGTGTGTTCGCAAAAAAGGAGAACGCAAAATGGTCACCAGAGTCAAGGTATGTCCAGCTTCCGCGGTTTTAGACGACCGTTTGTTGCGACTTCTTTGCGGACATTGCACAGTGGGCATTTAACGGGATGAAGTCCATAATTGTCTACTTCTTTTTCACGTCAAAATTTTATTAGCTTTGTCTTAACAGATGTATAAAAGAGAAAATTAATTTAAATATTGCAAGTCCTTTTCGTTACTGAGTTCTGAGAAAAAAAAGTCCTTTATGCCACAAAATGGAAATAATAATGTTGCATACATTTCTTCATTTTTTATTTCATCCTAGACATGATTATTGTTGAAAAATAGATTCAATATGCTTAAAATGCTTTCCAGTTTTTTTAAATGAGTTTTTCAGCTTTGAAGTTCTATCCTTAAAAGCTATTTTTGAGTGATTGATGGATAATTTTATATTCATGTTTGAGATTGAACAAAAGCATTTTTGCTTTTTTTGTATGATTTTAAAAATTTGGTGTTTTATTTCATAGTTTTGATTGAATTCAATTTTTTTGACATCTTTATAACAATAAACTACATATACTGTAATAAACTATAATAAACTATAACAATAAACTATGCAACATTGGGATGTGATATATTGAGTTATAAATTAAAAATATTATTAGATCCTAAAACTCTATTTCCAGTATTGTCTCTTTCAATGATAGTTAAGCTGCTATGAGGATCATGCTATGAAGTGCGTTTTAACGAGAGATGATTCTATGTCAAATATCTTTTTACTTTAAATCAATCGTAATGATATTTTGCGGTTTTGGTTAATTTTGTGAGGATTCGGTTAGAATAAAAATAATGTTGAAGGAAAAAACGAGACAAAACCCGATAATAAATAAATAAAATGCAATGCAATACTATCCATGTTTGAAATTATAATATTGATTCCAAATTAAATCATTGTAAAATTGCGTAGTCTTCCATACATGACGTCCATCGCCTAAGTTAATGTACTATAAATTTATAAAATATGAATCGTCTCAAAAGTTGGTATTTCAATGAAGTATGTTATCATTCACTCGATGGCAGAAGTTACTTCAATTTTTTTATTGACTGTAACTGTAAATTTGTTAGGAAAAAATCTTTTGCCGGAATTCTTATTTTGGTTACAAGTTGACCAGGCAGACAAAAGCTGAGAATTTATAAAACAATCTACAACAATATTATTATTTAAAAAATATATGAATTTCTTGATGAATTTGATACTTTAGTTTTACATACGGTTAGCAATATATCGATTGATATTTGATTAAAAATTATGAAACTTCATTTGAAAATACTTTTGTACCGACTTTTGTCCAAAAATGGCCGTTATGCATTGAGAGTACTGAATGAGAGTACCAAATGTCACCCTCTACAGTCGTCCTTTTACTAGAGAAGAGAGATTAAAACACAAATGTTTCGCAACAACTAAATACATCACCGTCAACGGTTGCGAGTGCCGTTCTCTGCACTGCCCAATGGCTACAGCTTCCCTTCTTTCCCTCCCACCTTTAAACAATTACTCCCCCACATCGGCCCCGAGGATACAGTGAGCGATAATGTTTACAACATTTTTCACTTCACCAACAAGCCCATGTTCCGTGACTGGACGTGGAAAAACCACAAAAGTTGCGTTGCTGCTACTCCCGCGGAATACCAAAACCGGCGTGGCTGGTCGCGGACAAGGGTCACAGGATGAAACATGTCTGCAAACAACGTGCTAAACGATTGTTTATCACAGCGAGGGCAGCTGAAGCAACTGTCAAATCTTTGGCAACTTCGCGAGAAACACGTGCAAGGGGACAACTTTTGCCTGGCATCCTCAGCCGACTGGTGGGTGTAACGAGCCGGTCGTGGCACTGTTTCGATGCGTAATTTATAAGAGGGGAGTCCTGGAGCGTACGGGACAGTGCGCGTTCCATTGTTGACCGGAACCGGTGCAGAGAATGCGCGCGTAACATGTGCGTATTGAACGGGAACAGGAAAAAGCCAAAGCAGCTAACTCTCACCCTATACCTCTCGTTCAAATTCAAAGGACTTCGTGTGTCCGGTCCTGCTGTGAGACGGCGGTTCTGACCGCCTTAATTAAGCTGTTTGGTCACCATGCCGCGCGTTGGGACAGTTTTCGCTTGCGTCAGGGCTTTTGGATGCCTTTTTCTATTGTGTGCCGGATGGGTAGTTTGCGCTACAAGAGATGATATAATGCAGTAGACGCTTTGCGTTAGGGGAAGAGCGGAATTCTATAACATTGCTTAATCAGCATTAGCAGCAGTAGTTGTGAGGGATTCTGGGGTCGATGGAAGGATAACGTTAATTGAACGCGTACTAAAAAGTATCGCAAATTGAACGAACCAATGAAGTGACTGTAAAATGTGCCACTCAGGTTTGACTCTTTATATCTAGGAGCACTTATTTGCTACAATTTTCGACTAACATGTTACGTGCTTTTATGAACTTTTGTTCTTTTATGAACTCTCTCTGCTTAGTCTCCAAAGGAATAGGACGTGTGTTACTTATTCGTTTGACTATAAGCAAATTCAAGTGTAAAGGCACGTAGCAAAGATATATCTCATGATAGTTGTAATATGTTAAAGGATAAAACTATAATCTACGTCCATATTTTGAAGCTATTACTGTTGAAGCTAAATTTTAAAAGAAAGTGCAAAACGAATAGGTGGAAGCTAACAACAGCAGAATAAGGAGTCAAGCAACGCCTTCAATTAACACATGAAAGACGATCATGTGGGTGCTGACCTGGAAAAATGTATTCTACAATAACACCAACCATGGATGGCCTTGATGTTAATGATCACGATCCCTGCTATGCTGCTAAGAACCTTCACATTGACTAGAACACTGTAATGGCAGATTACACCCGGGAGAAGGTGCCTTCCACGACTGGGGAAAAGAAATGTTGCTCCAGCCTGAATATCTCCTTGTTATTTTGTAATTTAATTTTCAGCAGTAAGGTCTGGCTTTAGTAACAGCGTTCAAACATTTTTTAAACAATGTTTATAGATTGCGAGTTACTACCGTTTTGGTGAGTTTGTTCAACTTTTATTCAGAAAAACTTATTATAATCTCTTTCCGACATTGCTGAAAAACAGAAAACAAGCAAAATTTTAAAATTTTTTTTAGAAAAGGATACTTGGCTGGGAAAATTATTTTATACGGACGTTGGGCATGTACTTTTTCAGGGAAAGTATTGAAAAATTCAAGTATGTTCAGCGACGCTGTCAGAGCGAATATTGTAGTCTAAAAAGAAGACTTGCATGACTGGAAAATAATGCTTAAGGATTTTCATACGAAGTTTATGGCTATCCCTAAAATTTACAACGGTCGTTGAATGTGGCAAATCGGATTCAATTATTACTGACCATATTTTAGTGCATTTACTAAGCTGCACAAAGAACTGGCGTGCAATATCAGTCTAAGTTAATGACAGACTAAGCCATTCTGAGTCGTAACAGCCGTGCGCATTGGCCGAGAGCTAATGGACTTGGCTAAGGTGACTATTTATTGTTGTGTTCTAATTGTTTTTAGTATTAGAACCACGTCAGACTTTTGAAGAGGGCTTATGCGACTACTGGGCCATCTGATTGAGACTGCATAAAATGCAATCCCCATTTAAATTTCCTCTTCAGTTGTAAAATTACTTTGGCAAGCTCATTACGAAACCAATCTTACCACGAGGCTCGCCACTACAAGAGCACATATCATTGATTACAATGCAATTGGTACTTTGCATACTAATCGCATGTACTTCTAATGACAAAATCCAATACCTTTTTGTCATGTATTGCACGATTTTTTTACTGTTGAGTGTATGTCTCGTTGAATATTCCGCACGTGAAACCGTTCCGAAACCGAAAATGATACAAATTAGGCCGTGTTTCCTCCCCATTAAACATTGCTACCCCTTTTAATCCGTGTAACAAGGGTTCTTATCTGCTAATGGAGCTCTGCCTCCCTTCCACCATTCCAGACACATCGACACAACCGTTGGCAGGTGTGTCCTTCATCGCCATAAATCAATTACCATACCGAGCTGCCCGGTGTGTCGATCGAATCCTTACGCAAATGACACAACTCTCTCCGATTCCACAATGCCCCATCATCATCCCAACGTACACTTTGCACTGGGCGTACACTCTTGTACGTGACGAATGTTGCAAGTAAACATACATCATTCATTTATCTAGCTGCAATGAAATGGTCATTACAAAGATTCTACAAGCAGAGAGGGGGTCTCTCTCCCGCCAATATCCCCAAAAACCTCAACCTCATCACAGTCGCAAGTGTTACAAGATGAAATCGATGTCATTCGATACATCCCTCGACTCGGAAATTAATTATTAAAATGAATGTACACTCCACCGGCGTCCGGCGCACCGTATCACTGCGTTCTTCTCGAAACCGAGGGTGATTGAAACATCACTAACCTAACCGCAATCGTACGGCACACCGTCAAGGGTAGATACCCGGTGCGTATGTGCTTACCTCCAGCGAGCGCCAGCTTGCTATCGGAGTCTCGCATCGACAGACTGGATGAGGCTTGTGACAGGCCGCTCGATTCCGTGCTCGTCTGCAGCATCATGCCGCCCGACGTAGACGCCCCAGCAGTACCAGCGTTCTGGAATGGGTGCGCCTGCAACTGATGCTGGTGTTGCTGCTGCAGCAGCTGCTGCTGCTGTTGCTGCTGATGTTGCTGATTTTGGGAGAGGCGCAGTCGTCGGCGTAGTTTCGGCATATCGAAGGGTAAATCACCCACGTCCACCGACGTGACACTGCCAGATGTGCACGGTTCCTGGACAAAAGATGACAAAACGAGACCCAGCGTTAGCAACGTTGGTTTTGATGTGTTGACGAGACGCGAGTTTGTCTAGCACTTACCTGCTGCAAGTGGGCTCTCCTTCTTCGTAGCTTTGGCATATCGAACGGAAGATCGTTCAGGTCCTGCGGTAGTCCCGACTGTCCCTTGCCGTGGTCGCCTTGCTTCTCCTGCCCGAGGGAGGCACGCTGGATGCCGGCGTTTAAAAAGTTCGTCCGAGACTTTAGGTCCTCCCGCGAGTGGAGCGAGATTCCACTGTCGGAACCTTGGATTTCAGGACCTATAGAAAGGGAGTGGTGAGAAAGGATAGTGAAATGAAATGTGTTGGTTCTCCTTTATCCTCATTTTAACAGCTATTTTATGCTAGTCAGCTAGATTGAGTGTGTAAGTGTACTCTTATAACATCTCAATCCAATTGAAATGATTATATGTTTAAAAGACTATTGATAGCACATCCAACTTTTGTATAACGGATATCAGTAAATTACAGAACGAACGACTGAAGACGATACACTTGCTCCTAGCTCCACTTCCTATTAAAACTTATTTGTGTTGGGACAACTGCATCAGATTCATTAACCTGATTGAGCATTCGAAATGAATCAATGCATCTAAATCGCATGTGATATTGGTTCAAGATTTGATGCCTTTCGCGATTCGAATAATTTTTAATTGAAGACCCAATGTCTGAATCTTTTTAAAGGCTACCTAAACTATAGCGCCCCAACTTACCCGTTATTAACAGCAGTGCCTTGTTCGGTGCCGAACGCCTCTTTGTGACGCTCGTTTTCACAGCCTCCGTACCAACGGCACCTGGTGCGCTCTCCTCACCTTCCCTCTTGACCGTACTACTGCTGGTCAGCGTACTGCCCGCCCCACCAGCAGCAGCAGCCGTCGTACCGTCCACGGGCGATTGCTTCTGCGAGTTGTTGTTGCGATTGTTAATGTCCGACGTTTCGGAGCCCGGCTCCTGGGACGACTTGTCCGAGATCGGGCTCAGTATGTTCAGCTTGTTGTGGATGGCCACCGGGACCCGCAGCGGAAACGCCAACGACGGGCCCGAATCGGAGCTGTGCGAACTGAGCGACGAGGAGTGGCGGGAGTCCGAGCTCGACGTGCTCCTGTTGCCCTCGCTCGTGCTAGACTTTAACGACTCCATGCTACCCCCACTGCTGGACGTGGCCATCGATTCCGTGGAGGAGAAATTCCCACGTCCTCGCTGCTGTTGCTGCTTGCCGTGATGGTGGTGTGACGTTCGGTGGCCACGCTTCAGCTCCAGCACCCGTTCCGGTTCGAGGCAGAGTGTGGAGCGGGGCCGTTCGCCCACCTTGCTGCTGAACGGTACACCCTCGTTGATGCTGCCATCGCAGCTCCCCCCGGAAGGAACTTCATTGTTGCGCACGTTCTGTATGTCCAGTCGCAGGTCCTTCAGCCGGGGGTGCTGAGCGCCCGCGTTCGAGGAGGGAAGGTTCGGGGCGCTCTTGATGCTGTTGATGAAAAACCGCTCATGCTTCCCAGGGAACTTCATTGGCAGGGGCGCGGTGGAGGGCGGCGAGGGGGTGTATCCGCGTAGGGGCAGCTGGGAGGAAGACGTGGAGTTTGCGTTTGCGATATTGTCCATCTGTTTGTCGAGCTGCAGCTTCTGCTGCAGGTCCTGGGCGAGTAGCTGATCCGTTTGGGCGGTTTGCGGTTCTTCCCCAGCCTCGGAAGCACAGCCCTCCTGCCCGCTAGACAGCGCTTTGCTGGTGGTGGATTTGTTGCGCTTCGTTTCCAGCCGCTTGTTGCGGGCCGGCGGCCCGGCCGCCATGTTGCTCGCGCTGCTGCTGTTGCTTTTCGTGAGCTGCAGCAGCACGCTCTGGTTGGTGATCCGGTCCACCTCGTCCAGATCGTCGTCCGAGCGCGTGATCTTCGAATCGAACGCCGTCTCGTAGATCTGTCTCGTGCGCACGTTCGCCATCTCGTCCGGTACGGCAGCTCCAAGCGTGGAGGTTGTGACAGCAGTCGGATCAGCGGTCAGTGCACAGTCAGCACAGTCGGCGGCGCCCGGTTGGTGCACGTAGAAGATGCTGCGCGGACGGAACAGCTCATCATTGTCGTCGCCGAACGCCGGCGTTGCACAGGCACAGACTGCCGCCGGGCCGAGCAAACGGTGCGGTGGCATCGGGTCGGCAACCAGCGGTGCAAGGTTACAGGTGGCCCGTGTGATGGCTAACGCTTGCGCCTGCCACGCCCGCCGCTTGCAACATTCGGAGCAGTCCGAATCGTCCGAGGTAGTGGTAGAAGGGGAGTCGCACCGGATGATCCGCACGCCCTCCTCCGTAATCGAGTAGCGCTTCGGCAGGCACACCTCCTTCTCGGCGCCAGGTGTGTCAAGGCTGCTGCTCTTCTTGTACCGCGTCCCGTACTCACGACCCGGACGAGCACCTTCTGTTGGAGTTTCCTGTGCGGTGGATGTTGCGGGATGTGAACCAACGCTAACTTCCTGAGTACCTTCAACACCCTCCCTTTCGCGCTGCTTGTTCTTTAGGAGATCGGAGTAATAGTAGGGCGAGGGATTCCTCTTGGCCGTATCTGGACCAGTCGTCTTAATAGGGCTCTGCCGTAATGGTAGCGGTTGCACCAGATCGTCCGATATGCTATCAGGTGAGTTGAGCTCCGGTATCTTGCTAAGTTCGTCCTCCTCTTCGTCGTTATCCTCCTCCTCGGAAGATATCGGTGCAGATGAACCTGAAATGCATCACGATAAAAGGATTTTAGCAACATGTCAGCAACTCAACTTCAGCAGCTCTACCTACCGGAACTAAAGTTTTGATTAATGTACTTCACCTCCGAACAACTGTCCGGGCGGCGGGTACGGCTTCTGGCCCGGTGCCTTCCGGTCGCTTTGTAGCTGCGGCGTGTATCGAAGATTTCTTCGAGCGTCTTGATGGCAACGGTGTTTCCGGCGGCAGCGGCAGCGACTGTGGCCGCGTCCGGGATCGTTTGCACCTGACACAGGGCCGGCCCGGAAGCGGACGGCACTAGGGGGAGCGATGGACGACCGAGGGTACCACCGCTTGCTGGATGAATGCCCGCCGCCGACGCTATTGTCCCGCTGCTCGGTACGTTATTGTTGCTGATGGTCGGAACCGCTGACAAGGGTTGCTGCAGTATTAATGGCTCGAGAAATGAAACCTGAAAGTTGAAATGGAAAGGAAAGTCAACATTATAATTGCTTTTCCTTAGTTGCTTGGAGAAGAAGGATGATAAAGACTGCTTATTTTTACAATTCCAGAGTTTTTATGTACACCACTAATTTCAGACCTAATAAAACGCAACTCTCTTAGCTGCGTTCTGGACAAAGAATGTTGTAAAAATGCTTCAATATAGAACAAATTAAATTAGTTTCTAAGTAATTTTACTTTCGGTAAATCTCATTAATCATACAAGATTTTTCATACAAAAATGGTGGATACAAAAATATGAGACAGGTGAAAAAATATTATACCAAACATTAAACAGCAGTTGGAGGGAGCGTGAAAGGGGAAATGTAAATTTAAGGGTTGGTTTTTGCCAAGAACATCTAAGAATATTTAGTTCTAAAGATAAAACAAAAGGTAATTAAGTTCCGTGATAAATAACAACTCTTTTAGTTTATTTCTAAATTTCTATTTTTATTAGTTACCTACTCAGAATGCTTCCTCCCTGAATGTAGCTTACAGAATGCCGAATGCTCTAACTTAACGGACTATTTAGTGTTTCAGAACTGAGCCTGAACAATTGCTAATCGTTTTATGCCAGAAGCAGAATAATTCAAAATGGTTTAGAAAATATTATTTAAAAACTATTTTTTAATTTCACGTCCAAATGTCAATGGTTCTAAAATGAGATGACTTGTCGATATCATTTGAGTGTGTGTTTGTGTGTGATATGTGTCTTATCTCACTATAAGATATTTTAAAGATGTCCACGCGTACAGATGAGCGATGGTAGTATCAAGTCAACTTAGCTAGAACAAACGATGCGTCCACTGTTGGGATACAACCAAACCATTTTCCTATTAAGTAGGTAAATAACTTGGCTTTAGGATATTGTTGACGAACGAGCAGGATGTATCCTTTGGTGCTGGAATTTCCAATTAACAACACTGATTTGGAACCCCGCGCCACGATTCAATTCCCTCCAAAAAAATAAACACACAAAAAATCAATCCCGAAGCTGTTCCCGATGTTACCGCATCCCCCAAAGGTACGATTCCCAACTCCCGGCACCACCCTGTACCAAGCCTCGAGCCTTTAACCAACCATAAACATTTCAAAAATCGATTATCTCCCAAACCCACCTTCCACACGGCAGAGGATATACCTGTGCTCGCACAGGTCCATCCCGAGGGAACCGTTTAGGGTCGTGGTATATCTCGCTCATAATCCTACCCATCCTATCACCGGATACACACACGCCCGAAGGCTCTCGTGGGCCTATGTACGTTCTCCCACCAGTTCCACCATGTGTGAATTGATGGATCCGTTGGGGCTTCATTCACGCGATACCCCCAAACAACCAGAACCGATCCACCGGTCTGTTGCCGTGTCATACCAATAGTGCAAAGCCTCTCCCCAGCTCCAATGTGTTGGTTCCAAAACACACAACCATATTGGCGCTTCTTTCGGGGCGAATCATTCTAGTGGTCCGGGAAGAAGTATCTTCTTTTTTTGTTGTCTTTCCACTCGACTTGAGCGCACGCCAACCGTACTGAAGGTGACATCTTGATCCCTTGGGTGTGAGGGGTTCGTGAACCGGTTCTCCCCGTGGAACGTCACACTTGCAAACACACACACACACACACACCTCCAAATGCTGGTAATTTATGACAATTTTAATTTATGGTGTAAACAGCGACATGCAAACCATTCCCCGAATAAAACACGCAGCGAGCGATACCCGCAATGTGCCGTGCCTACACGTCACGACACCGGGGAGTTGCCAAAAGCTTGCCATTTTTGTGCTCCAGCCCCTGGCGTGTGACAGACTCCCGGTCACGGCACCAAGGCATCGGGAAATTGAATAAATTTCTTCGCGTTACAAGCGGGTTAATTCGATTAGGCTCATGAATATTTAGATACCGCTCGCGTGAGGGGAAGGTGCGGGACAATATTTTTCGCTTCAAACTTTTTCCCAATATTATCACCACTGATCGGTTAGTGTGTGTTTTTATGCACTTTTTTTTTTTTGTTGGCAACGAGTGAGAAAAAAGTGTATTTCCTCTTTGCTTACAGGCTCCAATCTGTACGCGACACAATTTGCATAAATTTAGATGGAAACTTTGGTCTATCAAGTTAATCCCAAGGTGTGTACATAGAGGTGTCGTTCCTTATGGGGTGTATATTATTTTGCACTAAACACTCCCTTTTTCGTTCGCCGGTCGTCCCAGGAGTGATACGGCACACCATCCACATGTGGAGGAAAGTATTTCTCTTTATTTAATTAAATTTCCTCGTTTCAATTGACGGCGTGCCCTTTACCTTTGCACGAGATGCCTTTTAAAAGAATTTTTCCGTCCTCCCTAAATGGCTCCCTCTAATTGCTTGTTGATAAAGGCGATCTTCCATTCAAATTAGCTTGCCCACGTTCCTGGGAAGCGGAATGCAAAAACCTCGACGCTTCTCATTATGAAATATTTATCGAACATTATTGTTCGGATGTGACTTGGCCGTTCTCCTTCCAGCAGGCGCATCCTCTTTAATATTCAGCGTCAGTACGATAACATAGCAACGGACAATGAAAACGAACCGAAAGAACGAAAAAAAAGGGAAGGGAAGCGAGCATACTTGCATCGCGAACAGGGATTTGCCGTTTTCTGAGGGTGGACAAATTTGAACGAAATCCCATCCATTGTAACGAGCCTAGCCGCCGGGCCGTTTAGATTGCGAATTGGAAAGGGCTCAGTCGTGTGTAAAATATTTAAAACTCAATATTGAACGATTATAAATTTTTCCATCCCACAAAATGCTCACCGAAATGCTAGCAGGCAGGGGACGTTATTGTTGGGAAGCTGTACCGGTAGCTTCAAATGACTTTGGCAATCGACTTCCAGCCATTGGACGCGAATAGTAACAATGTGGGAGCTCGTTTCTATAGGGATTCGATACCGATAACCGACCCGACAGTCAGACGGAAACCAATAACAACAATGCCTCTACCTTGCAGGCCCAAGCAAAGAGGCTCAGGGGAAAAATAGCAACTTCACTGTGAAACTTTTATTCCACAGCTTCTCGTTCGTTAGAATGGGCCCCACAACATGGCTGGCTTCTTGATAGCAAGTGACGCACAAAAAAAACCATACGAGCAGTACGAGAAAAAAACCATTTTGTTATTTGCTTCCGGCTTCACGATTCGATTTTTCGATGCGGACTGGTGCGTTCCGCCGGCACGGTATATCGTGTCATTAGAGACGGGCCCACCCGCTGGCTCTGTGGAAATACTTTTGATTCCGCGCCGGTTGGGTATTGCTGAACAATCCGCGCTTCTGTACTGTTTCCATCGTAAACGGTGCTGGTCTTCCTCGACACAGTTGGCAAGGCTTTCTCATCAATAAGCGACACCGTCCAGTACCTTGCATCAGCGACTGTTTCAACAACTTTTTCTCTCTTTGCCCTTTGGCGTACAATTTTTGCAAAACTACCAGCAGCAGGCTTTATATGTGGCAGCACATACGGTGGATGAAAATACATATTACGGACCAGCAGGGCGGAAGAGATTGCCCCACGGTTGGTTGTTTCTGGTGGAGTGGTACAAAATAAAAAAAAAACACACACAGACACTCTGGAAAAACTATCACTCCACTGCACCACAGCACGTTCCGTTGTGGGCAAAGACACTCCAAGGTCTGCCACGAACTTGGCCGCTATATTTAGCCATTCGAGTTGCACAGCAATAGTCCTGCACTGTGAAGAACGGCTGTGAAGTCCGTGTTTCGGGCAGGCAGGCAAGTGCAAGTGATAAGGGCAGCTTTGTTGTGCAAAAATTTGCCGCTGGAAACCCTTCCACCCTGGCATGTCTTTCACATTTATCGATTCGCTCTATGAATGGCACACACATTTGCGTCACAAGAATGGTGAGGGCTTATTCTTTATGCACGGTAAATGCAAGGTTTTTAGTGATTTTTTTCTTAAGCCTAAAGTACTTCTCAAGTGTTTGACTTGCATAGTTGAAGAAATGTTCAACGACGATATTGAGGGAGGCAGCGCTTTGCTTGACGTCAAACAAACCTTTTGAAACTACAATTCATTGTACATCAATGTACAATATTTTAAAAAATACAGCAAAGTCTCTCTACGATGCACACCAACGGGACTGCCATCTTAGGCAGGATTCCAGCTTAGAGAATTTGATAGCAAATGATCGACTTAGCTCCACAGTGGTTTTTACGTTTTCACAATCTTTGAGCAGTTGAAAGCAGTTCGAAATTTGTATTTTTTATTCATTTTCATTAACAATTTGTTAAATTTGTTTCTCTTATAGTGTTCTAGCAGCATACCGAGCGAACGTTTCAATGTAAACAAGTCCTCAATCGACACATATAAATTAACATTGCCAACTTAGAAAATATTTTTAGGCAAATTTCATGTGCAGCTTGAAGAATCTCACCTTAGAGAGGTTTTCATTTTAGAGAGACATGAAAAGTATGGAAAATGAAAAGTGAAAAATCAAAAGTGTTCAGAGAAACCTTCCATGTTAGGGAAGTGACAGCTTTGGAAGGTTTTACTGTAGAAGATACAGATGTTCGACACCATGCTGGTTTCCAACAAATTGGGAATAATTGTCATGCTTATAGTTCTAATCAAAAACCATTTGTAATTAACAACAATATTTTTGTGGTTCGATCTAAAACAAAGTTTTATTGTGTGTGGTTCACAGCCAAGGTAAACACAGCATAGGTAAGTATCCAACAGTTAGACAAAAGCAAACAGGTCTGGCCCTGCTCTAGAATCCGTCGTATACAACTTTCATTAACAATAAGTTTAGCGATTGGGGTAGGATTAACATGTCTGATCTTATCGTTTAACATACCATAATTGAGCTTCATCAAAAATGAAAAAAAGTAAAACAATTATATTAATAAATAAAAAATAATTTTTCATTATACCATTAAGTCTCTGAAAAGAGTTACTTTGCTTCTTCCTCTGAAACTCAATACTCGTGCAACATTTGTGTCATTTTCTATGAGATTTATATAAACACAATATTTGTTTTAGCGTTTTATTTTTATTTTTTATGCACTTCCATGTAGTTCTTTAGGGCAGTGCTTAAAGTTTATTTCATATGATGGATTTTTTTCCAGCCGGATTCTACAGCAAATTGGTCATTTTTTTGTGTGACTGTTCGATGCTCACTTACACCGTGTTTACCTTGGTTGTCATTTTTTTTTTTATGCAATGCAAACTCCCCTTAACCGTCAATTATCACATCAAAGTTTGTATTAAATATGTTGATGCAACCAATGAAAGTAAACATAAACTTTTTGACATGTGTTTTATTACTTGTCCAAAGAGTATTGTTCGCTTGTCTTGGAAGAAAGCCTTCTTATGTTCTGTATCAGTAAAGATTTGCGAGAAAAACTTTTAAAATGAAAATTAGTTATTATTTAAAATCATATTTCCAGAATGTTTCAGCAAATAAGAAATACGACTTAGCCGTTACTACCGAATAAAAAAATAAACCATAAATCACTTTTCAGTTTCCAGTTTTCCAAGTTCAATATTGACGAACACAAAAATGGAAAAGATAAATAAAGAATTGAATTAAAATATCAACCAGAAACAAACGAGGTAACCGGCCCTGTCACCGACTTTATTTAATTTTGTGCATTATTTTCTCAAACTGCTAATCGAAAAAGCAGATGAAAAACCGCGAAGGTAAACTTACCAAAGCTTATAACCCCCGTAAAACGAACCTTTTGCCCAACGACAGCTACATTAAAAAATCCCTCCAACCACACTCACCCGAACACAATGAATATTGATTTTTACGATTATTAGTTGGATTTAGGCTGGCCACTTTTGTACGCTCAAACTTCAAAACCACACAAAGCCTCACACCCACACCCACGATACAGAATTATCAACACCCATCTAATGAGTTTCATGCTTTGCGTTTCAAAAGGGAAAGAAAGGAAAAAAAAAAAACGTTTGCCCACTAATTTAACGGAAAGCAGCGCGGGAGACACGATGAGCCCGGGGATCAGGTGTAATAGAGTGTTGCACGAGTGGAATTGAGTCCGTCGAAAGCGATTAACACCGGCGGCTTCAGGCTTATCGGGCTCAGAGAGGAGCGGAAAAGGAGCACGAAAGCGAGCTAAATCTACCTGACATCCAATTATGCTTTAATTTCTTCCCGCGCGACGTGCGAGTGGGACCGGAAGTGAAGCGCTGTACTGGAAGTCTGGGAGGACACGTTGGAGAAGATGCTCATACTTTAACGTGTCCTTATTGCTCGCTCAAGTTTGAACCAATTTAAGCGACTCAATCGGTTGTATCAAGATGGAGAGCAGCTTTTCAGCGAAAAGTGGGAAAAGGACATGAATTATTGAACTGTGGAAATGTGAACGAAATCCAAAGAATTAAAGACTACACACACAACATCTTGTACTTTAAGATCTTGCCAGGCGTCGCCCAGAAGAAAAAACAAAACAATATTAAAAGATCTACTGGTCTATACACCCCATACCTTCTGTTGTTCCTACTTTCCCTACAACGCATGCATTTCGTATCAGATGCCGTTTAAAAATTCATCAACCCATCGCACCCCCGCATTCGCATTCGCACAACAATCGACATTCCGACATTCCGATTCATCGCACGCCTAGACACCTCACTGTCCAGGATCCGGCTCATAATTTATTTACAATCGCCTTCATCCATTTCGTATTGCACCGAGCACACCACAAGGGGGGGCTGGTGTCGTTCGTCCAGGCCTCCCAAGAACAATCCAACCAATGGTCGAAAACGCACTAAAAGACTGGAGCCCTCCACCAATTCCAGGTGTACACATCTCCAGGACACAGCAACCACGACGCCGCTCACAGACGTAACGCGCACAACAATAACAGCCCGAGCCCCAGGGGTTTCCCCACCACGCGTTCCCCACCACGCGTTGGCAAAGTAATTTATTTGCGTTTTAATTAAATTCTAATTCAATTAAATTATGGTAGTTCAATTTTTTTGTCCATTTAAAAAGTAATTATTTGCACCACGGGGCGATTTTGCAAGTGTGGCCGCTCTAAACGTGATCGTGCGCCGCACTTGGTGGATAGTAAATGGTGACGGCGCAGACTGCTTCAAAGTGCGACCGACGGTAAAATGTGGAGTGCTGTTGATTAAATGGTGTCTTCTCGCACAAGTGGCTGAAGGTTTTCCCTTGCCGCTGGAGAAGAACACTGACGCAGGTTCAGCTTTGATTTTCCACAAGAATGCTGGAAAAGCGGCACTAGCAAAGGGGTTGTGTTTCAATGAGTTACCGAGAGCGTTTTTCCGGTGTTTTGCTTTGAGATCATGAATCCTTTTGCTGTAATGTATGTTTTACTAGTTTAGCTTAAGGCTTAAGGCTTAAGGCCAAAAAGCGTATTTTTTCTTAATGATTTTGAAGTCTCAGCTTCGGGTATGCTCCGACTAACTTTTGACAATTAATCAGAAAAAGAAGAGGAAGAGAAATGCAGTAAGTAAGCTGCCCAATATGTCTGCTCAGCTGAAGTATTTATAGGCTCATCATTACACCTCATTTACATAAAGCATGTGCCAAAAAAAGGCAACTAACTGCAGCATGTACACTCAACTATCGAAATCAAATTAAATATTATAAACTGTCATACAATATGTTTTGCATTGTATATTTGCATATTTTTAACATTCTTTTTTTATTTCAGAAGTGACGGCTAGGTCGTATTGCTTAACATTCACCCTTCATTGAGCCTATAACTGCGTTGGAACTGTTATACAAATACTACGAGCACTTAGAAGTATTTTTAATAGTAAATAAATTAATATAATCATCTCTCAAAACTGTTATACAGCTTGCAAAACACTATTATAGAGTCACTTATCTGACTCAAACTGTGTCAAAAACGCAGATTTTGTATTATGGTGCTTGTTTGGCTACTCGATTAGACTCTCGTTAGGAATCTCTTACATAATGAATGTTACTGTCTACAATTTACATTACCTAACCAAAACAGAACCACAATTTTGTCAATCGGCTTTCCCTCAGTTCAATGCTACGGAAAGCGATTTGAGTCGCGGTGTTACACCGTTTGTAATAAAACAAATCATAGGAATTCGAGTAAGATGCAATTTTATAAATTTAAAAATTATTAATTTGAGTCGCAGTTTTCCAAGGTCTTTCAGTAAAACAAATCATATGAAATCAAGTGAGATTCAATTTTATAAATTTAAAAATTATTAAATAAAGGAGCTTGCCAAAGAAGGCAATGAAAAAACATGCTGAAATTTTAATAATGCAAAGACTTCTCTTTCTTTTTTAATAGAATATTTTTAGGCCATTTTTTTTTGTAATTTCGGATCAAATATCTCCACACACTTAAGGAAAACAAAAACATCAAAAGCAAAAAAGCTCCACGAGCAACGGCCACTTTGGGAATCACCTCAAGGAGCGATAGCGTGTGAACAGCAATAGTGAACCAAACAGAAATTGAATGTACCTTGTCATTTCTCTCACAATCTTTCATAATAGGTTTTTGTTTTCGTTTTGTTTAGAGGCAGTGGACCTAAAACAATACTATTTGTCATTTTGTACTTTCTTCAGACATCTAAAATACTATTTAGTAGATTTAAAGGCATATTTGGGATATTAACTGTCTTTTTTTCTGGGAAACAATCACCGTACGACAAGAAGCTGAATTAAAAATGTGATAAGAATCGTAAGATCAATTTCAAAAACTTGTCCTCCTAACTTACACCACATGCGACCATTGTAGTATCAAACGAGCAAGTATATATCACCTCAATCCTTCGAGATGTCAAGATGATAAATCGCGTGAGTTCCCAAACTATAGCTTAAGTACTTGACGATGCACCATAAGACCACCTTAATGTAACGCATTACACATCAAAGATATTTAGTTTATAAACCAAAAGGAATACTTACGTGTTCTGATTGTGGACTGGGGGAGGCCCAATTGGTTGGTATATGCTGTACGAGGCAGGGATCAAAACTGGACGGTCGTTTCTTTACAAAGTCAATCGGTAAGCTGTAGTCATCACAGACGGATATCTGAAAGCAAAGGCAACAGAATCAAAGCACAAACGTGAGTGTCTAAACGGTGTGAGAATAAGCAGTAAACACACTTAAAACTGGCATCTTCAGCAGCAGAACTGCAGCATTGCAAAATGTTTTATTGACTTTTGAAAATTCCGAAAACAACCATACTCTTATTATATTCCGAAAAAACCCATTCTCTTTTCTCTCTTCCAGCAAACTATAAGCCTTTGGCGTTACTGTTTCATTGTACGCATCTTTTCACCCGAACCGCCACGAAACGTTTTTCCATCCCCGCACAACAACAATTTCCATATTGTAACCGTTGTCAGCGGGAAATTCCACGGCTTAACATACTCCTCGCTTACACCGCGCGAATGCCCATGCACGCTATGACGCCCTTTTAAGTTTGTCACCCTTTTTGCGTGATTTCGGTATGTCAGGTCCTTGCCTGTGGACCTTCTTCCGAGATATGCATAAATTTCAAATTCTATTGTTTTCGTTACATAATTCATATCCCGTACCAGCGGCAACTGGCCGGTGACAGACATCCAAGACCTGGTTTGGCGGTGGCGGTGGCGAAAAGGGCAGAGATTTCCGATGCCTTCCAGCGCTTGTAGTGCAGATGTGGGAAACACTTTGGTGGACGGGTTGGGTGCCGCTTTGCCTTCGTTTGATATTTCAAGCAACGTACGTTAAATTCAATTTTGCTGCACGATACGGTTAGTCCTGACCACACACTCGCAAGGTGGGAGGATGGGATTTACTCCCCTCAGCTAGGTCTTGTTCAACCCCTTAACGAGCGCCTGTTTGTTCAGCGAATGTAGTGGTAATGATACGACGATTAATACCACGGTCTCGTCCCCAGCCTCGTATTGCTAACTCAACTATTGGGAGGGCGAGCGACCACGCCAGAGGATCGACGACGTATCGACAAGTGTTTGCGTCGGTGTGTTTTGTTTAAATACACACATGCATCCACTTCAAAATCAACCCTTATTTATGGACTTTCCAGGCCGATGACTGGGACGGATAATTCTAGCCCGTAGGTCGGTAAAACGGCGAGCACGGCGGCAAGGTAGTCAAAAAGTGTGGTCGTAAAATGTTTAATTATTCACATTATTTTTACATGAACTCAACCGACATTTTTGTGCATCTTTTGTGGTGGTCTTATATAAAATTATTATTGTCACATCGTTTCGTCCGCTTCAAGCAAAAGCAACACAAAGTGCAAAATTTTAATGTTCCATTTATGACACTTTAATAAAGTATTTTAAAATTATTAAATCATGCTTCACTACCTCTTCACATGGCGCATAGTGCAGCGATACTCCCTACCATGGGGCAAACATCAAACCTGCACCGGTCGCTGCTTTTTCACTCAGTACACACTGAACCGTGGCCGGATGTGACTGGTGCCTTGTACTAACAACGAGCGCTCGGAATGCAACCACCGCACCGAGTTTAGCTCACAACCTTCCCTTCCCAGCCGCTACGTATTATTCATATTCATGATTTACGGTCGCATTAACCTTAAATACGTACAGCGGCGTCGAACACAGGTTCGGGCTCAACCCGTGCTGGGTGCAGAACTCGGACTCCGAACGCAAAACCCATCCCAATGAAGTGAAATTTATTAAGCCGTAATCATTGCAAACAATACGCCACACCCCGCTTGCAGGAGCACATAACCCCTTTTTGCATTCCCGGATGCTCTCCCAGAAAGCTAGGTAATGTAGTGAGGAACGAGCGGCACCTCAGTATCATAATGTTTGGTTTTCATTTCCGTTCTGGGTGGCTTTTTCGGAGGGACTTCTTCGCTGGGGTATGGAGGTGATTTCGCGAGTATGTTTTTCCTGTACGTGGGGGTGGGGGTGGGGGGTGGAATCATTGCTCTCGTCTCCCTCCAAAAAAAAGACTACAAGCAAACATGAAATGCTGGTCAGCGTTGAATCGGGGGTTCTTGTGGCTTATTGAAAGAATAATTCATTCCAAATGATTTCGTATCAATTTCAATTACGTCTGTATTTGTTGCCTTTTGATGATGGCTGCATTTTATTACCGCGCGTTGTGCAATAAATTACTTTCTCGTTGTGATAATTATCGTACAAAGTTGCACGAAGCAAAATGTTGACGCTTTTGGTTTTGTTTTTGAGAGGTGCATCAAATGCATTCTCTTTCGGGCAGATTTTTTTTATGATCGCTTTTTTTCAGTACTAAATTATTAAATTACTGCTGCGACAATTATTGAAGTACATTTTTTCTAGTTTCTGCAGTTAGAGCTAAAAACAACCCGAATAAATAACAGGATTAGAAATTAACTGAAATCCGCAAATTTTCATTAAATATTTGAAAAAAATACCCAATGTTTAAGGCTTATTAAAAATGTATTCCATTCATTTCATATAAGAGACTGTAGTTTAAAAGTCAATGTAATCTGGATGACGAGGCCTTACAGAAAATTTTTTTTCTATAGAATAATTAAATAATAACCAAAATAAAAGTTATAGAATATGGCTATAGAATAATTAGCAAAAAAAAAACAAATGTGTTATCATACGAAGATTTTATTTTTCTGAGCTCACAAAGCTTTTCAAAAGGCTATAAGAAGTTGACTAAAAAGATTGACTAAAAAT